>OY735218.1:13455203-13500203 GCA_963457665.1 Thysanoteuthis rhombus
CACAAATGTCATGGTACACGTACTTATACACAGTTCCTGTTGTCTTTCTTTCCGTCTCTTTTTCCCTCTCTCTCTCTCTCTCTCTATATATATATATATATATATATATATATATATATCCCCTGCATGAAATAAACTACGTGTATGGCATAAGCTACATAATACAATCATTCCTGGAAAAGAGGTGCTGTTAGATCAGCAATACTGGGGGCTATGAAAATATAATTGTTTTGTTGCTAAGATACCCGAAAATGTCATATGGTTAACAACAGATGATCCAGATCAGAAAAAAAATCACACATTGTACAAAAAAGTATATATAAAAAATATACTGAAACAAATTATATGAATAACAATAACAGATATTGAAAAAAAAAATGTTATTGAATTTACACAGAAAAAAATGAAATATTTTTCCCAGACTCTTTCTATGTATAGTTTAGAATGTTTGCATCGGTAGGCATCGCTAGTGAATTCAAACCTCGCCGGATACATTTGAATTTTGAATCTTTTGTCTCATCATTTAAACGTAATATACTAGCACTGCTCCAAAATGTTCTCGCGTGATCATACAGTAGTTATATAATTTCACACTCGTTAGTGTTTCACTTTGAGTGACATGTCCCGTATTTGTTTTTTCTACAGACAATCGAACGGGCCCAAGTGTTCAAATGTCCAGATGCCCTTTTTAGTATAGTTCGTGTAGTCCAGGGGTTGACAGTACGATGTGTCTGACACGTGCGTGGCTTCTGGAGCTGCTAGTAGGGCGTTGAATTGGGTGTCAATCCTCCTCGAGGGATACCGAATCAACCCTCCGATTTCAACGTTGTCGTTTTCGTAGTCTGGTTGCCTTCCGAAGGATAGAGAGCCCAACCTACGAAATTATTTTACTCTTAGGTTGGATAGAGTAGAAAAAAAGATCTCCACGGCTTCACCAATAGAATACTCAGCCCTGACTGGAGTTTGAACTCGGGTTGTTGATTCCTTTGTCCGTGCTGTTTCCAATAAAACCAACTGCAACCGGAAGTATATTCAAAAACCGAAATCAAAGAATTGTCTTTTGCAGGATTCATAATTTTGGGGTTCAACGATGAAAACTTTATCCAGAACAGTACACTACCCATAAAAAAATGACAGTTTTTATACATGTAGATAATTTGCAGACATACATATTTTAGTTTTAATGTATTTATTACAAATGTTGAAAATAAATGTGTACTTCGAGCGAAATCAATTTCAACAGTTACTATTTTTTGTTTTCAATAACCTGGCAGATGTTTTTCCAATCAGAGAAAAAGTTTTTATAATATCACGTATATCTATATTTGTTTTTTGAACTACTTAGAAGATATCTGCATCATCGCCATCATCATTATCATCATAATTATTGTTATCAATAATAGTAGTCGTAGAAGTAGAAGGAGTAGTAGTAGTAGTAGTAAAAGTCTATGCATGGACAGACAGCTCTCTGTATGCATGAAAGCAGGCATGAACTTTACCCCCTTTCTTTCTGTTTCCTTTTGCATACCAAAAACTGAGAAAGCAAACCAGCAAATCGAAGTGTGGCACTTGCTTTTATATAATAAGAATTTATGTCTAAATTTCGTGGACGAGGTGTCTCTACAATCACGTTCCTTTCGGATCAGTCTCCCCATCTTTGTCGTCTTCATTACAACATCTTGGCTGGAGGCTTCAGCGGCCGATGCATTGCAATAAAGACAAAACCCGCTGGAAACTTCTCTAAAAGAATCTATTGGTAATGCTATTTTTTATCTAATGCCATCCTTTGAATATGGAGATAACAGTATCGGCAAGGAGCCAGCATTCATCGATAATCCTTTTAGCCCTTAGAGATAAAAAGTAACCGGCTCAGAATCACTAATTTCACCACAAAGGCGGTATGTGTCTCACGGCTCTCCGTTACTTTCACAATCTTCAATGGCTTTCTATAAATAAGTTTTCTTGGGATGAAACCAACTGACGAGTAATATAAAACTTCCTGAGTGCATTACACGTGGTGTGATTGATAAGTTAGTGGCCCAGGGTACAAGGATATGAGTTTAGTCATAACTAAATACACATACAGTTCAACTCATTGAATGATTACACAAAAAAAATGTGATGTTCATTATCAGTAACTATCAACTGAAACTCCAGAGCTGTTAGCATAGTTTTTTTTTACTGGTTTTCCAGTTGGTTTAGCTGGCTGGTTAACTATGCATATCGCATGCATATTGACTTTTAGATTTAGAAAACTAAATTGGTACGTTCACTGCTTTTTACTTTTCTTTGAATTCCCTCCGCCTAAAAAGATTTTCAATGGAGTTTCAATTTACAACTTCTGCTTATGGAAACTTTATCACTTTGTGTGTGCACACTTGTTGAATATTCAGACTTTTCACAGATCAAAAACAAATAGCAGGGGAAGTAACTTGCACAATGATCACTGATTTTTCAACTTCGTAAATTTTTAGCCGAATTGAAGACATACTACCAAAAGATGTTGGTCTCATGATCGTTTTCTATCCCGTGACCAATCAAAACAGTTGCTTTATCTTTCTATCTCAGTAATCTACACATGAACCAATGGAAACAACATGGACTGGGAGTGAGAGAAAAAATTGATCGCACTCATGTAACGGGAAAAATTCTATAGCAATTGTTGGAGTAATCACACATACCAGTTACTCAGGTTTTAGAAAAAAGCTGCCAACTTATACCCTTGAATATCATAATAATCGATTTATCTGGAGCTGTAAAAAAAAAAATATATATATATGAGATTTTATAATTTCAACTCCATGGTAATTTGGTTGAAAGACGGAAACCCTTATTCTTTGGCCACATCTTTTCAATCAGCAATCATTGGTAGATATGAGTCTAGGCTGAGTCTGATGATAGAATAAGATAGTGCCAATCTTCTGATCTGAGAGGATCTGCCTACTTTGGAAATCTGCATTAAAATCCAAACTCTATATATATATATATATATATATATATATATATATATATATATATATATATATATATATATATAACATAACTTAATACAATACTTCACCCAACGAGGTTATCCGCTAGATGACACTAAAAACCGAATAAAAAAAGCGACTGGAATACCCAGAGATGAAACCCTTATACTGTCCCACAATAACAAACCCAACCACACACCCCTTATAACAACTTTCAACAACACACTCCCACCCTTAGCACACATCATCAATAATAGATGGAACATTCTCACAATCAAAGCAGATCTAAGAAAAACATTCACAGACCCATGTGTCATCTCCTACCGCAGATCCAAAAACATCAGAGACATGATTAGTAGCAATAATATTGTTAACAATAACGTCGTACACAAAAATACTCCTAGAACAATTAAATTCTGCACACCTTACAACATAAGAAACAGTCTATGTTGCAACCACCTCAAGTACACCAACACATTCACAAGCACTACCACAGAAGAGAGTTACCACATATATCACAACAGCAACTGCCGCAGTAAGAACATTATATACCTTCTAGAGTGCAATAGATGTAAGTTACAGTACATAGGCAAGTCCGAATGGCAATTTAATGTTAGACTCAACAATTATAGACATAGGATCAAGTCAAAAAATAATTGTAGCCCACTTCCTGTAGAACTACACTTTCGCACACCGGACCACAATTTTGCCACTGACACTAGCTTTACCATCAGAGAAAAAAATATAAAAAACTACTCCAATTGACATAACTAAAGTTCTAGAGAAACACGTGGACATGTGGATCAACAAACTTAAAACCGTATATCCTAATGAATTAAACACTAAACTGAACAACCCTCATCACACAGAACCCTAATACACAAAACTCCTACAATTAACATCCTCACACCCACATCTAAGACAAATTCAATGATGGAAGCTTCAAAGTCCTCCGGACCCATAGGAAAAACTTCACTTTAGCCTGTTATAACCCCGGTCCAAATCATAGCCAAAACATTTTCAATAACTCTTAAGGTTGATACCTATGTAGCCCCTTGACTCCAACACCCCTCCTTCTACACTCCCTAAAAAATGCCAAAAAATCTAACTCCACATCACTCCTCCCTACCTTGACACACTCTGCCCTCCCCAAGACCAACTGCCGCTGCTTTACCAAAGACCTGACTGGACTTTCTTCGATTCAGCAGGAGGCCTCCAGCAGCCCTGACAACACAACTCACCCACAACGCATAGCTCCTGACAGTGAACTCTGGTTCCACATTGTACATTTTAATACACACTCACACACGAAACATGTATTGACTATTTACTTATAAGGATTAATAAACCTTACCACCAAACACTTCACGGCACAGTGAAATAAGGATTCGCTGTGCAAACATTTAAATGTTTTATCCCTGTCTTTGCCTCTTCAGGTGAATGATTATGCATGATTCAGATTCTCATTTAGAACTTTTGAGAGATTTTTGTTGGTGCTATCAGGAGATTTTTTTGGAGGGGAGTGTTGATAACATTAAAACAGTCATGAATACGGGCTGTGGGGGAATGGCATCACTGAGTAACTAAACTTAAGTAAATGATTATTGCAATTACAAACAAAATATGACACATACATAGTCATGAAGGACCACAAACCAGAACAAGTCATATCAACCTCATTAAATAAAATTTTTTAAAAAATGTTGGTAAAAGTTACAGTGTTTTTTAATGCGAAGTTGGTGATGGTTCGGGAGGTCTTGTTCAAATGTTTCTGGGTGTTTGCTGCATGGTGTGCTTTTTGTATTTTACTGCCGAAAAACTGCCGAAAAACTCTTTTTTCACCCCCCCCTATCAAAAAAAGGAAAAATAAAGGAGAAAACTCCTCTTTTCTAGTGATAATCACAGGCTTTCCCATGTATTTCTCAAACTGGAATCTAAAATATATCTTATAATTTGCTTGAAGAGGCCGATACAGGTCAATCACGTAAATAAGTTTCTGTAATGGATCCCTAGGTTATGATATTTCAATTTCTGTTCTAAAGCGACTTGACTTTTGAAGTTGAATCTATCAGTCACTCTATGAAAAGAAACTTACATCAGACATCGCAACATGTTATATTCCATCCCTGATTTGTATTTCCGTATGTATATATGTGTGTGTATGTGTACGTGTGTGCGTGCGTGCGTGCGTGCGTGCGCGCGCGTTTGTGTTTGTGTGTGTGTATCTGCGCGTGTGCGCGTATGCATATGCATATGCATTCATTCAGGGAAAGGTCAGGATTTCAACAGCTGCAGCTTTGTGGCAGTTATGAAAAAAGTTATCCTAATGAATTAGTGTGCAATAAAAATAGGGATGTAACCTAAGAAACAATAACAGAATATCCTCGTACGACTGTAAGGATAAGGGGCATTGACACAAATGCAGATGGAGGGAAAACCTTTGAAGAGCGCCCGGCGGATAAGGGAGGACCACAAATAGGGGCAATGCAGATAAGGGGTGCAGCTAGGTGGGAAACTATAAATTGTAGGAATTATAAGTTGAAAACGATTTGAATCCATAGTCTTTCGAGAATTGATTTGGACTACGAATCGATGACATTGGTTAATAGGGGACAGATGAGATAACCTATAGATATGTTGGACAGACCTGAAATTTTGCATACAAATCGATACAATACACCAACTCATCTCCTTAGCAATAGAAAAAAAATCGCAATATACGTCTAAATTCTTGTTTGCAGTGACTTTATCAATTTCTAACATAATATAAAGATAATATCGATATTATCAAAAATAAAAAAAAGATATCAAAAGATTTATCTCTGAATGATCGGGCAAATTGTCGCAGCTGAGGCTGAATAGTTGCAAAAAACAAATAAGGCACTCTGTTCAAAACCCACTACGTTGAAAATACAATTTTTGACAGCGTTTGGCAACCTTTGTTCCTGCGACAAAAATCAATTCAGAAATAACAAAAACATTTGTTTCCAATTGACTTTTTGAGTCAATCTTCGTTTAAATGTCAGAAAAGAAATAGATTAATATTGATGAAAAAAAATAGGGGAATATAGTCCAGAATGCAGTGAAATTCTTTGGCGAAGTTGAAAGTTGTATTGAATTATATAGATACTTATTCGAGATGATGTCATTACACGCTCAATATTTCACTCACCCTAGACAATATGAATAGGAAATGAAATATAAGAAAAATTAGGGCTACTGCAAGATTCGAACTTGCCAAACATGAGGCAGTTGCTTCAATGTAGCGATGCTCTTAATATTGAGCTAAACAGTCGCTGCTAATGCGAAGTCTCCAGCAGGTGCCCCATTTTCTTAGATTGTTTATTCTATTAATATTATCTAGGGCGAGTGATATGCGAACCATGTAGCGATAGACGATCATCTGAAATAATTTTTTATATGATATAAGGTATTTATAATTCATTACGTCGGACAAATATATCTATTCCTCAGTACATAACTGTTACATGAAATAGACGAAAAAATCCAGAATGAACAAGATGAGAATTCGGAGTCTAAGCAGTTTCTTCTCTGGTCACATGATTTCTCACAAAGACTGTTTACCGATAAAAATCTAGTCTTAACATAGAATTACCACCGTTCTTGGAACTGTTGGCTCACGTGGCAGTCAAAAAGGATGCAGATTTGAGCTTCACCAAACTCTTCCTTGTGCTATTTGATTGTCTGGTCTGTATTGGTGGACTGTAAAGCCACTAAGTATTAAGATGAAAGGAATTTTGGTAAAAAAGAAATCGATTTACTATTACTACGACTGTCGTATGGTTTATCTCAACTATTCAGAGATATGGGTTCTTTGTCGCTGCTTCAATGTCCTGCAATGGATTTCTCAGCTTCCTCAATCTTCGTTACTTTCTCTGCCTGTCGCCTGTCACATCAAAGGGAAGACCATCAAAGTTGAATAGGACAAGTCGCATAATTCATTATATATATGAAAAGAAAAAAAAGCTGGTGTCTGTTTGATATCGATTACTAAATGACAAGTGTTTGATGATGAACACGATTCGCCAATGGTGGCTTTTGTTTTGCTTTCCAACGGATGTCTGAATATTGAGGATAGCAAGTTAAGCAAGTCGCTCAATAAAAACCAATGCATGTCCCGTGTCTCTCGGTAAGATGTAGCGTTGGAGGTAATCAATTTGAAGAATTGGAAAAAGGGGGGTTAATCAAAGAAGCTACATCTCTCTCCATTCGTTGTGCCTAGAGAAAATGGGGGTAAATTCAGCAAGAATCTACATTGTAAAGTCAACCATACACCAGAGACCTATCTTTGAGTTATTTTTTCAGAAAAAAACATTTCTCCAAAACATAAGGAAGGCTGAATGTTTTAAATGTTTCTAGCCCATCAGCTCCTCATTAGTGTGGCCTGTGCACCTTGATACCTGTAGAAAGGTTTCAGTTTTTGTGTGACGGTATTAGTTGACTGTTTTTGAAAAAATATTTGAAAATTTGTCAGCGCACAGAATCAGGGAGTTCTTCACTTCTATAAATATATGCCACATTTGCTTGCATGTAAAACTCACATTTGGAAAAATGTCTACGCAGATAGTGCTTGCAGACAACGCACTGATAATATGGGTATCTCTATTAATGCTCAAAATGAAAAACAAACAAACAATTGAACTATAATGAATTGCAGTTAGGGGTATTCAACCAAATTTCCTTGCAGGCCATGCGTCATATATGCTATCAAATGCAACAATTATCGTATTGTAAGTAGACCCAGATCAGCTCTGATATTTCAATGGTTAGCACCTCTGCATTACATACAAACGGTCCAAGGTTTGTTATCCGGTATGGGTGAAGAATGATCAAATCTCATCCTCGGGATATATATCCAAGGCACTCAACAGGTACTTGAGTACGTTTGGAACCGTGTGGCGAAGATTCGAGTATCCCTTCAGTGGAGTCACTGCAAGGAGAAAGTGGACATAAATTTTTAGAATGAAGTCCTGGTCTCGCACCGACTCGATCACTAAGCTAGTACATGCAGAAGAAATCTGGACTGTTGACAGATATTCATGCTGCAATGAGAGTATCTTAAGAGGAGAACCTCTTTCTTTTTTGAGAAAACTCAGGATGTCAAAAGAGTCACAAATCAGGTGAAAACTAAACTTCAACACGGTCTGAAATAGTGACCAACACTTCCATTAATTTTCAAAATCTATCACCATTAAACGAATTTACTTGAAGTTTGAATTACAAAAGTTTACATTTCTAAATCTTTCTGTATGTAGATGTCTGTGTTAATCTTAATATATGGTGATATATATAACATTTTATATATGAAAATGTGTTTATATTATCAATGTGACACATTCCTCTGATTTATTCAATAAAAAAACAGACCCTGCAAGATGAAAAGCGCCAACTAAACAAGATAAAACAGACAAAAATATATCTTGCTAAGCAATTAAAAAGGAAAACAAAACAACTTCCTTTTGAAATCGTTTCCGAAATTGCTAGCAGAAAGAATCGATAACTTCGCACTGATTGATTAAATTTCCGACTGAAAAAGAACAGAAAAATCTTTTCCTCAGTTTTTCTCTATTGATGGCCTTATCTGCTTTTTCCGGATAATTAGACAAGAAAACTGCATCTATTTTTTGTCAGATTTCGGGAACTGTCGGCCGTACATTCTCTTATCACTATTCCATTATTAAAAATTATGGCGATCAGTTTTGACGGGGCTGCCGTTACTTTACGCTTATAGTCTAACGATCTGTGCCCTTTTCTGATCTCAGCTATTGAACTTGTCTGGAGATGTGACAGATATAAGATTGTTGATTGTGAGGGTTTGTCGCATCGATACGTGTGAAAGAGGAAAGGAGGGAAAGAGATAATTTGAAATGTATGGGAATATCGATTACCAGCACTGACACATAACTGAAACAGACGGGTGGTCTTCGGGGTGAATAAGGTTTGGATTGATAAGAAGAAAAAAAAGCGGATAAACTTAGAAGGGTACAAAGGAAATGGGAACCAAGAGAAATATATATAAAGACAGTGTTTGGAGATGGTGATTGGAATGAAGGTTGTCAGGATATAGATTGAAAAAAAAACAAAAAAAGTTGAATATGACAAATGTGATTTGCTGAACGAAGTAGTTCTGTCATTGCACATAGAATGCATTTTTTTGAATATTCATTGTTGGGATATATTTAGTTGTTTATAGAAATGTTGGGCACTTCAGGGTAATGATGCATACCCAAGAAGTTAGAATTATTTTCAAGTACAATTTTAAAATGCATGTTGCTCATACTGCTGCTGATGATAACGTTAACAAGCCATTTGGAGTGAACAACGCCTTGAATTTAAGTATATATGTGGAAAAAAGAAGCCCCCTTTAAATCCCCAGAAGTTCTACCATTATTCTCAAATTTGATACGTGTGTGTTGATGCAATTTTTGTATTGTCTTGAAATGATTAATTGTTTGCATTATATCAATAACACTCCAACATAGTCATTGTTCATTGATGAGCCTACGATAAGCCATTGTTTTACGTTTAAACTTCATTAACACCAACCAAGTGATCCTTGTGAATGTCTCAATAACGAATGGTTTTCGCCTATGATTTGAGAATACCAGATTGAGGAAAAGGCAGTTTCTAATTGACTCTCATGCTTCTATATTGTCTCGTCCTTCGCATTATAGGCATGTGTCGTTGAAAGCCAAACCATGCCGAATAATCCAATTCTCGCACAGCCACCGATATTAAGCAACGTTGAGCCTAATAAGCACATGGAGGAGTGACCCTCCAAGGATTCCAGGTATCGTGATCAGCTGGGGTAGCATCCACCTAAGCTATGCCAACTTCCAAACTTAAACAGCATTTCATTTTTTTAAGCTTCCAAAATAGTTGAGGGGTGGGAAGTAAAACTTATGAGGTTCTGAAAGGAAAAGTTTGAAAAAGTAAAACTAATCAAGATATGATGGTTTGTATCAGTCTCTGTTTTCCTATCTATATGATTATAGCAAGCCTAGAGAACTTACCAGGTTTTATATCAATATCTGTACAGTAGCACACACACACACATAAATACACACACACACATATATCTATCCATCTATCTATCTATCTATCTATCTATCTATCTATCTATCTATCTATCTATCTATATATATATATATATATATATATATATATATATATATATATATATATATATATATAGTGCATTTCTGTCACATACGTCTTATCAGAAAGAAGCAAAGAATTCTCCCAAGAAGGGAAAAAAACGTTATGAATATTTGCCCTTAGATCAAATAAATCCAGTGCAAGGGTAGCAGCAGTAACAAAAGTTACATTAACACTAGATGTCTATGAAAGGAAAAAAGAATCAGGAAAAGAAAATGAATCCGGGTCTTTCTAATTTTTTTTGTTTCTTTGTCTCCAAAGGAGAAGCCAGATGACAATGTTCAGGCGCTGTGCAGATAGAATGGTTTCAGCTGGATATTCTAGACGACATTGTACGTCTGAAATGACATTACAGAATCTGTTATAATAGAGCAATGATGTTTTGGCATTAATGGTTTAACTTTCTGTATTGGTTGTCATCCTCATTCAGTCACAACATATTGAAGATGAACATTATTCGCCACATCAAGTGTCTTAATGTGTTAAGATGATTGCAAACGTAAAACAAATGTCTGTGCTTTTCTATCATTCCATTTGATCTCACATGGTGAGACATATCTGCATGTCAGGTATTTTTTTTCCCATTTATTATCAACACCAGTCTTTTATTGTTTGGCATTGGACATAAACCTTCTCTAGGATTCACTAGTCCACTCTATAATTGGTGTCAGAGGGCCAGTGCTTTCTGAACATGTCTAGTTCACTTTGCCATTTCATATTCTGCTGACCAGGGTATTACTGAGGATTCACACTGTGAGTAGAGATGTTTAGTGGTTGTCTTTCAATACTGTCATTGAATCTTTCGGTTAAATTTTAGAAATGTGTTCATTTTCGTTATTTTGGTGATTTGTGGAAGCAAGATGCTCGTGTAATAACAGAACATAAACTATAACGTCATAAAATTACTGTCATACTCTCGTTTAAAAACTGCTATTGACTGAGTTCACAATTAAAATCATTCTTTTGATGAATATTTGCAAATGTCAATTAACACAAGTCTTAATTTCAATTGTTAATTGTCATTAAAGTATTGTCACCGATATATCACTATGACTGGTGGAGAAGGTTGCAGACAGGTCAAGTGTTCTACCATGATTGCTTTATTTTATTTTTTCTTTTCAAAAAGTCGATGACGATATAGTATGGCTGGAGTTGTCTTCCTTTGCCGGATACGTTTCCTTTCTCTTCATTGAGGTTTACTTGGAAACCTGTTGCATGATTGGACTAGAAGGTATTCTAATAGTATTCCGCACACATAAATTTCGTTATGATGTGACGATTTTGCGGTTACGATTAGTAACTCACAATCAAACATATAAACATTGGATCATTATAACACAGATTGTTTGATCCTAACTGTTTGCAACTATTGGTATCTTTCTTGGAATATTGAATCAAAAACTTTAATTGATCAACCGTGGTAATAACTATCAAGTCCAATGTCTATCCAAGGGAATTTCAAAACTCTTGACCGTCAATTCGTTATACTAAAAGCACTTCGTTTATATCAGTACCATCTGACCAAAGTATTGAACTCACAGCCAGTTAATAAAACAGTACATGAAGCTAATATGTTTCTGAAAATGCACGATGTACGCGTACTAAGTAACATTACCTCGTTCCAAGAAGAAAAAGGAAACACTAATGTAATTTTTTTTTGCTAAAAAATGGTTCGAGAACTAAATGAAAAACTGGTATACATGACTTGAATTTGGTGATTAGATTTTGAAATTTAAATATTTGGGCGTCTGTAATATCCTGATTTCTTTTGTCTGGGTTTCATCAAACAATATTGGTATTTTTTTTCTAAATAAAATCTGATTTGGCACATTTGACGATGATACCCCACATTTTCCATCATCATCATTGCCTGTACTTAGACATAAATCTTCTCCTTATTCGCTTGATCTTTCGATTATGGGCGTTGGGGTATCAATATCTCGAAAACGTGTTTAAGTCACCAAGCAATCTTATTTTCTATGGGCCAATATTTGGAATTTGATCTCTGTCAGTCGTAATGCCAAGTAGTCTCTAAGTTTCCGTGACAAGGCAACTGTAAGAATTGGTAATAGGGAAAATAACCAATGTTTGTGCTGGTAATGGTGGTTACAGAATCCGTCCGTTTCGAGTGATCGAGATTCAAGCCAAAATACAAACAAGCATTTTGGATATCAATTTTCAAGCCCACTGAGAGAATTACAACAAAACACTCTCCTTATCATCAATTTCTCCCCCACCACTGTCGGTGCTGGACTAAACTAATCGAGATAATCGTTATCCTGATCTGAATCCTGTACGCTTTTTTGGTTTGGGGTTGCTAGATTGGATACCATAACATAGCAAACAAAACAGATCCTACGCTGATTTGTGAGTGCAATGACATTAGAATGCTTCAACTTGAAGAACAAAGCAATAGTCAGTACAAAATGGCCAACCGTTTCCAAACTGAATAAAGTATGACACTATTGAGTATGAAACAAGTGTTTCTGTTTTCTACTGATATGATATAAATATCAAATTATTTTTCTGAATTATTTCAACTTATGACACTGACATAAGTGATACATGATGTTGAAATCTGTAGCAAGCATAGTGTCATATAAGTGAAGATTGGCAAAAATGTCTGGGGGTGTGGTCACACCCCTTAAAATTTGAAAGTTCACTGTAAGAAAAGAAAATGAATACGCGAATAAGTGTATTCTATATTAAGGAAGGGTCTTGATATCAAGCGTAAAGGACACATACTTAGGCTTTTAAACAATTTATTTATATTGAAAAAGAATGACCAATATGACGGCAAGAAAGACTACCTGAATGTTCACCTAATTGTTTGAGTTTTCCTTAGCTTTACGGTAAGAGGCGAGAAGAATCATTAAAGACGTCGTTAAAGGCATTGATCAGCATCAATGACATGTAGCTTTTTTACTCAAGAATAATCAACTGATGGATAATTGAAGTCTAAATTACACTAATTGAAACTCATTAAAACAGACACAGGTACATCTCTCAAAGTCAAAAACATTGAAAATTTCAGTGAATATTTACTAATGAAAACTATAGAGAAATGATGTTGACTGTTCTGCAAATACAAAGCTATAATTGGTCATGCTGCGCTAAGAAAAATGTGTTCACGGCTTCAGTATCAATAACACGCAGATCATTTTGGCTGGCTACGTTAATTGGTCTGCTTATTCAATTATCCAGTCATACAAATATGACAACCAATTAGTTTCTATTAGAAATCAGAAATAAAAACAAGTTTCCTTTTATCCAAACACTTCCAGTTTCTTCGCCTTAATTTTCAGCTCGTTAAACATTATTGGCCAGTTGGTATGGCAGAGTGCAATTTAGCACCAAAATGAAGTTGCTGTGTAATAAACTATTTGTACTTCTTGCGTATGTTGGATTTTACAAGTTTGATTCTGTGGTCCATAAAGGAATAATTATGAATCTTTTACATAGTTTCTAGTCCTTACACATGCCAAAATATAGTCTTTTCTATCGGAGAAGACCAGAGTATTCAGTGCTAGAAAGAGGCAACATATTTTCTTCGGCTGTCTCATGGCATCAAATACTGTAATGATGGAATACACATGAAATGACTCTAACTTTACAATCATCTCCTCGTGTGAGTAGAAAACAATAAAATATCAATGATTGCAGATGGAGTTAATGAATAATAATTCCACATATCTAACACAGTGATATAGTTTGAATCAAACGTCGCGCATACGGACATTATATCTAGAATATAGGGTTGTAATTTATCTCATGTGCTGTCAAGTAAAAATGTCAAAGATATGACTGAGAAATATCTTTTGACATTCCTAATTGTGTCTCTGTTTCAAATCACAGGCTTATTGGCTGCAAATAAATCATGGCTCCGTTTTTTTTTCTCTGCTAAATTAACAACTTCTTCTGTGAGATATGATATTCTATGCTATTTGTGAAACCGTCCGTTGGGCAAAATTTCCCTCAAAACCTTGTGATCATTAGTTTGTTACCCATTAAATATATTCTTTACATTACAGAGGAAAACAAAAGGGAGGATTTCTGATGCTATTGTACTCCATAATGAAAGTACTAATAGGTTTGCGCTGTTATCATTGGAGGTTTTGATACTTTGACAAGAATAATGTCCATGCATAAATCCAAACTCATTTTCAAATTTGATTTAAATTCAGGCCATGATATGGCAAGATTGGCTGAAAACGTGATCAAGTGAATGATTAGTGAACACTACAACAGTGCGGAGTGCTGACGATCAGTTAATTATATTTACTACTGGATAAACCATCAAACTAAGAGGGGGGCAAACCTGCTTTCAATGATAAAGGACTATCAACAGCAGTGGCAAACGACCCAATATCGATTCGAACACGTTTTAGTGTATTAAGAATTTAATGATGGTCTCATCACATCATCCTAAAGCAATAGGTCGGAAGTTACAACCAAATGGTACGCTTCATAACTTACAGCTCTCAGCTGATTGTAACTAAGCTTAAAGAAATGGTGTATGGAGTGTTGGAGCACCCATATATTCACTGGACATTCCTGCAACAGATCAATACCTTTCATTTATTTTGTTCTTTATATCTGTAATAAAGGTACCTTTGATAAGGGAGATATAATTCGGGCTATGACCATTAACTGTATAGAGATGGCATATAAACACATTAGAGAACTGTTGGGAAAATGTTACTACTTCAAATGGGTTGTATTGCAATTAAATAAACATCGTTTTAGTGTTTACATATCTCAACATTGTATTATGCAGAAACGCATCATATGAAATGATATAATTCATTGGATCATTTTTTTTCAGTATATAAATTGTAAAACATTATCCTCCCTGAGGGAAACAATTTCGAAGATACTTGCTCGACCTGCAACCAATGTCTTTTGGCAGCATGCTGAGTTAGAGATGATTTATTAACAAATTTGATAAGGTTGACGATTGAATGAATAACTTTTTCTCGACTTTGGTTGAGCAGTAATAAATGAAAAGGTCCATATTTTCGGGAACCTTACGTCAGTAATACAGGAAAAAAATGTGGGGTCAATTTAGCATAAACATATGCAGCAAATTGGCACCAACTTAAAGTCAATTTACGAGGGTATTTCGAAAGAAAAACCATATTTAGCACACATTCACACATAAATACCTACATACATATCTTCAACAAGCTAACGAGCCTGTCAGCCAGATCAGCTAAATACCTAAGGAAAACTATGCTGAAAGTTACAGACGAGAGTTTTGGATATAAAAAAACCCAGTCACCTAAGAATGAAGGAGCGAATTTTGAGTGTTTTTGTTACCAGTTTCAATCATGAAAACCAGTAATTTTTATCATTGCTCAAATGTATTATGGGAAGTGAGGGAATGACTATTCGACAGAAAACATTTGTAGCAGATTCACAAAGCAGTTCTATCAATACTATATGTTGATTGGAAACAATATCAGTTGGGTGAATTAGCTTCTGCCCTTTGAAGTTTGATAACATGAAAATTCACTGAAAAAAATCAAGAAAAAACATTAAAACCTTTGTCAAAATTTGATTTTTTTGTGTCTTTTTCAAGAATTAAACTCAGTAACACGCACATACACACACACACATACACACACACACACACACACACACACACACACACACACATCCATCAATTTTAGTCAAACAAGCTTTTCTTTCGACCATTCAAAGGTTAGATTTATGCACCAACTTCTGTAATAGTTCCAGTAGGGTCTGGATTGATCCATGTAGGAATTTGAGTGGTATTTTGGGTAAAACCAGTCCAATGAATACCCCAGTGATCATCAAAAACAGAGCAATGTATCAAGAAGTTACTAGATACTAATCATAATTACTAATAGGAAGTCATTTCTTGCATTACCCTGTGAATTTTTCTGTATATATATATATATATATATATATATATATATATATATATATATATATATATATATATATATATATGCATACTCACAAAATAGGATCAATAACAATTAATTATGACGTAATTTCAATCTGACATTCTTTGTGTAATGTTGATGTATGGGATCATTAATAACTATTAGATCAATTGCATTGACAAGAAAGTATATCATATTTTATGATTATCATCTGTTGTATAAAATCATTACGCCATAGAAATTGTGATGGTATATGAATGACTTGTATACATTGTCATTGCCTGGCCGTGCATGCTGTGTTCCCAACGCACTGTTGATTAATGGCAGGCCTCACCTGATCATTTTAAAAAAAAAAGTCCATCACTTACATGATGGCTAAGCCATGGTTTTTCCAAAATGTTTTTCTACTTGCATCGACTTAGTTTGCGTGTATTTCCTCGATACAGAAAGACCGTTGTATTCAGACCGATCATTGGAATCATACCTTGACTACCTAGCAGAGGAAAAATGCTGCATCCCTAGAGGGACACAATTTCTTCAATATCTAAAGACACGAGTCACGTTATTAAAAAATTATGTTTTATTTGCTGTCCTGTTCAAGATTGCGTACGGGTTATTTCTCATGGTGGTTGGGAATTTCAACAGCAGCAGAAGGTATATCCTTATTCGCTTTTGCATAAGAACAATCAGTTGAAATTTTTAAACAGCAGTATCTCGTGTCCAACCTTCGTGAAAGTTGACAGCAAAACTCAATTTTAATACTAACAATCTTTTACTGACTACCACTACCTCTTAGTTCATCTCAAATACTTGCCTGAATCACACAAGCATTTGCACACGCATGAATATATATATATATATATATATATATATATATATATATATATATATATATATATATATATATATATGTTTTAGGTGCATTTGAGTCACTTGTAATGCTTACTCATAATTCACACGGGAATGCATCATTAAACGAAAGCAACTTATACACTCTTCGCGGCAAGCAGTTGATGTCTTTGTCTATGTAGATGAATGTCCATGATAGAAACACACACGCACACACACGCACATACTTGTACTGCTTGTCATTTATATATACGACAACATCACTCTACCATTGCAGTTTTATTATGCGTAATGTTAGTACTAATTATAATTTATCAGCGAGACATAACAAAAATATTGTGGATTGGTCAAAAAGTTAATAGCAATATTCGCCAAAGTTTTGTAAAGAACAAAAGTAATTATATTCAAATAACTTGATGTATTTATTCATATTGATATGCATCAGAATAATAATGTCAAGTGCTCGAGTGAAAAGTAATTAGCATTGAAACTTTGGAAATTATGAATATATCGCGAAGAAAGTTCGTCGATCTATGATAGCAATTTTTACAACTTAAAAAAAAAATGGCTTGTTGGACACTTATCATACGCATTTGATCATGCATAATATGCAACTATATATATATATATATATATATATATATATATATATATATATATATATATATAATGAGAGAGGAAAGAGAATTTTTGCCTCACAGGGCAAATAAAGATTTAGTGGGATGCTACTTCAATTTCAATAAATTTTAATTAGACTTCGAATTTTACCAAAAATAAATACAAACACCTCCATCTAAAATTGCCTCCAATTTCTTTCCTGTCTTGTTATTTTCGTTAGTCACCCAGGTCATAACGTTTCTACGCTTGTTAGCAGTACTGCATTCTGGAGAAAAGCCCGAGGTTACATCATAATCAACAAAAGCGACTTTACCATCATCACCATAAATGCTACCAGGTTTTTTCTTCTTTCATTAATTAAATCTTCAATATTTGTTTTTTCATTTTGTTTTAGTTTCTTGTTAGCTTCGCTTCCGGGTATTTTTGTGCATGATTCTCCTGTAATACAAAAATAAAGCTTTCTTATAAAATCTTTCCTTAACCTAAGGAGTATATAGTATGTACCAATAGATATTAATTTCTATAATGGGAAAAATTTGAGCTTCACCAGACCGATCAGTTAGCCATCTATGAAGTTCATGTTACGATTTACAATGCTAAAATTACTACCGTAACATATAACTGATGAGGAATCCTGATTTTTTATACTAAGGCAGGTATACATAAAATAACGTTATTCACGGGGTTAGACGCCTTGAAAAAAAAGTCCATAAAAATTGTGGGCATTTGCTCCCTAGTTTCATATCATTACAGATAGCAGATGAGATCTCTACAGATGTAGGTTTTTTTCTAGAATGAAAGATCCTTCCATTTGTTTTCATGACTTTCGTTTGATTTTCTCCAAATGTTCCTTAATAACTACGCCTTCTTGACTTTAGGTAAAACTCGCTTTGGATTGCACAGGAACGATCTGTTTTAAAAATCACAAACATTTAACAATATTTCGAGAAAGACAATTGTAAACAGAAGGCAGGTTCAGTGCATTCTAACGATTCACAAATCGAGTGGACTTGAAAGTTCGGTATTGAGTATTCAGACTTTTTTGTATGGATTTGAATGCCAACCTTTATTGAATACGCACATACAAACACACACACACACACCCTAAAAGACACACGCACACACCCACACACAACCACACACACTTACATACACACACACACACACACACACATATATATATATATATATATATATATATATATATATATATATATATATATATAGCTTTACAGCTTTGAACACTAAACAAAATGTTTGTGTCACTCCAATCATTTATTTATATGCTAATGAAATTATGTGATTTTCCTTAGTTTAAAAAAAATGTTTACTCACACTTTGATATTACGGCACTATGTGTAATTTTGTTCTAATTAGGATCATTGCTCGTATACTAAGTTACTGTATTAGGATTTAAAAAGAGCAGTCATATTACCGTGGCACCCAAGCTGTCTTGATCAAACACCACCCACTTTCAGCAATGATTTTGATGAATAGTTCTGCGTTGGGTGATTTTAGAATGTATTTTATATGGATGATATTTCATACTGCACTAGTTTTATCCTTAGAATACGATGCTTACCTAGGTTTCACCCCCAAGAGTGTTTAACAATGAGGATAGATAAGTATGACAACAGATGTAAGTCGTTGTTTGTGTCTTTTCTATTGAGTGTTCACCAATGCGGATAATAAATTTATTGTATTGATTTTTAATTCCATACGTCATGCAAACTGATATACGATATCAAATTTTTGGATTATAATTACGGAAACCATTCTCTTCGAGTTGATTTTCTACCAATGTATTCAAGAGAGAGATTTGACAATTTTTTTCCACAAACCACAAAGGTACTTTTTCAACATCGTGTACCATCTATCTACGCTTGCACGGGTGAGTGAGAGTTAGTAAGTGAGAGATTAATGATGAGTAAGGAAAAGCTGCCCTTGTTCGTGATTTTTTTCAAAATATGTAATAACATACATATCTCTTTGAAAATTTTGTGTTTATAATTGAATTTTCAAGCTCACTTAGCTGATTTTTCTGGCTGCTTTCAATGAGAATTATCCGGAGATGAGTTTGTAGGTTCATCGGTGATAGGAGATTGACCCTAAAATGAGTACGTCATCATGGCTTTTGGTGTGTGTGTATGATGTTCTCAAAATAAGGGAGTATCGAGTGTTAGAGAAATATTCTCTGAGCAGAAAAATGCATAAAAAAATACACAAAACCTTTTTACTAGATCATAGACACATCTCAAATATTTGAGTGCCGTGTTAATGCTACCAAGCACAGACAGGAAGTTCGATTGCGATATTATCAGGTAGCTAGAAGTGAAATGTTGTTTGTTCTTTCTTTATGTATTTTTTACTTCTTTAAAATCTAGTTTTAATGAGGAATATTATAATGAGGAAATATTCGCTAATCCCAAACTCTAATAAAATTTACATTTCCCCTCTTTTCGAGATAACTGATTTGATTTGAAATGCCAGGAAGAATTAATGAGTTGATGTCGCTATAAAATTCCAAATTAATATTGCACGATCACGTGTGTACGTGTGTATAAGAAGTGGTATCCAAACATTTGGTTATTCAAACAGATTAATAAATCCCTCCAAGTGTCACGTTATCATGCGTATTGTGTTCCCGTTGGACATTCGTACATCTCTCAAAATCACTCAACAAGGTAATAAAGAATTTCATTCGCTATTCTCTCTTCCTCGTCTTAGTTTTCTGGAATGTTTATGCAGCGCCTCAATTGAGGATGCGTTTATGCATGATACTCAGAGATGCCTGATATCTCTTATCAACCATCAAAGTGATGAAATATCAGTAATCCCCAATGCCGATGAGATGCATATCCATACATCAACTTTCAGATCTAGAGAGATCCTGACTAACTCCATTGCTAAGCCATAGTGAAAAATAAAGGCACAAAGAAAAACTAAAAAGATCTGGTTAGTCACTCAATAGAAAACTCCTACTAATCAACGTCTTTTAGCAGCATGCCGTGTAGAGATCATCAATTGGAAAATTGAGAAAAGAGCAAATCAATGATCAAATCAATTCTCTCTCCTTTCACAGGACAATAATCACTAAAACTGTATCTGCATGGCCTGTGCGTATGAGACACACATGCAAGCACGCATAGATATATAGCCCATCATTCACGCTCCATTCATATATATATATATATATATATATATATATATATATATATATATATATATATATATATATATATATATATATATATATATATATATATATATATACATTAAAACACAAATAATCCCAAATGATCATGAACTTATTTGATTTTCCATTTTTGTAAGTGTTAAGTCACCCATCTTATTTGAAATGTTCTATCCATCGTTTCTATGGACAATTCGTGTGTTAAACTCGAAACGTAAGTGAAAAATGCTGGATCACGCACTACTTATTGAATTTTGATGCTTGATTTTTTTGTACTTGTTCATTCTGATCTGATCTAGCTCTTCACAAACCCAAGGATGGTCCTAAACTCAAACCCATGGATCTGACACTGACATTGGCTCATAAATTATGGTTGGAGCTTGAGTTATCACATGCTGGGATCTAACGAAAACAGGAGACCTGAATCTCAGTGTACTCAATGGGATCAATTATTTACCTCACAGTACACTGGTTAGAGTGTGAATCTTCTTAAAAATGATAGGCAGTTTGATATTAATTATTGCCCTCATCATAAAGGAGCAGCATATTTGATATAGCCTGGCCATCCAGTTTACCTAAACTGTCACACTGACGGTAGTACTCAAATGAATTTGCAATTGTTTCGCACTTGGAATATGAAAAAAAGATGAGGTTGCTCAACTCTATTTGATAAACAGCCCATATTTTCGGTAATTTTAACGAGAAAAGCAAGGATAATTAGACTATTAACTGCATTGGGTCTTGACAAATGTCACAAATAGAAATATAAACACATCCGTGATCATATAAGTAGAATCATATATGAAAAATATTTTCACTTTTAAGCAATCTATTTGCTTAATCTCAGGAAACAAACTCTTATTTCAAACATTGATTTTATTTCGGATGTCAAAGATAATTCTTATCGAGAAACCGTCATCATGAATAGTATTACGTTAGTCCAAAATTTAATTAAATTCTAATTGCTAAATGATCGTAAGGTACATTTTGTCCTATATTTCCACGTAAAATTGTTCTGCCATTGTTGTTACATCAGCATGCATTTACAAACACCTAGGATCGTATCATTTTTATAAATTGATCCCTATAGTAAAGATAAAAGGTGGAAACATATTTGAAAATAATGTACTTTTTCTAAAGAAAGGCATAAGTACGATCAAGTGCAAAATCTGCTGTCCACTTTATAAAAATGATACTTTCAATGATGAATTTTGTTGAATATAGTGTTAGGTTTTGTGAAAGACATCATCTGGTGAGCCATCCGTAAAGCAGGCTCTGCCTTCAAGAACAAGAAAACCCTAGTTCTAAAAAGAAGGGTATACAATGCATCCTCCCGATAGTCATCTATGGAATGGAAACATGGAACTCAAAGAGGACATTGACCCACACAGTAAGAACAATGCAACGTTCACGTGAAAAAATCATGCTCAACATAGAGAGACCACAAGAAATCAGTAGATTAGGGGAAAACAGGAATTCGTGATATCATGGAGGCCATAACAAAACTCAGATGAAAATGGGCTGGTCGTGTTTCAAGAACAATCAATAGACACCACGACTAATAGCATGAATCACAAGAGATCAAATGCAGAGCCAAACCAACAGGACATAAGATATGAGACAAATAGGACAGGTTCAGGAGATACTGTCTCTGGTATGCCCAGAATAGGGAGATATGGCGAATCCTGGAATAAGTTTACATCCAACGACAGCCTTGAAATGATACCCTATGTTCAGGTACATCGGTTGGAGTAGACTAAATCAAGACATTACTTGAGGAAAATCAATGTTATTTAGGATGGAAAATGGACAGTAGCACATAACTTGTTACGTCAGTCCATTTGGTATTTATTTTACATAAGATAAGCAGTCAAAACCTGCATTACTTTATTTTTGAGTGCAAGTTTTAATAAACACTTTGTCCATGATGAAAAAAAAATTGCATGTGTAGAATATGAGGGATTATTCTACTATGGACCCCCCCCCTTAGAATCAAAGGATTTATTCGAACAATTACTTCTCCAAATAGCTCTTTCCTCCTTTATCTTTTTCTCTCACTCTTTCTATACATACGCACACACACGCACAAGCATATATATATATATATATATATATATATATATATATATAGTGAAACTCCTATTTCTGAAATTAGTGTATTTAAAATGATATGACCTTAATCCCTTAGCATTGGGGAGATATTTTTCTATCTTGATCCTAGTGTGAGTTTAATATATATATATATATATATATATATATATATATATATATATATATATATATATATATATATATATATATATATATATATATATATATATGTACTTACACACACATTTATATATGTATGTGTGTGTGCATATATACATATATATATATACATATATATATATATATATATATATATATATATATATATATATATATATATATATATATATATATATATATATATATATATATATATATATGTACGTACTGGTCTATAGAGGGGATATAGAATTTGGAAACACGTAAAAATATTGTCATTAATGATACTTGATCACTTTTACTTGTGAACGATTTTCGAGATGGCAAATACTTTTTACCAATCGAGAGTTAAGTCAAAATCTGATCAAACAGAATCGGGTAATTTATTCCAGAAAAACTGGTCGAAACCAGATTGAAGCCATCGAGTCATAAATTGATTTAAGATGTAACATAGGAAAAAGGTTTCGAAATTCAAATGAGTGCATAGCAAAAGAGAAATATGGGATATTGTTTGTCTGAGTCTATGCATGAATTATGGGATTGCTTTTTATACCTGTGTAGACGTTTTCGAAACAACACTGTATTATTTTATCCATGGTTTTCAAGAACCAATTCAAAGTGATACTTATAAATTTTTTTTCTGAAGAAAGAATAAGTTGAATATTATCTTCATTTTTTGAAACAATGAGACGAATCATTTACATATCAACTTCTCAGCAGACATTTTAAACTCTTCTCCTCATCTCCGATAAAGTGAAAATGTTGCAGGTGATTCATTCCTGCAGTTCTCTTCGAGTGTAGAATGTAATATCTCAGAACCTTTCTCTTTGTTTATGATATTGCATTTTACACCAGAAGGGGGCTATTAATTTAATTGGCGGAAACTTTGGAACTACATCAAAGATGAGGAGTTCAAATTGTCTGAAAGAGTTGGTGCTATTTTGATGTTATAATAAATCTGGAAGGATAAAAAAAGGAATATCGGACTAAAACAGATCCAACAATAATTGCTCTGATGGAGAGTGTCCGTCCAAAGATCAAAAAGTCGTTATATAATACTCTTCCAATTTATCAGGGACTTTTAAATCTATCGAAAATGAATCTCCGCTAAACACTTAAAACTAAGACTAAGATGGAACAATATCTCCCTGAGATTAAGGGATTAGGGCCAGATGAGTTTGAATACACTGATTTCCAGAATATTACCAAGGTTATGCAAGAATGTGCCTGTCCCCTATCTTTGATTTGGTTGTACGTAGAATATGATGATACTTACAAACATAAACTTATATATATAAAAAAAAAAAAACAGAACTATTTAATTTGAAGTCTTTGTTTATCTTCAAACAACCTTTTTTTTCTCACGTTTCAATCCAGAAAGTCTGTTCTATGCTGTTCTTTCAAACATCTACACGTATCATCGTGCAGATGTTTTCTTTCACATTAGAGGCGAAAATGACGACATAAAAATCATTTCATTGTTGCAAATGAGGTGGTGAAATAGAATTTCGTCCATGTTTGAATGACAAATATTCTAAAGAATTAATAGGAACAATAAAAAGAAAAAAAAAATGATAATCTCTTTTTAGTCAACTGAGCGCTATTCTCACTCTATTATTCATATATTCAAGATGCAATCATTTTCGACGGCACTGGTGAACTAGTTCAATCACAGTGCAGTATTTTCCTCTTATTATATATCTGCTGATTTTTTCCCCTTCGTCAGCTTCTATTTCACGTTCTTGTCGTCGTTGTTATTGCTGTTACCCACTGTCAAAAACTTTATGCTCGTTTAACGAAGTACCAAAATAAGCAATAATACCTTTTTTTTCCTGTCAGCAAATTAAGTACCACACCATTCGGTATTTTCCACGAATATTGGGTAAATTAGCTAATACAGTCACTACATTAATCTGTCTTGTTGGAAAATGTCCCTTTCTTTATTTTTCTTTAGCTTGCTGTAGTCAATAACCCTCTCATATTGTATTCCATGAGTCGGGAAAACATAACCAAAAAGTATCTTTGACAGGTTGTGCGCTTTTTTCAAAAATTGATTAACTCAACATTTTGAACGACAATGAGGCAAAATTATAATTCATTCCTAGTATAATATTTTTTTATCTTTCTTTGCCTCCCTCAGAGTAGGTTTTTTTCCATTGTTCGGGGTGAGTTAACCAGGAAAGAGTTATAATAAGTTGAAATCGGATTCAATTTATTTCATTATGTGATAGTGTAATCAGGTTTAAATATTTTACCGAGAGAATGATAAGTATTGATGCAATTCAAAACAAGTGTGGCGTTTTTAAAAAAAGGACAATGCAACGTTCTTTTTATCGTGGGACCAGGTGAATATTTCGATGTTAGATTTGCAATACATTGATTATAGGCAGCAGAGCATCGGCTGAGTCGGCTGCAGAACAATCATGTTGCTAAGTCTGGCACCTGATATTCTCTGACGGTCATCCCTATGGATGTTGGTCAGATTCAACGTCACCCAAATACGATCATTATACAAGAATTCAACGCAACTTGACTACAAGATGATATCAAGCGTCTTACCGGCGAAATGCTTACCAAGTTCTGTGCAATACAGAAATCCCGCCCCTCGATTGGATATCCCAGGCTCGCCTCATTCGTAATATCAGAGCGTCATATGTAGACTATTCTCCTTAGCAAAAACAACAAATCAGGTCCAATGGCAACTTATTATTCACTATTCCTGGAGAAAAAAAGGCAAACACTTACGTATACCGAGAAATCAAGAATGAGTATATGTATATATGTATATATACATATATATATATATATATATATATATATATATATATATATATATATATATATATATATATATATATATATATGTATATACACACATATATATATATATATATATATATGTGTGTATATTTACATATATATATATATGTATATATATATATGTGTGTGTATATTTACATATATATATATATATGTATATATATATATATATATATATATATATATATATATATATATACATATATCATGCAATTGGCGTGTATTATTTTATTCAAAATAAACAAAGAGACACAGCTAAGCAACGACTGCGCAGACATCACCATATACTGAAAACTGCAAATATCGTCAAAATACTTCTAATAACACAATTATAATCAAGAGCAGCATGTATGGCCAGTGTGGCGTGAGATGTGTACGTAGGACACAGCATTGATTATTTTTGGATAGAATACGTGATATAGGATTGTTTTTCTTTTGTGCACAGGTGAGTTCATGATGATTCGGTCTACGTGAAGATGGAAAACATATTTAAACTTTTACTGAGGTATGAATAACTTTCGGCCAATGTCTGCCATTATATTCTTATTTTTTATCACAACATTCCCGATCAAATTATTCTCCAACCATTGAATCAAAAATCTTGGAGTAGTCATCGAATACAACTATTTCGAATCCAAAATTTGGTCAGGGTAAAAAAAGGGTTCAAACCTACTAGCCTAATTGATTGAAGTGTCATTGAAGTCAAACAGACTCCCTGCAAGTTAAATCCACGTCTGAAATTACTTCTTCAATTCAATTCATCGTTTATTTTTTTCTTATCACAGTTAAGAGTAATGTCGCCTGAAAAAGCTATGACGGAAGGAAATTGTGTCGATTAAATTGGCAGAAAAATAATTAAAATTTTCGATTTAGAATTTAATCATTCAATGTTCACATAAACCATCGAGGATGCTTTCAGCACATTTGAACATCTCAAAGAACAGTGAAATAGCCTTGACATAACTAGACAAGCAATCAAAGGGTCTTTACTGAATATGAAAGCATATACTCTTCCCTGTAGGGTAACTCAATCCACAGTTAGCAGGCTACTTTCTGAGATTCCGTACTGACTTTTCGTCACATTCACAATAACTGAAAAAGTCATCTTTCTCGTTTTGTGCTGTGTTTTTTTGTGATGCATATCATCTTCAAGTTGTATAAGCATCCTTTCAGGTCAGGATATGTGTTACTGAGAATCATGGCTTTTCCTAAAAGGATTTCTGGTCATAAAAACATGACGAGGGAGCTGATAGTGATTCATAAGAAATTTACAAACTATTCTTGAAGATGAAAGGGGTCCTGGAATTAGTATGTGAAGGTTCCAACGGGAGCATTTTGAAGGGATTTGGGCAATTTTTAAAAATGTTTGTCTATATAAAATTCACATTATTACTCCACAAGATCTCTCCCAGAAAAACTTTTTAAATTTTTTTTGTAAATAAACTACTTTTCCAAAATTTATGGAACCTTATTCTGACGGGTTCAATAATAACATATAGATTCTCCCGGATCTTGATTATTTTTTTTTCTGTCTAATTTAGAAGTCTCCCCTAGGGGAAGGCCCTTGATGTCATGAGTATAATCTATTCTGACCATATTTATTTTCTGATGGAATTTATTTCACTTGACTTCAAATTTTGACGCTATAATCGTTCATTTATTGATAGTGATGAAAAGTCTTTTCTCATCATTTCATTACTCTTTCATACTATAAAGTTTTCATCAATTTTCGTACTGTCATTGTATACTTTGATCACCAAAAAGAACAGCTCAAAATCTGAAATGAAAAAAAAAACTTTCTGTTTGGTACTTATTAATCTCTGCTTTTGTTCATAGTGAAAAAAGGACGAAATCACATGATATAACAGCAACAATTTTAGGATGGGTTTTCAGTGCATGTTAGAATTTTTCAACCAAAATTATCACCAAATCTGTCAACGTATGTTGCATCAATCTTCGAGTTGTTATTGTTATCTAGCTATCTATCAGGCATATGACGCACTCCAATAGGGCAAGAGGGCTGAATATTTTAAATATACACCCGTATTATATTTAGGAATTCCTCCTTTGAAGTTCTCATAAATTCACCTCGGGAAAGTTTCTCAGTTCGATGTGTGTGTATTTGTGTGTGAGTGTGTATATGTGTGTGTGTGTGTGTGTGTGTGCGTGTGTTGGCGAGAAAGGGCCGTGAAACATCTTTTTGTTCCGAGTCATCCCTGATTTTGTGTTAGTTAACATGGAATTTCGGACTCATTCGCAATCACTGCTCAACATAAGAAGGAGAAAAGTCTTTCTTCTCATCAATCACCCTATTTCTGAATATTTTTTCTAGTTGATCACCCACAATACGGCACGCTGCAAAAAAAACGTCGATCACACGACAGTTTGTATTGAGTGAGTAACCAGACCTGTTTAATATCTTCTTTCAAGATCCTTTTTTTTTTTTTTTTATTACTTTGTCTCCGTATCCCTTACGGTTCCTCCTTTGACTTCGTATCAAATAAATGAATATGATTCATTTTATTCATTCTGTTTCTTTATCCTGTTTTCAAATAACTATAAATGACAAAGGCTTTAAACGCTGTTTCCCAAACAATACGTGTGCAGCGCTATTGATATCATAATTAATAAAATGATATGGACAGTATGGCTTTCCCATTTTATTGCTTTCTTTTATTTTGCATTTAAAACTCTCCCAACGAAATTGCATTCAGACGAATTGGCTTCCCTCCTTCATAATTCAATAATGCACGTTTGTTTTGTCTTCTTTTGTTTAGGCTTTTTCGATAAACGGCCAGGAGTGGCGAAATGCGAAAACCAATTTTCAAACTTGTCTTTGTAAGAGAAGAAAATAATTGCATTTGTGTTTTAAGTTTTCAAAAAGTGAATAATAAAGAGGTTCAGTTATAAATATTTCTCTGATGCCAAAATGTTTCTCCAAATAATAATAATATTTATAATAATAATAATAATCATAATGATAATAATAGAAATAATGATAATAACCGGGAGAAGAAAAAGAAAAGATGGAAGGAAAAAAGAAGACAAAGAAAGAGGAGAAGATGACGACGAATAAAAAGACAAAAGCAGAAAAAGAAGACGACGACAACGACAAAGAAGAAGAAGAAGAAGAAGAAGAAGAAGAAGAAGAAGAAGAAGAAGAAGAAGAAGAAGAAGAAGAAGAAGAAGAAGAAGAAGAAGAAGAAGAAAGGGAAGATTGGCTACGGTAGGACCAAACTCCATCCCCTACAAATATATCATTAAACTGATAGATAACCATGACAGACCGGTTGGATGGGTTTATTCAGATAAATATGCCGATACTAATCCAACCATCGTAGAATTCTGAATCAGGTTTCTCTGTACTAATCCATCAGCAGAACGATTATACTACAAATGAAGGCAGTTCTGAGATATCCACAAGACACAACAGAAACGTACGAGGACAATGTTGTAAATCATGGATGGAGCAGATATAGAGTTGAACTATATGTGATAAGTTGAAAATAAATAACATTGACAAAAATGCTTGCAATGTCTGAATAGGATATACACATACAAACGCTCACACACACACGCACACACACACACACACATATAAATATATATGAATGTGTGTGTATAAGAAAACTTTACAGTTTTGAACAACTAACACATTATAATACACGAAAAAGATGTATCGTGTCACTTTGGTCCCATATTTTCCCAATATCAGTAAACTTAATGTTAAGTAATTGTCCTCTATGTTTTTCTGTTTGTTTTTAAATGTTTTCACAGAAACTTTGATCTCATGGTGTGTAAATTTTATCTTGCTGAAATCATCAATTGTTCATCATGTAATTTTTTGGGGGATTGAAAAACAAAAAACAAATCAGTTATATTAAAATGGCATGACAGTAGAGTTGATCAAATTAGATCCCTCCCTACTATTTTATGATTTTATATCTCTCTATATATAGTTTGTTTTTCCATATGGGGTATTATCATGATATATTGTAAATTGATATTATTTTATACTGCACATTATTTGAGCTTTTCGGAACAGGGTCATACATGTAGGTTACAAAAAAAAACTTTTTGACAATCAGGGATCAATAATTATAATAACAAACGTGACTCGCTGTTTGTGTCACTTCTGTTGAGTGTTTGCCTACGTGAATATTAAATCCATTGCGTCAGTTTTCAATTCCAGGCTGCAGGTACACTAAATTTATGATAGCTTCTTTGATAATTGTAATAATTTTAATACCTCGAAGAACTTAAATCTCTTCCAACATATCAACTGGGATATTTGACAAATTTTTGTTAATTTTCCTTGGTTGTAAACCGTTTTGCTCCTATCAATTCTTTTTCCTTTTGAATTATCATGTGTATTATCTTCATCCTTATATACAAGGTTAAACGGAAAAGAAACACTTCTTAGGTGGTCAAAATACATCATTGAACAATTCAATTTATATACTTGAACAATGTGTTACTTTGTATTCCATGGTTTGATCCCCCACCTTGATCAACTACCAATGAATTTGACGGATGAACAATATATATATATATATATATATATATATATATATATATATATATATATATATATATATATATATATATATATATATATATTGTTTTGAATGATACACCAACGTAAGTGAGATAACATTTCTAAACAAACTAATTATTTGTGTCCCTCCAGGTACCTAATCGGCTGATTCTCAGCCTAATGTATCAGCCAATCGGCTGGCTGTCAATTCGAAGAATGCAAATTATGATATTCTCCCCGCGGTTTATTTTGCTATTCAATGATGCAGTTTTTTTTTGTCTCATTCACTGTTGTTGCCTTACCCAAGTCGTCATAAAAAAATTAACAAAAATCAAAATGATAGTACGTTGTCGAAAATTGAAATAATGCTTCACCATACTCCGTATGAATGAATAATCAATTTCAATTTGATTTTAAAATTACCTGATTTTGCAGTAACAGGAATAGTCATCTTTACTGCTGCTTCAAAATGTTTCATCGTTCCAGAAGTTTTATGAGACCGAACAATCATACACACACACACACACATGCACGGGCGCACACACATACATACACACACAAGAACAAATCGTTTGGAAGGTGGTTTTCGATCCATAATTGATTTTATTGTGAAGAATGTGAGTGTTATTCATGGGAAAATGACCACAAAAATCCTGCTATGAAGAAAATGTATGGTATCGTAACCGATGATTGGTATTTATCACTGCTACCTAGAATGAACTTTCAATATTCAAGCGTTCTTGACTCCCCATGCCAAAACTCGGATCAATTGGACTTGTAAGTCTAGTGTGGATGATACACATGCATACTAAGGGACAAAGCTCATATATATATATATATATATATATATATATATATATATATATATAGAGAGAGAGAGAGAGAGAGAGAGGGAGAGAGAGAGAGAATGAGAGTCTATAGAAGAAAGATTTATGCATCTGAAAAGTTCTCGTTGATGGTCCAGACATTTTTCAGGAGGTAGTGTGTACTATACGCGCACGCGTGTGTGTGTGTGTGTGTTGTGTGTGTGTGTGTGTGTGTGTGTATTTTTAAGGTTATAGCTGTGATGGGGAACAAGGGTTTAGCATCACGACCTTTGCTTTGGGGACAAAAAATGGTAACCCATAAACTATGAGCATCTTGTTGTGTGAGAGAAAGTTCTGCCAGCGATGAGGATTGTTGCGTTAGCAGCAGCAATGGGTTTTTGAGAGGACATGAGGTGTCAAGGTAGGGGGAGGAGTGAATTGGAGTTTGTGTTGGTAGTTTAGGGATTGTGTAAACGGAGTGTTTTGAGGTCGAGGGAATACATGGGTTTCAGCCTTAAAGGTCATTGAAAATATGTTGGCTTTTATTTGTACAAGTGAGATGACTGATTGAGGTCGAGGTCCCCATAGGTATGAGTGACTTTGAAATTCCCAGTTTTACATGTACCTAAGGGGAGTAGATGTTGATGTGAGTTGAATATTTGCAAGTGTTTTGTAATTTAGAAATCTGTGTTTTGAGGGTTGCTGAATTTGGTTTTAAGTCCATTAGGGGAGAGATTTTCTAGTTTTTTGATCAACATATCCCCATGTCTTTCTAGAATATTACTTATGTCCATGGGAGTATTTTTTTCTTTATTTTTCAATGATAGTATAGATAGCATATGTGGCAATGTTTTGCTTGCTGAGCATAAATGTAGTTCTACAGGAATTGGGCTGGGATCCTTTTGTGATTCAATTCTGTGTCTGTAAATGTTGAGTCTAATGTTAAATTGCTACTCAAACTTGCCTATGTAGTGTGAATTGTATTTAATGCATTTTACTATGTAAATAATGTTTTTGCTGCGACAATTAGTGCTATGGTACATATGGTAAATCTCTTTGGTAGCAGTGCCTGTGAAAGTGTTAGTGTACTTCAACTGGTGGTATATAACGTGGACTGTTTCTATGTCACATGGTACATGGAATTTAGTGGTCCTAGGGCTATTGTTGTGTGAGACGTATATATATATATATATATATATATATATATAGAGAATCTGCAGATGAGCAATTTACAGAAGAATGTGCTAATAATATAGACATTTTTGTCGTAACAGTATTTTGCTCAGCACCAGAGTTTCTAAAAATGAACACCTGCGATGATCGATAGTCCTAAATGTTAATATATTTCTTACTATCCTATTCTATAATCGTGAGCATATATATATATATATATATATATATATATATATATATATATATATATATATATATATGTGTGTGTGTGTGTGTGTGAGCACAAGTGTGTAATCCCTTACATCAACATGAATATCAACCTTTTTGATGTAAACGATTGTTGGCATATATATATATGGGGTGAGAGGGACAGAGGAATATGGAAAGATAAATAAATGGCTAGATGTGTGTTAGTGTCTGTGTGTGTTAATAATCCCGACGCCGACAATATGGAATATCAACTTGCTAATATAAACAACTGTTGGCATATATATAAATATATATATATATATATATATATATATATATATATATATATATATATATATATATAGAGAGAGAGAGAGAGAGAGAGAGAGAGAGAGAGAGAGATAGACATGGATTGATAGATAGATAGATAGATAGAGAGAGACACGGAGAGTGTGTGTGTATGTGAGAGAGAGTGAGATGAATAGATGTGCATGTGTGTGTGTAAGTGTATGTGTGTGTTCCCTGTACCCTGCAGTATTAAGTATCTATATGTATGATCCATATTCTTCAATCTTTTTTTAATTTCATAACGCTAATCAGTACATAAGCTGATTCTTGGTGGGCACAGTGTCAATCCCTGCACGTTCATTTCTCTACTTAATGACATGATCTGGGGCCAATTGATGTCTAACTGAAAAGCCTGAGTGCAGAGCATAAACAAATAATTCTCACAGAATGGTTCTCATCATATGAATATAAATACATGTATAGATATATATACAAACGATGAGAGAGAGAGAAAGAGAGAGAGAGTGAGTGAGTGAAGGAAGGAGGACAGAGAAGCAGAGAGACTAGCTGAAACACAATAGCCAAGTACTCAGAATTCAGAATAATATGCCACCATCATTTATAATTCAAAAATGCTCTTTTGTTTTGTCTTTTGGTGTTTTTGATAACGGACAGGAGTGGTAAAATGCAAAACTAATTTTCAAACTTTTCTTTATCGGAGGGAAGGTTATCATATTTGTCTTTTAAGTTTTCGAAAGAATGAATAGAAATAAGACAAAATAATTCTCTTTGTAGAGTTTTTAGCTCGCCATTTTAGCACGATAATTTAGATAGAAATAGTTACGTATAAATCACTGGCTTTGTATTTATTGGTTAGCATATTTTTTGGCATATAGATATGATGGTGTTAATATCTTTCTCTCTATCTATCCGTCTGTGTATCTGTCTCTCTCTATCTGTAGCACATTATCATCCAAATATATCCATTGATCACTTTGCATGCGTAATTTATATATATATATATATATATATATATATATATATATATATATATATATATCAAGATCTCAGTCTCGTCCGTCTGGTTGTCCTCTTTCACAATTCCATTATAATTCTCATTTTCATTCTCATTTCATTCGCATTCTTTCCTTCATTCTATCTTTCTTTCTTTCCTCCCACCCTCCTTCTTTATATAAATATATATATATGTGCATGTGTGCGTGTGGTTGGGTGCGTGTGGTTGTGTGTGTGTGGTTGTGTGCGTGTGGTTGTGTGTGTGTGGTTGTGTGTGTATGTGTGTATATTTGTTTGGTTGTGTGTGTGTGTGTGTGTGTGGTTGTGTGTGTGTTTGCGAGTGCTTACCAGCGCATTCACTGCCCCTTCCATCGCCACTTTATCAATCTGCTATATATACGTATTTCATGTACCTTTATCCGTGAGACATTTTGTATCTAGGGCTATATAGTGATATCCAAGTCAGTGTGTGTGTGTGTGTGTGTGTGTATGTGTGTGAGTGTGTGTGTGTGTGTCTCACTGTCTCCCTGTCTCTCTGTCTCTCTATGTCAATCTCTCTATATATAGTGACCAACAACTAACCGAAGGAAGAAAATGAAGATATATAAATACTATAAGAGGAAAGATGTTCACCCAAAAGAAGTAGACACCTCTTTAAAAAGTCCTAAATAAGGATCTGAAATGAATCAAATCAAATTAACGGATTCATTAAGGCAGAAATATAAGTATGTGTGAGTTGCAAATTCTTTATTCCATCATATTTCAAACTGTATTTTAACTCAATATAATGTTTAATGTTGAATATACCGAATGCTGTCCGAGAAAAAAAAAATGTATTGGATATTGCCTTATATTTTGTAGTATTCCTGATTTGTAGTGTGTGTGTGTGTGTGTGTGTGTGTGAGAGAGAGAGAGAGAGAGAGAGAGGGAATATATATATATATATATATATATATATATATATATATATATATATATATATATAATATATATATACATATAAACACACACACATATATATATATATACATACACACACATATATATATATATATATATATATATATATATATATATATATATATATATGTGTGTGTGTGTATACTGTGTGCACATATTTATAGATATTGATTGCTTCTATTTTTGCTCGCAACCAGTATTTTCAATGATCTTTTTATATATCTAATATTTAAGTTCATGGGTATGATACCTAGCACAAGACTTCATGAACGGATTTGACCCACTCTACTTGGAGATTGAAACAATGCAGTCTCACTTTGTGGGTACCTGTAAGTATCTCAGTGTGCTTTCAATATGAACTCAGTTTTTTTTTCGTCTCATGATCCGACTTGACTGAAATTGAATCCCGACAAAGAATGCTAGGAAAGTTAATACATTTTTTTTTTTGAAGCTGACAGTTTTTCTCAATTGACATTTATTTTAAAAACAACATTTTGTACATATTTGGAATGGTAACATTTTCAAGTAATGCATTGTACAACTTACTTAGCATTCAATTCTCTTTCTAACAAATGTAAGTATGTATGAATGTATGATAAATGTATGCTGGTCCCCATTACTTTTGAAAATAGCAGCGAAATTTTCTGAAATAGTTGCAATTCTCTCTTGCTATTCATGGGTTTCAATTTGCGGTATTCGGAGTTCAGTCTTGAATAATCTTATTTGAAATATGAAGGTAGTTCTGCAGCGCACTGCAAAAAATAAAACATAAAATAATATGGAGTGAGGATTATGTTAGGGTTTTGGAAATCTTAAATGCATTTTAATAATAGCATGTTGCAATATAGTGTGATTTTTTTATTTATTTTTCGGGACAATATAAACCCGGTTGGAAACTTATTTAATGTTTATATTCAGTAACCAATGAATCGAATAGATCTTAAGCATTGAAATCTGTTTTCAGTTCACTGTACTGTAAAGAAGTTTATTTACTTTTTGATGCTTCAAGTAATATGAATCATTGTTATCATTGTCAATATTTTTTTCTAGTTTAATCCTAATATTTATTTTGATAGTGATATATTTTTTTGTTTTTTCTCGTAACTCTTAAAACTTTTAAAAAAGCAAAACACATATCAAGATGAATGTAAATAGTAGCATGATGGACTGGAGTTTAAAAAAAAAATATGGCGTACGTTATTTCACTTTTTTTCATTAGACTCTTTGAAAGCATATAACGATAATTGAATGTCTCTTTTGTAAGCATAATTCCAGCAGTGTCAGTGCAAATGTAGCATCAAGCTACTCATAATGAAATCACTTTTTGGACTAGGAGAGTATTTTGGCGCAGATCAAGGCATTTTTTGACGTTTTCAACCAAAATTATCGATCTTGCTTTCATCAACAGATCTGTATTGATTCATTCATTTGTATATTTACAATTTGGACTAAAAAAGCATTTATTTTGTGTTGATTGTATTATATCTATTAGATTAGGGAACCAAAAAGCTTTGCTGTGGTTGGAGGTCAGCAAAAAATATCTGTAGATTTTTGTACTTATGTTCTCTGGCTCTAACCCTAGCAAAAAGCAAACAATAAATGTTCTCAGATAGTTTTCAAAGTTTGGCTCATTCATATCATTATTTTTGTCTACAGAGACGATGCGTTTATCAAAAATTTCTGGGAATGTACCAGAAGGAAACAATAGGGAATGTGTTATGTTTATTGAAGATAAGCAGCTCCTGCCGAATTTCTATTTTTTCACCGAGCATCTCAGTTATGCAATTTGCATGTACTTTTTATTTACGAGATAAGAAGTTTTTTTTCATCTGATTAATCACTATATGTGCGTGGTTATCTTTAACGGAGTCTTTGAAGAAAAAATACGGTGTGGAAAACGCTTTGCTTGATGCATTCTGTTTAAATGGAGACAATGTGCATATCAAGTCTTTTAGCGTTTGGTTATTCAGTGCTATTTCAAAATATCATCCTTGGCATTCTTATCTCTGTCCGTCTCCTTCGATGTTCATTATTACTTTTGCTTTATTTTTTACTTTTTTACACATTCTTTCTATATCTTTTCAGCATCCTATGTCCCTTCTTTTTGTTGATGATTTGTTTGTTTGCAATACATAATTTTTTTTTAGCCTACTGTTCTCTGCTATGGGTGACAGCTATCATCTTAGGCACCTTCGTTGTCTTTGTCATGGTCGTGGTTGTCGCCGTCGAGTCCTTTCTCTCAATTGGATAACTTGCTTATTTTTTTAATCATGTTTCAATTAAATTCTATAAGTGGTCTAATGGAGAGATTCCATCAGTTGGCTGGTGAGATAAAGCCGACCCTATTCTTTGTTGATGAGCAATTAGTTCATTGATAAGCAGATGCCTGGTTTTTGTTCACATTCGGGGAATGTACTTAAATATTGACCGATTTTGCTGAAATTAGGCACTAGTTCTAACGGAACCTAAGAAAATGAAAAAAAAAGGTGTTATGGTCGTTCAAATTAACATGTATGTAAATCACCTTTAGCTAACATAGAAATTGTCATCTAGAAACAGTCAGTGAGGTGTTTGGGTGAACCGGTATCACCCTTTCTTGGAGCTGAAAGGGCTCCAACTCTTCAAGTAGCTTGATAAAGGAACTGTTGTGACTGTATATCAATACATGTTTGCAAGCCTATGACAGGGTCTCTACCTTGTTGGTGTGATGGCCTCCATAATCTTAGGGACTTCAACTGAGTTGACAGCCTTTTCCAAGTCGATAAATGCGAAAGCAAGTGGCAGCTGCCGTTTTTTCTAAGCTGATTTATCGAATGAAGAAGGTCCGTGATCGAATAGTTTCTTCTGAAGTCAGCTTGCTCCCGCAGCTGATTCTGTTGGAGATCATTTCTCCAAAAAGTTTGTATATGCAGCTTAGAAAGCTTATAAGTCCGTAGTTGTTAAGGTCTTTTAGGTTTTATGTTTGTTTAAAATCATTATCATTGTTGTGTTCCAATTTTCTGGGACTTTACTTTATTTTAAGTTAAATAGAATAGCCAGTTTCTAAGTGATTATCTCACCCGCTTTTTTTCGTAAGCAATGGTGATGTTATCAGACCCAGGGACCTTTTGTTCTTTGTTTGATGGCTTGTTTTACGTACCACGTGGTTCCATTTGGAAGACCTTTGAGTTGATTGCTCACGTCTTGCGTATCCTGTTCGTAATTCTATGATCCTTGTTTGGAGGGGTACAGTTTTCGGTAGAATCCTTGGACACGTTCGACGGTCCTGTTTCACCCTGTTGTCAGATCTCCATTTTCCTCGAGTATGCTGTTTATCTTCTGTTCGGAAATAGAATAATTTTTTTTATTGTTTTGAAGTCCCAGCTTTTTTCAAGACTGGATTTGATGACTGCTGCCGTGTATCTTCTTCTGCCTTGTCTTCGTTCCTTCTTGATTATTCAATTCAGTTCGGTTTTTTCAATTGTCCATCTAGTGGTAGCTTTAGTTTCCTATTAATTGTTTGTATATAGTTTAATAGTTTATAGTTTAAATATGGTAAGGACTTCTATTACAGAAGCAGTTATTTGGTTGGTGATTTCGTTGATGTTGGTATAATTTTCTTGTTCAGTAACAATTCAGTATCTGTTTTTTCCCTTTCAAGCTCGAAGGATCGAGTGTGTTCTTCTGATATTTTTAGTGGTTGAGGTTTGTTGAGGAACATTTATCAGCGTCTATTCTTGGTATTTATTCATATTTGCATCTTACCATTCTGTGCTCACATCTTATGCTATCTTCATTCAGGATATGATGTCTTTGATAGCGTTGCCTTTGTCCGTTATGATGTAGTCTATTTTGTCATTCGTTCTGTGGTTGGGTTTTTTTCCAAATCCATCTCCTATTGGATTTTTTCTTGCAAGAAAGTTCATGACTAATAATCCATTACGTTTGCAAAGTTTATAAGATCTTCTCCTCTCTTGTCCTGTGCTTTGTATCGCAATTTTCCGACGCAATTTTCATTTCCTATCTGTGCGTTGAAGTTTCCCATGGTAACATTGAAGAGTTTTCTGGTATCTTGCAGTAGGGAGTTCAGGTCATAATAGAAGTTGTTCATCTACCCCTGAGATGATTGAAAAGCAAGCGAGTAGTCTGGAATGATATTCAGTTTGTACCTCTTGAAAAGTTGTATTGTGACGCAAGCTATCTGGTCCTAGACGTCTTTGAAGCCCACCACGTTGTGTTTGAAGTCTTTATTGATTGGAGAGCCTACCCAATATTGTTTTACTTTTTTTCTGTAGCTGTAAGGAAAGTGTTTGCTCTTTACTTCGATTAGTTTTTCTCAGGGTCTTCTCGTCTTGTTAATCTCATAATGTCCCATTCGATATTTTTGATTTAATTTCCTGATCAGTTGGTTACATGTCTCTACCGGCTGCTTTTTTATATTAGTGTTTTATTGTTCATTATTTCAAATAATATTATATTTATTGTTATTATTTGCCTATTTCGGTTATTGTGTTTATCACTCCTTTTAGTTCACCTTACTTTTGGGCCCTTTTCTGTTCTATGCTTTTGACATTCTCAAACCTTTTTGTCTCCTTTCTTTATCCTTCCCTTGTTTCCCTTTATCATGGATCCAACTTCAATATTTGCTTTTATAATATTCTTTCCCTAGCTCTTTCAATATCATCATCATCATCATCATCAACATCATCTTCATTAGTCTTTTAACATCCTTTGTTTGACATAGACCTTTCCCAGGATTTACCTCATTTCTTTATCATGGGCATCACGGAGCCAGTATTTTCCGAATTTGTCTAGCTCCTCTCTCCATCTAATATTCTGCCAGCTTCAGTTCAGCATGTGATTTCAGGGGATCCATGTCGTGAGCAATGTCCATTGGTTGACTGCCATTCGTGCAACATTACAAGCCCAGTGCCATTCGAGCTTTTTAATAGATTCTACGATGTCCCTGAGTCTTGTCTTTTCCTGGATGTACTGTGCTGTCTTGTGGTCTCTCCACGTGAGGCCCAGCATAATTGTTCCATGTATATGTTGCATAGTTCTCAATTTGCAGGTCTGTTTCTCGGTTAGGTTTCATGTTTCAGGTCCATAAATGACTATTGGGCGGATTTGTTGGTTATATACCCTTCATTTATGATCAATGGGATTTTCATTTTTGCCTTCATTACTACTTGATAACATCATTCATATCTTCTGGCATGTGTCATTCCTTCTCAGTAACACCAATCTACTCTGTCCATCACTATCTGTACGGTACATTTCTTTCTTTGTGCATCATCTTGAATATATTTGCGGTAATTCTCCATTCCTCGAAGCATGAAAAATATTGATTTATAAGATGTCGAAAGCTACATAAAATCATTTTCTATATCCATTTTTTAGCTTTTTGTGTCGTTCAAGTCTTACAAAATATTAAAACATTATGACATGTCTTTTCTCTTTCTAATTCGTGTTTTCATTTGAAATATTTATCATTTCCATGTGATTTTAGACAATGTTTTTAGATAATTAGGTGCATTACACGCCCTGGCTATGAAGGTTCATTTTTGAGAGGTATGGATATCATATACGAATATTCAATTTTGTGGTTTAGTGCATGCAATATATCAAATTTCCCCTAATGAAATTTCTCAACCTAACGTATTCACAGAAATACATCGTATTACGACAAAATTCTATTAAATGAGGCATTTGATGTTACATTTTCCCAGTAATACAAATTGTCCCTCGGTAATAATGTGCTACGTGATATTGCAATTTCCATTGTCCTCCATGTTAGGGAGATACCAACACTAGTCAGTGTATATGTGTATACGTCGGATTCAGTTTTAAACCGCATTTTTAACTGTAGTAATGTTATATCCGTTATCGAAGAGCAGTTTGAACTGTAATTCGGCAGTTTATGAATCGAAGCGTTAAAGAGGGTGTGTTACAACCTGACAACCGTTCGAAAATAAATCGAAGAACCATAAATTTAACAACTTTGGATATTCTTCATAGCATAGTATTAGACATGTATTAATCATTTTTCCTGGGTATCATAAATCCTTTCTAATATAACCAATTAAAATTCAATCTCAGCTGGAGTAATTGCTCACGTCCCACTAGTGCCATGTGTCCTTGTTCGTGTCTACGTTAAGACGGGATTCTAATAGCTGCTCACCAAAGTAAAGATAATCCTTCCTGTTCTTCTGAAGTGCAAAACACTTTTTGTCATTCTCATAGTTGGCTTTGTTCAACAATAAGGAAAACTTACTCAAAATCAATAAGCTGATCAAAATTTTGTCTGAGAATTTAAGAATTTCAAACGTGCCTTAAAATTGAAAATAGTTCCCAGGCGCATAATTATCTTTATAATCAGCTAAAACCAAACCCTTGGTGTGGAATTTAGTCTACAGAATTGCTGTTCTGCGATTAAAAGAAGCTTCAGAGCTTACAAATCAAGAATGGAAGACCCGACACTAAAATCAAATTTGGCATATCGCCAAATCTTGACCTTAATGCTATGAGATATTCCCGATGAATCATTCAGATTTATTACTTCATGGGTATTAGGGAAAGGTGTATCTTGTAATTCCCGACAGAATTAATCTCTAATTAGAAATATCTTATCTCGATTCCTCTGTTGACCTGTTTAATTACTTTCAAGATCCTCCAATGTTGTAGTATGATCGAAACCACACTCTCCAGAGAATTTCATATATAAGCTCATCTTTATTTATGTGCACCAATAGCTATTTGTTCCGAATTGCATTCCGTTATGCCATTGTTATCAAATTAAAAGAAAACTAAATCGATTCTCTTGAAATTTTGTATATCCAAGATGAGTAAATGATAAAAAAAGGATGTGAATTCAATATACCGTCGAAACGATATATTTACGTACCAAGTATATGAATGAAACTGAACAAATATTCAAAATCACCCATCAAAAATGTCAATATACGTTTCACTAGTTTCCCAATTGTTGTAGCTGGCTACCCAGCTTGCAATGAATATATATATATATATATATATATATATATATATATATATATATATATATATACAGGCTGAAATGATGAAGATGAAGGGCTGACGAGTTAGACATTATCCTTTATCACCTGTGCGATTTTATAATCACTTCCATAATTAGGATTTTGATTAAGTTTGAATTTGCAATGTCACTTTGTGCTAAATTGGTCTTCAGTTTGTATCTGACTGCATGCTTCATGCCCAACTTGACTTGCCACCCCCACAGAAATTAGTATACAGACAGTTTTTTTTTTGAGTGACTGATAAGACCTGTTCTAAGCCATTTTTTGAATCTTGGATTGAACAATATATCTCATGTAAGTAGGTTTTATCTCCAAATTACTACCAAATCATCATATTAAGTATTATGTGTTCGGTCAAACGATGTTAAGCTAAAAATTCATAGTAATATCGATTATTTGTCTTTTGGTGAGTATCTAAAATACCACAAGTATATCATTGTCAGAAGAGATAGAAATAGATGGATTTACCCTCAGATTGAAACAGTTTTTTAATGGACTAATTGTAACCCTTCTAGAAACTATCATTGAAATCAATCAGAAGACATTGTAGTAGAAAAAATGGGATTTTTGCAATATTTTGTGCTTTGAGCATACAAAACGACATATAAAGGAATGAATCGTGCATGGATCTGCTGTAAAATTCAAGTATTCTTCTTTATAGCATATTGTCCACTCTTTCATAAAATCTGATTGGAATTCACGGGTGAGTTTTCTTGCAGAGAGGAAAAAATTGGCTGTATTATGTGGTTTTAACATCTATCTTTGACGTAGGGGAGTTAATTGTGCATAAGTTCAATCAAAAATTTAGCCAGTTCTTCGCAGCTTTTTAATCAGTTCTCCTCTAAATGTCATTGAAATTCATTGAGAACTGTTGGGGATAATCTGTAAACAGATGAGAAATTTTGGTGATATTATTTGGTTTAGAGAATTGGCTACAATTCTTAGGTAATGGATGTGTCTGGATTCTCTCCAAAACCTCCGTGTGGATGTAGTTACCCCAACCCCCCAAGAAAAAAACCCGAAAAAATATCTCTCACTTAAATCAAGTTTTCCTGGATCCACTCAAAGTGCCCCTGATTATCTACATTTCCTAAACGTTTCCCAAAATTTCACTGAAATCGATTTGGTATTCGTGGGGATATTGTGTGGACAGACAAACTGGAGCAACTACATACATTTACTTCCTTCCCACTTTGTTGACAATAATAGTAAACAGTTCAAAGTTCTTACATGTATAATATTGAAAAGACAACAACTAACTTAGTGATCTGAATTCATCATGCAAGCCTGGCTTTATATATCTAGTAAAAAAATCAAATATAAGGGGAATTAGAATATGCCAGTGAATCTCATTTACGTTGAATAAAAACTATTTTAGCGGCTGTTTCATCATCTTAGCTGTAATTATTACGATTTTCCGAAAGCAATTAGAGAAGAAATTATAGAGAATATGCATGACTTTATTTATTAGTCTTGAGCTTCAGGTCTCAAACATGCAAACTATTATATTAAAAATGAAATCCATAAAACAATATTTAATCTCACAATATATACAAATAGAATTGAAAAATGAAGTTTTAAACCATATTGAGAGTATCGTATAATAAAGTCAGCTGTTATCTTCTGACCAACCTTATGCACACACATACACACATGCAAACACACACACACATACTTACACACACACATAAATATATATACATGTATAAAACTATAAAACAATACATATTTAAAACGTCTTATATTCAAGAGCACTCAAGCCTATGATAAATTGCAGATGAATTAAATTGAATGGCAAGCTTCATTTTCTTATCATTCATTTTCAGATAATCTGTAACGTAGTATCAGTACTATATCTATCGGTTTATCTCTCTCTCTCTCTCTCTCTCTCTCTATATATATATATATATATATATATATATATATATATATATATATATATATATATGTTTGTGTGTGTGTGTGCGTGTGTGTGTATGTGTGTGTGTGTGCACAAATAACCTCATGAAAAGCATATCCAGGAAAACGAAGATTTCTATCAGGCTACAAACCAGCTCACTGATTCTTCACTCGTACAGTACATAAGCGAATGAACAAACAACCCTTTTTAGAAAATTTTTGCTTCCTTTGCAAGGAGACAACGGTGATTATTAGATTATTCCCTTTGTATTTAATCAAGTCGTAACCTGGATTGCCTGATGTAAAAAAGGATCTCAGACAGCAGCACCAACGAGATGAAATAAAACAAAACAAAACGTTTAAAAAAACAACCCCCCTCCAACAATTGGGCACATTACATGGGGGGGTTATTTTCCATCTCGTGATGAGAACTACGAAGCAACATTCCCATACATCACATTCGAGATATCCAATTCCATTTAGGAAGTGTCAAAACTTTATTGGAAGACATTGTGTCGAGCGAGAAAACGTGATTTGAATTGAATGCTGTAGAATAACGTGCCATTCCCAAAATTAACGGATCTTTAATTCTCCTATCTCCGAAATAAATTAGGAATATATTGAATAATTTGCATGTTGCATCTGCCTCTGTGACGAATTCAAAGATCAATTAGTAAAATAGATATTGTTGCTTATTCAGGGTTTTATTTATGGCAAATTCCGGACAAGTGCATACTAGCCTGAAATAAGGACCGTAGTGTTAAAAGCTGGCAGAAACTGAATAAATGTATGTATTTGTTACTTGTTAAACCAAGTAAAAAAGCTTGTACTGGCAGTTGTAGGTAACGCAGAGGCAGAATTTCCGTTTGCTACTATCAATTCGAATGGGCAAGGGTTGGGTATTCCTGGTTTTCCAACCTTGATCATATGGATCAGGGCGTACTCAGTTAACTGCAGAGTGTTCAGGCAAATTTTGTCAAAACAAAGATTTGGACGCATATTCTATCAATGCTGGCAATCGAGCTTGGATCCGTCTGCGTGTGAGGCATACATTCTATCCATTACGTCTGTAGAAAAAAAAATTGAACCACTCGCCATGAGAGGTTTTCGATGGGGCTTCCAATTTGCAACATGAGAACATTCCAAATTGATCCTACTCGGTCGTGTCCGGCAGTATTCCAGTATATATTTTTCAAATCGAAACTTTCTTAGTGATCATCACCAAGCATGAAGGAAAGAAAAGTAACCTATACATTGATCAACCCTTTCTATCTTTTTCTAAATGATTGCCCATAGAATGACGTGCT
>OY735218.1:13502552-13597552 GCA_963457665.1 Thysanoteuthis rhombus
TTCAATTAGACTAGAGTCATCGTGCTTTTGCACAACACTGGACAAACAATAGTTCTGTAGAAAATAAGACTTATCTTAGACAATTCCTCTTGGGACATCACTCAAAAGATTTATAAAGATTCAACCAAGATGCACCGTACTCATATTACTAGCTTCACATATACAATTTTGAAAATGCTCTGCATCGTGTACACAATTTTTCCACTTGCAAATACGTCTAAACACGGATAACAAATCATTTTTCTGTAGGAATTTTATCCAATCCTTCGTTTTAAGAATATGACAAAGATATATCACAATATAATTATCATTCGATCAAGACTTCTTTTGTCACATTTCGCTCTCCTGGCAAACGTTTCTGGAGGTACTATTTACTTCTATGAAGAAAACAAAAACATTTATTCAAACCTGTTTCAACACTTTATCCTATGATTACTAGGATTTATTGTTTCTTTCCCTCTTTATATGTTCTACTACATCATGTCAGCGCCAATTCCAAGATAATTACAGCAGCGTGGTCCTAATGGAGAAACGTTTCTCCCAAAGTGAATGCATGAAAGAAAAACACAAATGATTTTGCTATTAATTTTGACTGTTTTATATCTATTACACCTTCTACCCACTTACATCTAACATTCTTAAGTAAATTATTTTCAAAAAAATATATTTCATGGAGATTTCAGGTACTGGCCGTAAGTGTGCCGTAAATTTCTCTCTTTAACGAAGAATCAATTCCTCTCTCTATACACAACCTGGAAGATGATTTTCCAAGAATCACTAGCTAGTCTTACTAACAGACACATAGACACAGACACACACACACACACTCTCTTCCTATCACACTCATATACACACACAAACACACACACACACACACATATAAATATATATAGGAAGCTTCACAGCTTTTACTACTAAGCAAAAGAAACTCTGTTGTTTTTTTGTCACTTCAGCCACCCTTTTCTAAATATCTGCCAATGAAATTTATGTATCCTTTTTAAGTGTTTTTCTCCATCTCACATATAGTCTATTATTATGGCACAACGTATAAATTGTCTCATTTTTGTATCATCAGTTGTTCACTTTGTAACTGTTTCTGGGAGTTTAAAGAACAAAATAACTATATTACACTGACTACCGAGTAGTGTTTATCAAACACCACTCACTCCATTGTAGAGCTTTGGCCATACATGTAGTCTGCAATATTAGGTAAGGTTATGTGTTTATTGTATTTATATAATTTTATACTACATACTCATCGTTTAAAATAAGGCTTACTTACGTAGGCTAACGTCACAACTTCTTAATATATATATATATATATATATATATATATATATATATATATATATGTATATATATACATATGTATATATATATATATACATATACATATATATATATATATATATATATATATATATATATATATATATATACGTTGTTGAGTGGGTGTGTTTGTGAATGTATATGTTGCAGTTGTTCGCATATGTGTGTGTGTTTCTGCTTGTGTCTACTAATGTGTACGAATGTGAATCGATAGGCAAGTAATCTGTAACAGGATATACATCACATTCACTGAAAACCACCTACAATAGATAATTCATAGTTCTTAACTGGAAACTGAACAAAGTGATTTAAACATATAATCGGCTGAAAGCCCAATTCCAATAAAAAGGAAATCACACGTTGTTATTTCTTGCTATTTCTTCTCATGTCTTTCCGTTGGTACGTATGAGAATTTTTTTTCTCTGTCCAAATCACAATGTGAATCCTCCATTTGTTTCAATACTTATATGGATATGCACACAAAAATACTAACAAATGAGTTATTTCTATGTACACATAAAATCACTCTCAATCACATATGGACTATTAGGATTTTCATCAAATTCCTAATCCTCAACAACCATTGATGAATTTGACCCATAATTATATAGCAAACCGATCCGCAAGAGCGCATTTTTTCTTCTTTACAAACGATAAAGTTTAACTATGTTGAGCTAGCATGTATATCTTTAATACATACATCGTGTTACGTTACATTCATTTTGGTATTCTCATTCCATGTGCAAAATACTTTTTTTATCTCTTTGATTCAAATGTTGCGTGTTTTACTTGCTCTGATATGCTTTCAAGTTATTCCTATGTTGTTTTTTGCCGACAACTCGGAGAGAAAGATAGACTAAAACGATTCTATATCCACCTGGCTTTCTAAACCAGTAACAGCAGTCAACTGCTCGCTCAGCTCATGTATATATTAATCTATATTTGAAAACATATATATTCTTGAAGATGATATCATAAGTTAGTTTGCGTGCAGTCTGAAAGTAAAACCGACTCAAACGATATGATATTCAATAGGAAGGACACGAAAAGAAGTCATGTCTCTTTTATATTTACTGATCCTTCATCGATAGAAACATTTTCAGAATAACCTACGTAAATAAGCTTTGATTCCAAAATATGTAGAAGGAAATAATATCAATATACTATGCATGCTGAACCTTTTATAAAAAAAGACATATATGGTAAAAAGTACATTATAAAAGAAGCTGGTGTTTGATCAACGACGCTTCAGTTTCATATTGATGTAGCTGTTTTATTTTTTTAAAGCCCCCAGACCGATGCATAGTAAACTACTGATGATCCAAACGAAAAAGCAATTCATACACTGTACAATGATAACCAAGTTCAGTGGAAACAACAAAACACCTGAACTGCATTGAATTGCATTGACAAGTATTGGAAAAATAGTGACTGAAGTAAAACCAGAAATCGATCAAAAAAGTTGTTGTCATTATTAGTGTAATAAGCTGTAAAGCTTTCTAGAATATATATATATATATATATATATATATATATGTATTGATGTATACATATTAATATATATGTGTGTGTATATATATATATATGTGTGTGTGTGTGTGTGTGTTTGTGTGTGTGTGTGTGTCGGTGTGTCTCTGTGTGTGTGCGTATACGTGTGCCTGTTTGTGTAAGCTCTAACGAGCAGCTGCTGTTGTATCATGGTTTTCTTCCTAAGTATATACAAATATGTATGCTAATGAACCTATATTATGTCCAGGACCAGCAAATTCTGAATTGATTACAAGATTATTACTTAATTTCCTGGAATCAGCATTCGTTGAATAATCCCTTACATGATACCATGGAAGGCTCATTATAGAGCAGATTGTTTACCAATTCCATTAAATAAATAAAAAAGCAGGAATATATTTACAGAATAACCGAGATGATTTTGATCACAGATTTCGCATATTGATTAATACGTAATATCACGGCTTGACCTTGCAGGCAAAGATCTTGAAAGGGACTCTACGCCTATCACAAGACCTCCACTGGCCTGCAAGGCACACACGAGACAAGAGAATAACTGTTGCCTCAGACTCCACTACAGTGGATTTGCAGTCGACCTCAGAGTTCTAAACTTGTGGCATCATCTTTGACTGTTGGCAGCCTTCAAAGTCGCAATAATCGATTACGTATGAGACGAAAACCCTTTTTGGGGGGAATCCTAACAGTTCTTTGGCCGTAGGCCGGCTTGTCAAACAGTAAGATCTTTTGAGTCAATAATCCTCGATGCATGGCCTGTCCAGAACAGCTGTGCTTTTCACGATAATTCTGAAGGCACTGACACACTTAAGGAGTTTGGTGCCTGTGATAGATTAAACTCACTATATATATATATATATATATATATATATATATATATATATATATATATATATATATATATATATATATATTTGTGTGTTTGTGTGTGTGTGTGTGTGTGCGTGTGTGTGAATTCTGCCGGAAAGCATTTCAAGACATATATATATATATATATATATATATATATATATATATATATATATATATATATATATATATATATATATATATATATATATATATATGAAGTATCAGTAAATGGATGATTTGTATCCGACAAAATTTGATAATTATGAGAACACTTATGCAGGGACTTATTTTGATATGGCAGCGATATCACTGGGTGGCTCCAGTTTGCTCCTGTCTGTGTCTTTATTGATACGATTTAAAGCCGCTTGATTTGCTGTCGAGTGAGATGGATGTCGAGTAAAAATGTAATCCTTTGAAATATCTCCATAATCATCATGTTCATATGGAGAAAGAGAGAGAGAGAGGGAGAAAGAGAGAGAGAGACAGTTGGGAGTTGTGTCTGGTAATTCCAATCATAGTTATGACATGGAAGGCAATAAATACCCCCATTTAAAGTGTACATGTCACTGTAAAATAGAAAGAGAAAGTCATTAGATATTTCAATATGCTTTATTTCAATTCATCTCACATGTCTGGTTTGTCACTAAATGTAAAGCGTCATGTGACCATCTTTGGTTTCTACAAGTGATTAATCAAAAAAGTGAGACGAGGGGATATTGAATGAAGAAATTACTCCATTAGTATTTTACTGGCAAATGGTCCCCATAAAATCCTAATATCAATTAACAAACATGAATACTGTTGGATACAATCTAAAGGAATAATTTTGCATAGATGCGTGAAATTCAAATGTATTATAGACACCATAAGGAGTAAAAGCTAATGTTTTTTTATACTTTACACCAACTAGGTGCAAAATGTGCATAGCCAAGCAGCCAAGCACGAAGAAATAACTTGCCAATGAAAAAAACTATTTCAGTATTTTTACCTGAAAGTTCACAAAACGAGCGTCAACAACAGGTAAGCTGCTAATTGCGTGCATATATATATATATATATATATATATATATATATATATATATATATATATATATATATATATATATATATATATATATATATATATACTTTTGTTATATATATATATAGGTATTTGTTCCTAAATTGTTCGATAAACAAGATTATGTCCCGTTCAATTTAGTAAGGTTTTTAGACAATTCAATTAAGCAATATCCTGATCATTTTGAAACTTATCAGAGTGATCATATTAAATGAAAGCGAAAATTAATGAACGTGTTAACAAATGTAGAAAAATAGAATATATGAAATGCACGTATCAAAATAAATCACTCTGTATTGATCTCAAAGGAATCAAGTAATCAGAAAGAGATTGATCCAGTCTTTGTGTGAAAGATTATTGTATTGACTACAACGAAGGAAAAGGGAAAATGTTCAGCAATGGTCCATTCGTCTGAGTGATGGATCAGGTGAGGTGAAATGACATGTAACAAAATGTTTAAGTATATTAATGGAATTACCCATTGAGGTGTAACTACCAGTTACAAAGTGGTTTCGTTTTATTCAGTGATGTATATAAGGATATTGTATTCTGAAATTAAAAATGTTGAAGCGAACTTTTGATTGGAGCTTGATGGTATATATCGTGGCAAGAAAAATTCAAAGTTACAGGATGAATTGTTGATTTTTGAAGCTGAATCCGTTGGTAGAAAATGAACTCAGAGAAGATTTGTTATTTTATTATCATTCTTAAAGATGATACCATCAATTCGTTTGCATGTAGTCTGAGATTAAAACCGACACAACATATCAAATAATCACATGGGTTAACATTCAATTGGAATTACACAAAAACTGCGTCATATCTGTTGCTAAACTTACTTATCCTTCATAATTATATAAAATGAAAAACCTACCAGGTATTACATAAGCAATATAGTGAGAAAAAAGAGGTGGTCGGTTTCCTGGTTGATATGACTTTTTTATTGTTGTTTTTTCAATCTGCGAAACGGTTACATGGTAAAAAACTGTTGATTCCAAAAAAGAAAAAATTCCAAATTGTATCATGATAACAAAGTATAAGTGACATAAGTTACATGAATTGTAATGATAGATATTGAGAAATGAGTGACTGTAGTGACCGAAGATAATTTTTTTTTAATGTTTTATGTTTGGATCCGTGAATATTTCTAGAATATATATATATATATATATATATATATATATATATATATATATATATATATATGTGTGTGTGTGTGTGTGTGTGTGTGTGTGTATGTGTGTGATATATGTGTGCATGTGTGCATGAGGGTATGTGTGCTTAGCCATGCCCTATGACGCTGGCTCATGACATGTTGTGGGGTCAATGGAGTTATCACATCAGCTGTCAATTGTAATAGCCCAAGAGCTCCAACGGCAATTTTATCTGCTCTTGATTAAGTAGATATAGGTGTTTGTAGCGCTATGAAATGGGATATGATTTCCATATTTACACATATGAAGCTAAGCAGACACACCATCATGTCCAGTGTGATTTAAATGATCAACCCCAGATTACATCTTGAGCTTTTCCACGAGGGCATTTAGGAAGGGACATTACTGCAAGGAACATGACCAGGTCTCAAAGACCTTCGCTGAAGCGATACAAATTGGGAATGATGAAAATATGCCAAGATGTGTTGAAAACCATTGCCTCCGTTAAAGCTTGAAAACAGCCTTACCCTGCCAAAAGAGCAACATATGCTGAAATCCTGACATAGGCAGGGCATTGGCAGATAGTGGACCTCTAACAACAGCTGAAATTCTCCAGCCTTGATTCAACCATAACTCTTCGATCAAACATAATTTTTGTGTCTGAGGCTACTAAACAAGCTGTGAGAGCATTGCTTGGAGGGAGCATTTGAAAGGGAAGGATGGATTGAGATCCAGGTGTCTTCCAGTTGATGTTGGGTGCAGGGGATTCGTTGAGCGATATCTCATCACAACTTTCAGCATTCTAAGAATTGATAGAGGAAGGAAAATGAGAATCATTCACGGGATCACTTGAGCAACAGAGAGATCCCCAACATAGATGTGGCTGGAAAAGAAGACAGCTAATTGGTGTAAGTACACAACTGTCTAAAACACAATGGGATCTGATCCACCCTGGTGGATCAACACGAGGTTGGGTAGAGAGTAGGGAGACCCAAAACACCAAATGATTCAGAGAACATCTCTGATGATGTGTATAGGTTTGGGCATCAGTAGATATCTATCCTCTCACAATTAACTCCTGTTCACTTGCATGTTTTACAGAACCAATGTTTTCATATCTGAAATCACATCAAAATTGATCCTCCCCTTGGATATGAATGATTGATTAATGCACCGTACACATTGGTTTTATGGGTAGTTGAATGAGTAGTTTGGGTTTAATCATATATCTCCTCCTTTATTTCCAAGGCTTTAGCTTTGTCTAAGTTAAATTTAAGAAGAACTGGAACCTCTTCTTACTCAGATCGGGTCGGAGGGATTCGATTAGCACTATTAGTTTTAAAACAAAAATAGTGTACCTATCTGATTTGTATTTGAAACTTTGCTCCAACTCAGATTCGATCAGAAGAACGCAAAGGCCCAAATTACTTTTGCACTACGAATTTTCATTTTGTTTATTCCTTGTTTACACCCGTTCTGTTTGTTTCTTTTAACGTGGTAACCCCCCCCCCTTTTTAATAGTTCATTCAAGTTACGTTGTATTGGCAAAATCATGCACTCACCCCGTGATAACCGGTGATCGTTTCAATAAAGTTCAAAAATAATGTAACACAATTTATACTGATAACTGCCAGATCACATATTCATTTCCAAATAATATAATTGTCTGCAATTCATTACACACACAAACAACACACACATATACACATACACACAACTATATATATATATATATTTATATATATATATATATATATATATATATATATATATATATATATATATATATATATATATTCAATGATACGTTGATATATCTAAAGAATTTTTATCAGATGTATATACAGCTTGCTAAAAGCGTTATGCACATCACATGGAGAGTAATTGAATATTTTTTCAACATGAAAATGAAAAGTATAGTATATTATGCATTGCAAGATTTTTTTTCTTCAGGCGAAAAACTACAAGAAATAAATGCACGCAATTAGTTACAACAACAAAAGTATATATATATATATATATATATATATATATATATATATATATATATATATATATATATATATATATATATATATATATATATATATATATATATTTGACTCTCTTTCTCTGATTATATTTCTATGTTTTTGAATATACGTGTGTATGTGTGATGTTTTTGTTTATTGAATTCATGTTTTTAGAACGTGCTCGTATGTCCTGAGATTGATTCATTTATACGTGTGTGCTTTTTTTGTTTGTATATGTGCGTGCATTGATGACTGGAGTATTCATTCAACACTTGGCGTTTCAATTTTTCCTGTTATGTAGATGCATGAATCATTTAACAAGGAAACGTCTTGTTCATATACAGATGAAAATATGAGTGCATGTATGCGTTTGCATAGTTTTTGACGCTTGTGTTTTTTCCCAGTGCATTTATATATTTATCTTGATATTATTAATGATATATATATATATATATATATATATATATATATATATATATATATATATATATATATATATATATATATATATATATATATATATAGATGTGGGTATGCGTAACTGTGAGAGTGTACGCGCTTGTGCATTTGAGAGTAATGTATATTCAATTAAGACGAAACGTTCCAATATCACATGTGTGAGACAATTCAGATTTAATGGAGAAGCCTTTTATTAGTTTAAGTGCAATATAGATTATTTATTTGCTTCTCATAAATTTTGCATTACCAATTTCTTCATTACTATTTGATCGTCTTTATTTTATTGCTTTGCTGAGCCAGCGTTCTTACCATTGTCAATTGTAAAGTGAGTTGTTTTTCTTTATTTCACACCTGTTTCAGATTATTTCCTTCTTATTTTCAGATTATAACTTCGAATAATTGGCTTCTTCGATTTTTGTCAGGTGTGCAGTGCCGATTCACATGTGGTTCTGCGACATTGGTATGCATAGTCGTTTTTGTTCAGGAAAAGAGGAATTCTTTGCGACCCCTTAAGGGCTTCTGAAGAGAATATATCGAGTCGTGTTGAAATCAATATATACATCTTCGACATATGTTTTGTCATATGAAAGATTCTGTCCGAATTTTTTTTCGGTCACCTTTTTAGCATTTTTCAATTTTCATTCAGGACACCATCAAACAAAATCGTCACTAACACTGTTGACATATTTTCTTTCCTTTTTAGATTGGTTTGGTTGGCTATGCATGCATGTAGGCATGTATATATGTTTTCAGGCTATGCAGATGAGGCTAGATGGCTGAAAATTTAAACTTTACGTCTAAATTACTCTTCATTATTTCTAGGAAAAATCTTTCTCACTAAATACCCTTTTCGATTAGGTTTCCACTCGTAATGTAAGCATGTGTTATGCTTAACTGGATACTTCGTTTGTGTTCCTTTGTTCTTTTGAATGTCCAGGTTTTTTCATTTGACGAGATACAAGACAGTAACTTATTCATTGATCACCCAAAAACTTTTATTCAATGGTCAATTTCCAACATCTAAATGCATTAACTGTCACACCTATGTCCGAATCAAAACATGCATTAGTTTATATGGTAAATCACAGCGAGTGATCAAATATCTCCAGTAAATTTCATTACATTCCTGATGGGATTGTAACTATGCATACCATTTCTGATATATATATATATATATATATATATATATATATATATATATATATATATATATATATATATATCAGAGTCCTACACTAATTATCCAGAGCTTTTGTACGTGCCTTCATCATTTTATTATTGTGCAGATTAGCATTTTTTTTCAGTTTTCCGCTCATGTAAAATCATAGGTGCTGGTGAGCGACAATGTCAGCAATTTAAGATTGATATTGTAAATCAAAAATATGTATTTGCACGCGTATATTATACAATGGCTATCCGTGTATTTTCAATCCCAATCCTTCTTTCCCATGAGAAAAGGATTTGGAAGAGAGGTCAAGTGCTGCTGACCTATCCCTCAAGATAGTTGTTCAGCGAAGGTACAACTTAGGGATTAGTACTGACAGGGACTAGACGGAGTGTTTGATCTCATGTGTCTGTATTGTCATAAGTGACTCACGGATTTAGAGAGAATGTGCGAGAGAGGGGTAGAAATAGTAATAGTATACATTTAGAAGAATGAAGATAGATTTTATGGTAGCAAGCTCGAATGAATGTCAGAAAAGAAGTTAAATTTGACCGAATTTTGCATATTGTCTTTATATATAAATCAACCAGGAAAATATCGTATTTTTAATTTTGGAAACTCAGAACACCCTTCATTTGTTTGCATCTTCAAACGAGGGACATTTTTTTTCACGGATTTGCTTCCAGGAAAAATTGTTACAACTGAGCACATCACAGATTCCGGAAGATAGTTACAACTGAGGGCATCAAATAACCACGTAGCCTACAATGGGCACATGGCGGCTGACCTCTGCAGGGGAAAATAAAAAAAATCCCTCGCAATTGTCCTCCCGGTTATCCAATAGAGATGCAATGTAATAACTTGAAATCTTACACTCTTTTCAACATCCAATAATATTATGATCACCATCAAACAAAAATGTCAGTGTTTTGGGGGTTGGGTACACGTACACACACACATACACACACACACACACACACACACACATATATATACACACATATATATATATATATATATATATATATATATATATATATATATATATATATATACGTATATATATATATATATATATATATATATATATATATATATATATATATATATATATATATATATATGACAGACACAGGACGTATCAGTCGGGCGAGAGGTCTTGAACATTGATGATTTACACTTTATTACATTTAGTAGGAATGTTTTTGTTTTTTTTAACTTACTTCAAAGTTTTTCAATGGATGTTCAGTTCACGATGTACGTAATTGCTGAATTATTTTTGTTTTGTTTTGAAAATTTCAGAATATTAGTCCACCTTACAAAAGGCTACTGAAGTTATTCATACATTGGGCATTTTCTTCATCTTTTGTTTCTTCAAATCTTTTTTCCCTCTTCCTACTATATTCCTCTACTGAATTGCTGTCAAGGGTTGATCGTTGTGGTGCAATGGCCGGCAAACTAAGGAAAAATCAGTGTCTATATCTATCATACTATGTGTCTATATCTACCATACCATGTCCTGTAAAAATTGTATGGCTATTGTTTTGTCGTACTTATTTGATTGTTGACCCTAAGTCTGAATATTCTCTTTCCGAACTAAGTTTTATAAAAAGTTGGTGATATCTAAGTTGGAAATCACAAGTTCGTATCAGTTGAATTAAAACATCAAACTCTTATATATAAGTTTTCAAGTTAATTACATTTGTATTTCAAATGATGTTTTTTGTTAAACTGCCACTAACGATTCCTTTAAGACAGGGAAATACAAACTTTGAATAATCAGGATTCAGGAGAGAATCATTTGATCAAACAACAAGCTGATTAAATACCCATGCATGCTCATCTTATTTTCAGCTCTACACTATTTTCTTCAAGTTACCTCTGTATGTAATCTAATCCTAAGACCATTACCAGTAATTAGTGTCAGAGATCTCTGTTCAAGATCCATTTGTATTTTATCTTTCATAATTGGATTGGAATCAGTAATACGAAACACAAGTAAACATGTGAAGTGAGAATTAACTTTTTTCAATAATTCGAAATTAGGAGTTGGAGTAAAACCTTAGTAGGCTAATTTCACTATTGGAGTGTTTTTGCTAAATTTTGCATCTGTTTGTGCTTCATTTTTGTCATAACCCTCTGAGTTGGTACACTATTCGTTGTTTCCATTATTTTGTCTATACATTTTCACTGTCTTATCATCGTCACTTTTTGTCACAACTTTCTGATTCGATCAACATTTTGCCAAATTAGATACGTTGATGTTATGTTGCTTCCAGTCTAGTGGTCGAGTATATTTTCATTTGTTATTTGACCTTGTTTGTGTAGTTGACAAAGAGTTTATCGGCCGGGCATTGTGGTTAGAGGCAACGACAATATTATGACATAAAGCAAATATAAATAGTAAAAACCTAATCCAATTCAGAATATTGACAGTGATTTCCTCATGTCCACTTTGACGTGAAATTGGTATCTAAGATATCATGGTTGTTGCAAACATAAGTTGACTTTGTTTTATAATATATATATATATATATATATATATATATATATATATATATATATATATATATATATATATATATATATATATATAATGATGCTTATTCCTGGAATGAATTATCATTTATTTCTCTTCGTAAAAAATACCGTTTGAGTAGAGCATTTTCACCTTCACAATTTATTCTGGTTTATTCAGGCAGTCAAATCAATGATAGAAAAGAGAGGGTTCAAGCAATTTTGTTTCCAAATTGGGCACAAAGAAATTGGAACTGCTGGCAATATCAACAAAGTATTTGGCCAGAAAACCGTCAATGAAACTTCAGCTCAAAATTGCTTTACTAAATATTCAAATGGATACGGATGCCCTAAGACGTGGACATCTTTCACGACATCAAATTGAGGGCAAGTATGGAGGCGGTCCCATACAAAACATTTTGGAAGATTGCAGTGGGAAAGAAAGTTTGCCAATTAAACCATGATTTGACCTTGGCAGCGGAAGAAAAAAATGACTCGATACGTAGCGCAAATGGCACTGAATATGAAGCAAAAGAGTTTGAGTATTGCTCAAAAGAGCCTGGATGAAAGAAAACAAAAACGCATATCGAGCAAACGACCCACGAGAGAAAGAAAAAAAGCTCAAGTGATGTGCAAATGACTTTTCAGGAATTGTACAGACTGAGGCAAGGAAATTCTACGTAATCAGTCTTCGTATCAAACTTTTCTCCGTCCAACTACATCTTTTGCAAGTATTTCGGTCATTTCCAACATTGAAAGGTTCAAAACAATGCAGCTGCTGAGAACGCCTGGTTTTTGGTTAGTAAAGATATGTGGATTCTGAAAGTACCTTTTTTTAAGTTAGAAGTGGGAATATACTGCATTACATTTAATTTTGTAAAACTGCAATTATTTTTGTACCAACCTGATACGTAATAAAACGTAATCGGAAACAAGGTAAAGCGTACCCGGAAGCTCCAATTGCTAAACCCATTACAGATGTAATTGTCTGAAAGGGTATCTCTCTATCTCTATTTCTATTCATGTGAACACATCAATCTAAGCATATCTGTAAACAACATTGTTGTGTTCAATATCTGCTTATTACCCGCCCTGACAAAAATTGAGACTTAGTTCCTATCTATGAACAAGGAGGATAGTTGTTGGTCAAACTCCAAAACAGGAATGCTCTTTAATTTTCTACCATATTTACAAGAACTCAAACATCCCCACCAAAATTAGATGTTTGAATCGATGTGTGAAACTTTTATACTTTACTGGGCATATGAACTCAAAAGCACCTGATTTCCTGAACTAAATTCACAGGTCTTAAGTATTGATAGAGATATGATCAAAAATAGATATGTATAAAAAAAAAGTGTGCTTTTTTTTTCACATATAACACACAAAAGGGTCAGTAATCATCTTTGGGCAGAATATAAGTTGGAGTGAAATCTGAGCCTGGAGTAGTCGGTCTCCTATCATTTTGTATCATCTTAAAAGCAATTTGCTCATCACGCAGCAAATTAAGTCGAGACAAACTCCTCATTTCCATATTAAGTCTTATTATGACGAATAAAATTGGCACCCGTGTATCCATACTTTTGGACATTCCGATAAATAACAAGACAAACCCTGAACTCTTTTCCTCGTTTGAAGAAAAATGTAAGAAAAGTCAAAACACGGCTTCATAGTTTCTAGGATAGAACGAGGCTTGGTTTGTCGGAAGAAAAAAAAAATAACAAAAAAACAAAACCCAAAGAGCAACAACAGGCTTGAGCGCAATTCGTCTAGACTATTTTTGATAGTAATTTGTTTAAACAAAAGTCATAAAGTAATTACATAGTCAGTGACAGATACAAATTATGTGATTAGAGAAAAAGAACAGATGGTGAATATGCTGCGTATCAAGTGAGTGGAGACACAGGCAGATGTGTAGTTCTGCAAAGAGGAATAGATCAGGTCTGAAATACAAGGTATTATGAACACTTATTTCACAAACATAGACATTAATGTAAACGAGCGAGAACAAAAAGGGGTTCGGCCCAAAACGAATATTATTACTTTACCTTATTCTATATGTCAGTGCATATAAAGTCCACAACAGGTAACACAACTATGGTGTAACTCATAAACAATTTTACTTTCCACCACACATTTCAGTACTGTCTCCAAGAAACTGAAAATATTATCAAAATATTTTCCTGGATCCTTTCAAAAGGTCTAAACATTTGCATTTTGATTCCTTTCGTACTTATTCCCTTATTTTTGTTCTTTTATATCACAACTTCTTGGCTGATGTAAACTATTGTTTTACATTAGGGTTGGAGGGATTTTTGAATATCTAACAAAGCCTTGGGAAGGTATAAGCCCATATCTTCCTTGAATATCATACCCGGTGTCTAGACTTGTAAGTTATTACAATGGACTTTCTTGAAAGTGCGCCCTGGAACCTTCGGTAAACATTGTGAACACCGTAATTAATCCTAATCAGCAAAGCATCAGTGAGCTGCGGTAAGCACTCACTGATACTTTTTGAGTATACCTTACTATCTGTGGCAGAAGCCCAAGACACGATATATCTGTGATCTAATTCTTCTATATCGTTCGTAGGTGTGTGTGTGTGTGTGTGTGTGTGTGTGTGTGTGTGTGTGTGCGTGCATGCATATAAGTGTTATATCTGTGTATTTGCGTCATACATGAATATACACCATTGCATTTTGAGTAAGCCTACCGAATTCTGGGGAAAAAATGTTAATATCAAACAAAGCCTAAGCATTGCATTAATTCACTGGTTAAATTTTAGAAACTGGATTGGGAAAATAAATGACTTGATACAGAGGTAGGGAAAAGAATTGGTTGGAATATTGTTAGCAATTTTAGATTATCTGCAAATTGTTTCTATCACAGCGTAGAAATTTGAAAACAATTATTGAAAGAATTACTTTTATTCATTTTATTGACTCATCGAATGAGCCACTTTATCAAATCAGCTTGGAATTATTTTGAAGATGAGTTTTTGACAATGATTGAAATTTAATATGTATTCAGTACGCGCACAAACGAGCATGACCATATATATATATATATATATATATATATATATATATATATATATATATATATATATATATATATATATATATATATATATATATGTATGTCTGTGTGTCTGTGTCCCTACTGGTAAGTATGCAGTTATTTACAAAGCTTTGCTTAATCTGTTGCAAGGCTAGGAGGGAACTGAAACATGGAACCTAACCAAGACATTGGCCCTAGTATGTGAGCAAAAATTAAGTATTAGGTTCAGGACTAGAATGCGTGGTACATTCCCTTGTAGCATGAAGTACATGACAGTTGCCTGAGAAAAATATGAGCTTAATCTCAAAATATCGTGAGACAAACAATCATGTGAAGAAGAAATTCAATTGGTATTAAAAAGAAAGGTCTACAACCAATGAATCTCTTCCAACAGTCACTTATGGTGCTAAAATACGGAATTAAGCCAGAAGACTGGCCCTCGAATTGAGAGCCATAAAACGTTTACATGAGAGAATCATCTTCAACCTCACATGGACGGATATTTTGAAAAATGACAAAAGTCTTCGATATTTGAAGAACGGTTGAAAAACACAAATGGCGATGGGCTGGACATGTTGCAAGAATTTTTGAGAACTGCTGGATATCATGACTCGTGATTTGGGTCTGTAGAGAACATTTGCCAAATTATGTCCGACCGAAAGTAAGACTTTGTGACCAGTTGGATAAATCCAGAGAATGCTGGCCTTGTGACGCCCATGATAGAGAGGTCTGACCAATTTTGGTCTACGTCCAAAGACAGATGCTGAAAAGCTGCTGCTGATGGGGATGATATTGGCAACTTTCCCTGGATGATGAGTTTGCTGACATATAAGGATAAGCTCTCACGTGTAAGCTGCACTTAGTATAGATCGCATATGAAGGGCGGACAGTTTGAAATCAAGGTCACTACAGTAATAATGGTCTAGAAAGCAGGTTGTTATCAATTAAAACATTCTAGAAACCCCTGAATAGTGTCTATTTAGAATAAAAATCGAGCAGAAAAGACTGATGATTACTAATTTTTACTGTTTTTGACACCGAGTCGCATAAAGGAGCATGTAACGACAATCAAAATCACTGTACTCATAATAGTCTGTTAATGCCCACTCAATGACGAGTAATGTTGAATTCATCAACCTCTGTTTGGCCTGGGAAAAGACCAAGTCAGTAATGAACCAGTGTGGGTAGAACTTGGGGATAATAAAAAGCTACATAACCATCAGTGATTATATGTGTGACTGTCTATATCGTCACTGCATGCGTGTATCTTTCAATCTGAACGTGTGCAGTGTTTGTGAATTTTGTCTTCAGTTGACGCGAACATTTACAAAGAAATTTGAACAAGTTCAACAGGAAGTCTGTAAAATCTTTTGAATATATGAATCTTTTTCCTATTCTGGAAATCATTGGATTTCAACGCAAAATATGCCATCTGAAATTAACTTCCTCAATTCTCCACTATCCCTGAATTTAATGAACTGTATATATTGCTCAATACAAGTGAGATTCTTTGCATTAAGTGCAAACTTTTTCTGGATATTATGTATCAGATTGGAACGAATCACCCTGCCATTTTGAACCATAAACCTGAGAACGACTTAACTCGATTCAAACTCAACATTAAAAGTCAGAGTAAACAGCATTATAATCGACACAACGTTGCCAACAATTCGACAGTGAATTTATTCCATCACGATAAATACTGGGTACACGAAAGACTGTGAATTCCCTGAAGGCATTTTCAACTTTGTCTGCATAGGTGTGCACTAGTTGGTGTATGTATCCATCCAAGGACTAGAATAAAGTAAAATCAATATAAGAGAGGTCTAATGAATAGGGAGTCTTGGGCAGGGTGTCAGTGCCTAACTTCATCAGATTTTACTGGGTGTTTTTCCCCAGCAATATGATAGACTCTTCTCTTTCCACTACTGCTGGACGAAATGTTTGCAAATTGTGAACTACCAGTTGCAAATTATCAAAATAATGGATTTGAACCTGGTATACATAAGCTACGTTTCGGTCTCTCACGTTGATTCTCAGACTTCACTGCTGCAATATTATTTACTTTTTGTATTTTAGTCGTCAATTTAACTAAATAGATACGGTTGACAATTGCACACCTGATTTATCCAGTTGTTTCCTAATATCTTTTTGAGCACATCTACAAATTAAGTCAGTACTTTATGCTATGACAATCAGGATAAAACATGTGATAAAGAAATAATAGCGTTAACAGATGTATTCAAACATAGTACTCTTGGAAATCGAGTATTTATCTAGGGATCGACTTCTCTTCCTCAGATCAGAATATCTTCCCGTTCTGCCAAAGATCAGAGTGTTGCTCCCCTGTTCCCCATTTCAGATCAGTGTAATATTTGTTTGGCAAAAAAATACAGCAGTATCTTTGAGGGTTACAAATTATATATATATATATATATATATATATATATATATATATATATATATATATATATAGCCACACTGAAGAGATGTACTACATCGAAACAGCTGTCGGTGGATGACACAATGATTAATGCTCCTCTATTCAGGGTTGAGCACTCTTTAAGTGAGTTAACTCATCGATTGTAAGTTTATGCAATGCTCTTCCATAGGAATAGAACACTCTGGTGGATGAGAAGTTTCTGCGTAAATGAATATAGCACTTAAATTCACCCTTACCGACCACCTAGACCCGTAGTCAAGGTCCGATGTGAGGGTTTCAATTCCCGCTCGTACTGGATGGGATAAAATTCTATAGCCACACTGAAGAAATGAAATACATCGAAACAGCTGTCGGTGGATGACATATACATACACATATATATATACATACATATATATATATGTGTATATATACATATATATATATATATATATATATATATATATATATATATATATATATATATTGATATGGAATAATCATTAATAGTGCAATATAATGAATTAATAACGATATTAGAAGTGTTCTCCTGAAATTTTATTCCAACATTTTGTCCACTTTCTGAATTCGTTTGAGGGGAAATGAAAGGACACTTTTTTTCAAGTGCCCTCTGAAAAGTGTATAGGTTTTTTAGAAACAGTTGTGTGCTGGATGTTATTAATGATATATATGAGTGTATGCACGTAATCATATAACAGGTCTTGATAGGAACCAGGCATCTTGTCAGGTGGAAAGAACAGAACATTACTCAGGCTTGAAGAGGAGCGTGTAAAGAGATGGAAATCGGAAGCAATAGGTAGATGTGCAGTGATCTGGCACTACTGCCGACGTACCAACTTAGGGTTGTGGTTAAAGATTGAAACGCCCAGTGAAGATTGTCCACAACCAATGAGGCTGCGTATTGAAAAAAAAAAAAAAGCACAAACGCAGTTAGGTAATAAGATAACCAATGAATGCACCCTATCAACTGTATTGCATGAGCGAGCTGGTTTGCAGTGACTCCCATTAGGGATATGCATATGAGACCGACAACCTTGTCGACAGCACTTGCGAGGGGACGCTCCTTAATAATTGGGGTATTGGAAACCAGAGGCAGATACGCAATTATTTCTCCCTCACTACCTAACCACCAACTGGAAGGCGTTGTGGTTGAGGGTCGAAACGCCCGAATGAATGCCGTTAACCTAACAATATTTGCTCAAGAAAAAACAAAAAACAAAACCAAGAAACCAAAAACAAAAATGAACCAACACGTTCACCTAATGAGATAACTAGGGAATTCAAATTCAGTATAAATATCATTGCAGCATGCATACTCTGGTATATATTTGTCATGATGAGTGCCGTATATGGTCGACAAAACACATCGCCAACAAATGGATAAACATACATAGAAACGACTACAAAGAGCAAGATGATTTTCTGTTTTGAATCGGGACCAATCGATTGTAAACACGTACACACACACACACCAAGACACACATATACACACAAACACACTCCCACCAATACACACATTATGATATAATTTACATACCAAAAATGATCTGCTACATGGACGAACACATGGATATATATGCATGTATACCGAAACATTCATAAATGAACAAACATTTAATGAATATATATATATAAATACATAAATAAATAAATATATATATATATATATATATATACTGAAGAATATACGATACTCACACACACACACACATATATATACACACACACACACATATATCTATATCTATATATATATATATATATATATATATATATATATATATATATGTATATATATATATTTAGCTAGATATCCAAAACGTCACTTCCAACAACGACTCCTCATGAAAGCCCTGAACACAGGTGTTCAATGACATTCACTCTGACAAGCAGTCTGTTACGTACACCTAGTCCCTCCACCATCTACCATAATCAGATCATTTTTTCCTTCGATCACCTATTCATACTAAATTCAAATTTAGCTGACACCACTGCACCCCATATCAACCAGCCCCACGTACACATCCCCAATTATATCCTTTGTAACATCAAACACGCGAATGTTTTCTCCCAAACATCCAAATAAACTGATTGCACTACCATTCCAGATGATGTTGGAAAATTTATTGTTCAAACCAGAGCAAGTTCTGACTCGTGGACGGGATAGATATAGAAAAAAGTTATCTCTATCTCTCATTGAAAATCAACCATAAACTCAAGCATAGAGTATCACCAACTGAATTTACGGTAAAATTGGGAAATTAGTCGGTAAGTACATAGAAAAGTCCTGGCCCTTTATTCTCGGGTAATTTAAGTCCAGTTTTATTGCCGGTCATCTTTATATTTAATAGATTTAATAGATTGCCGTTCATGATGTAGATTGGACAAAATCTTTTTTTTCTAGGACATTTATATGTTTTCCACATTGGTGTCGTATCGCTGATTGTTAGTACCTATGACGTAGTAGTGCCGATAGGGCTATCGTAGGTACTTACAAGTACATAATCCAGAATGAAACTGAATCAGCTCTATTCAACGAGTATCTGACAAGCCGTTTCCATCGAGACAGAATAAGAGATTTTTTAACAGTTTTGAAATCTGTCAGAATGGATCGAACAAATAAAAATGTGCCGCAGGGAATACATTTCGTGACTATCATTAGATTTATATTGTGACCATCCCTTTCGAAAGAATAAGGATGCGTGCAATTCGTGGAAAACGAAGAAGTCGGTATTGTTTATGGTTATTAGCAGCTATTATATTCTCCTATATGGAAAAAATAAACGAGCCATTGTCAGCAAACTTATTTCATTTCTACTGCCAATAATTATCACTGAGCGTCCCATAATTATAGCTCTATGGTAAACTTAACGTAACAGACCTCGTACTCATACTCTTCATATGAGAGAATTCCCAGTACTTGTGCCATGGCTGTTTGCTACGTGACTCAAGCCGGTTTGATAATTTATAAAAAATGATTTTGTATGTTCTTGCGGTGTCTGAGATGCAGCGTCCCCCCAGAATTTCTTCATATATACTTTCATGCACTATCAATTTAACATAAATGGAAGATAATTTTTTTGTGCTCTTTATATCATGTCATCAAATGTGTGGATGCATTTATGATAAAAGGCTTGGACAATTCTAGAAAGAAAAATTATTCGATATCAGTGCCAATGTGGAAAGTTCAGAGCTACAAACATTTCTATATCTTTATCTCTGTCCATCTGTCTGTCTGACAGTTATATATATATATATATATATATATATATATATATATATATATATATATATATATATATATATATATCAGGCGTCTACCTACCATACAATTTCCACGAACAGTGGTTTGACCAGTTCGGCTTAGGACCTAGGGATTTTGCACTTGTTTGCACCACCGCGTACATCCATTGGAAGGGTTGCCCCATGTCAAGTGTATGCTCCTACTACTGAGAAAAATCATCAAAAAATTATTTCTCCACACACGCATACACACACACACACACACACACACACACACACACATACACACACAGAACACACACATACACGAACACTCAACGGAGCAAAAACATAATATTATGTGAGGTTTTGAAAAAAAACAAAAAAAAAAAAAAACAATTGCACCCAAAAGACTCATTTGTTACGGACCGTATGCATGATGATACATACATACATACATACATACATAATACATACATACATACATACATTTAAAGCCAGACAGACTAACTTGAAAAACCTATTTCAACGGTCACACTGACAGTTTTCTTTGTCGGTTTCTAATCAATGTAAGCATAAACTTTAGTCTTACTTACATATTACTCATTAGAAACATGCATTTGTTCTTCCTCATAACACATTCGAGTAAATTTTCTCAACCAATTACTAAAACTGTATTTTCTACTCCAGGGGCAACATTGCATCTTTCCATAATGGCTGAGAAAATTGCAATGCTATCATTGGTTCACTCAACAATCAAGCAATTTAGCTGATCCGCCAAAAAGATACATTGTCAAATTCAGAGAGCTAATTACGATACCAAAATGATCAACCAGTTATCAAAATTCTGCGATAGGAAAAAAAATGAAGATATCACTTGCCGAAAGCAAAATGCAGAACAATTTACACTTCACAAAATACTCTGACATGAAAATTAAAGTTCATTTTTTCTTTCAACGAAGCGATCCCGATTTCCGACTCTGTTTGAAGTGTAATACAAAGTGGCACAAAATTGATTCTTCAAGACATAACATATAAAAATCATCGTGCACTGAAACAGAACCACGCGACAGGTCCAAATTAATTCGAAAAGTGGATAAACCTAGACTGGCTAATTTTTTTCGATGAAACCAAAAAAGATTGGCTATAAAAGATTTCGGAAATTCAATAATGAAGAATACTTCGTCAGCATTAAATTTTCTTTTTTTTTCGTTGTCGGACTAACTAACCGAATAACCACACCTGGATTGGAAGAACAAATGAAGCCGACGAAATGTAAGTAAGATTTCGTTTGTTGTCGATATATATATATATATATATATATATTCTTGAAACTTGATTTTATTAGAGACTATCAGTCTAAATGGAAACTGCTATCGTCATCAAACATGTTATCACCAAAGGGAATATTACAAATATGGAATATAATGAGAAATGGATAAACATGATCTGACTGGACCATTATAAATTGCGTTTTATCATATATAAAATCTCATTCAAAATGATCTCCTCTCGTTAAACAGTTAACATATCACTAAGTCAAGACAACATAAACAGTATAAACAATTGAAGAAAATGAAGAAATGGTATTATATATATATATATATATATATATATATATATATATATATATATATATATATATATATATATATAATAAGTATAATATTATGGCATGGCAAGATGTATCGTACTTTATCAATCTCTCTTTCGATTATATTTGTCAGTTCCTGCTTGATGACATTCATGGGAACGAAAACCGTATTATCTCGGCTATCAGGTATTTTTTCATATTTTAAAGTAAATGCATATATGGAGACGTAACCATTACCAAGGAACGATTTGGTGCATTCTGCGTGAACGGACGAAGTCGACCTAGGTGCAAATATTTGGAACGATAATCAATAAACACAGCTCACATAAGGTGGGAAATCCAAATACATAAACTTCGAAAAAATAAAACAGCTTTCGGCAGTATGGTAACAATAGATCTTGGTTTTCTAAGTGCGTTTTCCTTTCAGATATTTTCCTTCGAGAAATTCAGTATAGTACTTACGAATTACGTAGGTCGAATTGGTGTAGTCGGTAACTGCGTGGACGATTGAATCGTGTTTATCTACACATCACACCAATGCCCTAAGGAATAGCGTGGAAGCGATAGGTAAAATAGCCGTAGGCGATTGAGCACAGTAGCCTTAGAAAAGCAACTGGTTAGGTGAAGGATGATTTCAATTCCTAACCGGGGAGTTCGGCCCCCTTAAGGTGATTTGACGTCAGTCTAGCAGTTCCTGCAGTCAAGCTAATGAAAGATGTTCGCTTCCTGGTTCCCCTTAGACTTCATCAAAGAGGTACCGAGAGAGATCCTGAGAACTGAGCACCACAGGATCGCCATACTCTCCGACCAGACATGGACCCCGGAGAGGTCGTTCCATTGTCTGTGCAAACAAAACAGCGGCCAATTATTTTAATTTGAGAGACGGAATAAAATCATGTGTTTGCTGTTAATATGATAATCTAATATGTAAAGAATAATAATTGGCTGTGAAAATTATGTTATAAGAGAAGTCATTGTGCCCCTAAAATATGAATCGTCACTTGTTCAAAAGTTAGGCAATTTATAATCATCAGAATCCAGCTTTACAAATACTTCCTATTCAAAATCGTATGAATAGAGATATACCTGAAATTTTAAAACTAATGGAAACTTTCCAACTTTCACATTCCTCTCTCAACATTTCTCTAACTAAATCAAAATAATTTTATCGATTCATCAATCAAACAATCTATCTTTTCATCCATCTATCCATGTATATTGTGATATTTATATACAAAGTACCATACTTCATCAATGTGTGAGAAAAATTGACCCTTTTTTTATAACCTGCTTGACAGAAAACGAGAGATGTCAGAAATATTCGGCAAGCTTTTACGTTGAGCTGATGCAACTGTTTGAAATACTTTCCGAGAAATCTTTTTTTCGAACAGATTCATGAATCCATCACCGCTTGATCATATAATCATTCCCCAACTAATCAACGATTTTGATTTTAATTCTATGGATTTTTTGAAGATTTTTTCAAAGATGCTGGTACCATTCGGGAGGCTTTTTGGTACACAAAAATCATACTATTAGCTTGAGGTTTTGATTGGTTGCATCAATATATGAGATAAGTCCACAGCATATCCAATTTGTCAATATTTCTGGACATTTTTAAAGCAGTTTTCAGAGCCAATTTTGTATTGTTATGAAGGAATCCATCTTACATGGAGAGATCACAAAACGGCACAGTTTAATAGGGAGAAAAGATGGATCTGAGATATCATGGATTATGATGGAAGATTAAAATTGCAAAGGGTTGGTCATGTTCATGAATGGCAGAAAACCGATGGACATTTTGATTTACAACGTGGTTCCTAGGGGATCAGATATGCATCTGAAGCTGCCAGAGTAAAAGACGGATGATGATGATGATGATGATGATGATGATGATGATGATGACCAGCCATTTTGTTGCTTTCTTCTTTACGTCGCCCATGTTGAGAAATCTTCCATGGAAGAGGCATGAGTCGAAGGGGGGCAGATAAATGAACTGATTAGAGTGATGCTAATTTTTGTCAAATACATATGCACCAGACGTGACGGAAGATTTGTTCGTCAGTTTTCAATGTGACCTTCATTGCAGCTTAGGAATGAAACCTGCTAGCATCCTAATACAACGACAGAGTCTTTTTCCATGGATCTCCAGTAAAGCTCTCCTTGATTGGTTCCCAAGTTCGTCAAAACCTAGCAGCTGATTACTGAGATATTCAAAATGGCCTGATAATTCCCGAACGGACCTCATGATATATGAGAATTGATGATAAGATAGCTTTATGTAGAGTTCTGGCGTATCGATGAGATATTCACTGTTCGAAGCTTCTTAATTCCTAGTAATCAGGCTAATATATCTGGGGAATTATCTCAACATCCATAACAAATTATCTCAACGGTGGTATTATTGTCCAACAAACAAATAAATTTGTCTGATAGGTTCATAATTCAAACCATTGGCTACCCGATGCTTGAGTGTATGGAAAGCAATCATACCGACAGAAATGAACCATTGATTTTGGATAGGTTTGATTTAACGGTGGCATGAATAGGATGATATTAAAGATCTATGTTAGGAATTAATTAGAAACCATCAAACAAAACTGTCAGCATTGGTTTACTTCAGTTTTTGAGCTAGTTTGGCTGGCAGACTTTGAATGCATTTGTGTACAATTGCACATATACCACGTACAGACTGCACCACTGTGGTTATATGGCTAAAAATTCAAATATTTACTAACTCTTGTCTCTACAAGAGAACGATTTCTTGAAAATTCCTCGCTTTAGTAGCTTTTACTTCTTGGGGTGTCTATTTGCAATTTGTAACTTCATAGCTGATGGCATTTAGTATTCAGCTGGTTTCTTTTAGTTGATTTATCGAGTTGATATGGTTCATTGTCGAGTAGTTTCGTAAGAAAGCTTACGCTGTAGCTGGTTTTCATTTGGCATTTTGTTTATTATTGAGTAGACTAATTGGTCTGTAGTTATTGAGGTATTTAGGATCCACTTTTTATGTAAAAGCATTATGTTTGCATTGTTAAAATCTTCTAGGACATTACCCTGCTTTAGGCCTGAGCTAAATAGAATGACTAAGTTCTCCCCACACAAAGATGGAATGAAACCTGTTTATATTGCCTTCTTGTATTGATAAATTTTCCAGTTTCAACGTTTAGATACCCATCGAAGATATTTTAAGCAACGGATAATGGTTAGTCCTCTGACTTGCCTACTGGTATTCAGCCCCCTTAGCAAAAGTAGACAACATACCGTGTGTTGTGATGCATTTTTCCCTTCAATTCATGGGCCAGTAGAGGGCAGGAAAAAACCTCGGTTTATGATTAGCATGGATATGTCTTACCTGCTCAACACGTTGGAAGAGGTTGGTGATTTTCCTTCTTCGGATCAAGACTGAACAAGAAGAGCCCAGGGGAATGTTTTGTCAATATATTCTGGCTATTGCAAATTTGCTTTTATCAGTGTCAGAAAATCTGTCATCTCGCTTCTGTAAGCTTTTGTCACGGTGAAATAGCTTTCAAATTCCTCACATATTGCTGGTAATGATAATTTGGTTCATTTCTATTCCCACAGGTGCATTCTGCCTCTTTATACATCTTTGGATCTATTTATCCCCTTTCTTACTCTCCCACAACCACACCCAACCACACACACACACACACATATATATATATATATATATAAATATATATATAAATGTGTGTATATATATATACGTATATATGTATGCATATATATATATATAAATATATATGTGTGTGTGTATATATATATACGTATATATATATGTATATATATATATATATATATATATATATATATATATATATATATATATATATATATATATATATACCCTATTCTATTGATGATATAGTTATAATATCGTTTTGATACGATATGATGAAACTCCGAATCAATATGTCAGACCACATGTCCAGTTCCTAAAAACATGCATGAACATACACACACACACATATATATGTATGTATGTATGTATGTATGTATGTATGTATGTATGTATGTATGCATGAATGTATGCATGTATCTATCTATCTATCTATCTATCTTTCCATCTAACTATCTATCTATCTATCTATCTATCTATCTATCTATATATATATATATAATATATATATATATATATATATATATATATATATATATATATATATAAAAGGAAAGAAAGGGGAGAGATATCTTTTTATGTATATATTATTCAGTTAGTCTGTATATAATAATACCATCCACACTTGTATGTACGTATCTATCTATTTATCTATGTACATATATTCATATATATATATATATACATATATATATATATATATGTATATATATATATATGTATATATGTATATATATATGTATGTATATATATATATATATATATATATATATATATACATATATATATATATATATATATATATATATATATATAGAGAGAGAGAGAGAGAGGTGGGGGAGAGAGTGGAGAGAGATATCTATATATGTATATATTAGTCAGTTAGTCAGTATATAATAACGTACGCTGCTCTATCTATGTTTGCAGGCATAAATCCATAGGTGCATAAAATGTAAGTTTGTCCGAGCACCGGATAGATAAGCAAAATTGTTATTATCATTTCCGACTCAGGTGCTGGTAGTAACAGAGAGAAACACATGCCATAAACGATAAAAGTGTCTGGCTGGAGAGTTGGATTCCACATAGATCATAAATAATTGTCCCCGGAGTTCTCATGTCTAGGAAAAAGACGGGTGGCTGAAAGGCATTCTCCGTAGATAAACAGTGACATTAAAGATAAGTCAGTCGATTTGCTGTTTTTATTTGCCGGAAACAAACGGGAATGTTCGGTTGTGAATCGGATTCAATCATGCACAATGGTATTCAGATGCATCTCGAGTTGGAGATAGAGAAGAATATAAAGATTGTTGAACATGAAATTGTTCTTTTGTAGCTGATGTGATAATCGTTTTACTGATTAAGCATGTAAACACTGCATAACTGAGGTTGTACTCTGGCATTTTATCTGCTTTATGAATCGACATCACAGAAAAGAAGGCAAATGTTGTAGTGATTTTCTGTGAATCGATTACAATAAAAAAATATATTTCATAGTGAAAAATCGATATCATATATATATATATATATACATTTATATATATATATATATATGTGTGTGTGTGTGTGTGTGTGTGTGCGTGTGTGTGTGTGCGTGTATATATATATATATATATATATATATATATATCTATCTATAGTCTTAAAGATTTTAAACAAGAGCTTTAAACAAAAAACACCCGAAAAAAAAAATAACGTATTCATAAACCTCAACCGTTGCATTTTTCAAATGATTGATAACATACGCTATGCCATGAGAACACTCAATCTAATTTGATTATTGGAGAAAAAAAGGAATTCAACACTGTATTTATACTGATATTTGCGTCTTTCATGCTCAGGATGCAATTATTGTGGACCTAATATTAAACATGTACCGTCACAAGAAGAAAACCCGTAACGTAAGCCATGTGAACTTGACCATAGGGGTTATTTTAGGTCACCTAAAACGGAAAATTTTTTGTATCAGAATTTTCTTCAAAAATCATTTTCATAAATTACACTGGTATCACTAACAATAATGTGATCGACTTTTGAGTCTTGTTTAACAATTTGTCGTAAATTTTGTGTCTATGAAGAAAATGATAGTAGTAGATATACTATTTATGTCTCAATGTAATAGCCTTCTACACCCTGTAACAAACGTAACAAGCAGGCTGAAAAAAGTCCGAATTCTGTCCAACAAACTACACATGATTGAAAAGTTTGTTTCCATAAATATTTGACGAAGAAGTTTTTCAGATTCCTTCATGCACCCAAGGATGGCAAGCATTTGGCTCGTTTCCTTATTATTTTATTTTTATCTATCATTTTATTATTTCTTCATTCACAACTTGATTTTAGCCATCAGCCTACAACAGTGAGTTATCAACATAGACTAGAAATAAACAATACCATCTTGTTAGCGTTATTTTTTTTTCTTATTGTGTTGATGTGTGAGAAGAAATGTACGTATTTTTCACTGTATAATCTCCCCTTGCTGACATCGTTATGCAAGCTAGTATATATATTCAAGTGTGCAACGGATTGCCGGGAAAAGTTATGATCGAAACAACACATTTGAAGATATGTTCATAGTAATCTATCAGATGGTATTGATTTTAATCACTACAGTGAGTTCCACTAGCAAATAAGATACATGCAGGGCTATTCGTGGACTAGAATGGAAGGATGAGTGGAAAATTGACAAGAATGCAAAATCAATGCGCTGAATGTCGAACCTAGGTGACGTGAAGCCAAATCCAACCAAAGACCATAAAAAGGAAAAACAGTAAGTCGCTGTCCAGATTTTGTGCTTCGGTAAGGAAGCTTTGTGAGATCTTCATAAAACAAACGTCTGTTTGAGCTTCGACCAAAAAAAAAAAAAAAGACACATTTCTCGCTGGATTCTGAACTGTCCATACGTCCGTGTATGTGTCCTCCATGCGTTAAATCAAGATCACGTTTATCTTTCTTGTCTTTTACAGGATATGTCGGACTAAATGCAAATCTAAAATCGATTCAAGTCAAAAGTGAAATTCTTTGGATCGTACTGTGTTCAATATTTAGCTTACTTTAATGAAAAAAAAAAAGAGATGAAACGTTGAATTCAATCCCCTTCGACTACAAAAACGAGGATTTTAAGAGATTAATAACCCCAATTCTTTTTTTTTTATTTTTTATTTTGAGCAGACAGAATTATATTTTGCTTACGATATAATCGGTAATTTTTTTTTTTTTTGGATCAAATTCTTGATTTTATTTTAGATCTTGCAGACGGGAATTTATCTATGATATTCCTCAATGGACATTGATGATGTGGAAACTGAGCTCTTTCACGTGGGACATTAGTTAGCATAATTGTTCCGAGGACCTTTATTAGGTTAGTGAGTTTTTTTGTTCAATTTTCAGGTTACATATTTCAATCATTGTTTTTGCTTGATTCGAAATGATTTTTTCCTTTTTTTATTTTTAACATCGTGACAGTTTTTGTTCTCTAAAATTCTGAATGGAAAATGTAGGAACATTAGTGGCCAGCACCAATGTGATGACTACACGTCCGTGGTTGTTTTTGGAACGACAATCAGGTGAGGAACCCCCAGTACCACAAGCAAAGTACCAACACGGAACATTCCTTCTGTGAATGTACATGCAGACTATACGTCTAAAGTAATAAACATAAGCTTACAACCCTTACACATATTCTGTAATTTGCACAAAAAGTCACCAAGGTGCACACAAAGGACATTAAAATTCATAAAAAATGTCAGTTATTTACAAAATTAATTTGCTTGGATATGTGAGGAAATAGACAAGAAGGAAACTAGCTATTCTCTTGGGGTCAGACTCGATGATTATAAAGAAAAGTCAGAGGAAAATTATGCATCGACTGAAGGTCGAAAAATCGATCGTTCGGAGCCTTGTGTTAATAACATCGAACATGGACGAAAGTTTGAATTTATCTTCTTATACAATTTTTAAAAAAAGAGAAAAAAGATATGACTTCTGTTGACATTAATGCCTTATTGAATTCAAAATACGTAATAATTTGTATTCATATGAGCACTTTCCACATTTCCTTTGTAAGAAAATGAGGTAAAGTCTACGTGGGTCGGGAGACCTAAAAACAAGTGAGGTAAAACTTTAATCACTTTTTTTTTTAGTCTCGAGGATACGAATGTTAATACCAATCGAGCTTTTTTTTTTAAATGTAAAGTTTGTTCTCTATATTTTCCTAAAATACATCCCAGAAATAGCATTGATGGTGGCAGAGAAAGTGGCAAAAAGGTGTTAAAGAAATAAATGTGTTAAGCTGCTTTGAAATAATGGAAAACATACATCACGAAACCTGAAGGGAAATTTGTAACTCATGTTTGTGTTGCAATGCTTGAAGGCAATCAGAAAACACAAACAAGCGATTACTAAATACAGAAGTATCAACGCTTACATACATAAGATTAGATACTGATTATTGCAAAAGAAACACGTTTTGCAAAACCACTTCCCGTTTGCCTCTTATCTCATAAAAACGCTCACAAACGCATGCACGCACATACACGCATATCCACGGCATCATTCATCTGCCCCTCCTTTCATATATCAGGAACTCTCAACCAAAACTATCTCTAAAACTGTGAACCATGGTAACTCTCAGTTTTCAGCTAGTTTGGCTCGCTGGCCGGCCGGCTGGTCGGCTTGCTGGTTCGCTATCAATGTATCACACGTATAGACAGCACCAATCTAGGTGAACGACTGTGAACCTTAACATTCCTTCCTAATGTCCAAGAAAAGGTTATTGTTTTTTCTTCCCCTGATTAGGTTTTAGCGTGTGTGGTTGGAGGTGGGGATTGTAAGGTTAATTATTCTTAAAGTGACCCCTCAGTTAGTTTCCAGCATTCAGGTATGTTTCGTTTGAAAATTCAGTGTCTTGTGACTACCCAATGGAGGACAGGAGAATTAATTAATTCCTTGATTATCTGTTTCCCAATTTTTGTAATGAATTTCCCTGACGTGGAATAGCGTTTTCTATTACGTGACTAACCAGATCTGTTTTATTTCATGTTTTCATTGATTGCTTTCTTACGTTTTCCTTTGAATAAACCTATTTACTTGTTCAAATCAATACTTCGTTTTTCGTCACTCTCTTCCTTCTCCTTCGCTCCTTGTTCATGCATCATTTTCCTCTGAGACTCAGTTATTCATTTCACCTCTCGCACATTACTGCCGAACTGTGAACATCTTTCGATTTTATTCAATAACACACCTAATGTCTTGCTCCCTGGAACTTGTTAAGACAGTTTTTTCAATCACACCATTCGTAGAAAAAAATATCTTTTTCTTATAAATATTCCTTCTCGCTTATTGAGCAAAAACATAATTGGAAGGAAATGATATTAATGTCTGACTGTTTATTTTCTTCCATCTTAATTTTTACGGAGAATAAAATATAGATATTCTTAATTTATACGGTCATTGCCTGTCTCCCCTCACTCTCTCTCTCTCTTTTTCTTTCTCTCTCTCTCTCTCTATATATATATATACATATATATATATATGGAGAGAGAAAGAGTGAGAGAGAGAGAGAGGGAAAGCGAAAGACAGAATGGTATAAGCCCCATCTTATGTTTATACATTTCTCTCTCAATATATATATACAAATGTATATAAGTGTGTCTGTGTGTGTCTGTGAGTATTCAGTGTCAATTCACACTGCCATTCTCTCTATTTCTCTCTCTCTCCATCTATCTATCTATCTATCTATCTATATATATATCTATATATATATATATATATATATATATAGTACAGAGAGAGAGAGGGGGGAGAGGGGATAGAGATAGGAAGAAAGAGAGTCAATATGGTTTGAAGAATTAGCTTTCCGCCCAACCCAATATCACACCATTTTGGGCTTAGGAAGCCTGTTTATATTGGACAGCTCAAAAGAAGTGAAACAAAAGTGCACATTCATCAGAACTGTACTCATGATTTGATAATTCCGTGGTACAGGTATCCGTAAGTGGTTTATATTTTCCATTTCAAAACATATGTGTATATCTTGGAAATCAATTTTAAGACCCTACAAAGGGTTAAACGTTCCACACTATAATTTGAATATCACTGTCAGCATTCCAATTTTTAGACCCTATCCGGTGAGATTTTGTTTGGTACATAAAATTTTAACCTCACATTCCAATACTTCTGCCTTTTTAACTATCACGAAGCAATGGCCATGCCTATCATTTTACCATTGCAGAGTGTTCTTCATCCCTGATAATAACATCACAAATTACTTGATGTCGTGACTTACTGTTCGATGCAAAATTGCTTACAGAGATATATGGATATCGATTTCCGTGGGATATTAGAGATTTTATTCATTTGACAACCACCGATCGTATTCTGCGTGTCAATGGTTGTAAAATCTGCTGTCAACTCCTTCTCAATTTGAATTAAATCTTGCAGACTATTAACAAAAATTATTCAGCTTACTTCCTTATTTAACTTGTTGATTTACACATTTTGATATCTACATTCAGCATATTGCAATCCTCCTCCTCCTCCTCCTCCTCCTCCTCCTCCTCCTCACTATCATCATCATCAGTCTTTTAACGTCCGTCGTTGGACATAGATCTTCCCTAGGAATTGCCACAATTCTCTTTCATGGGCGTCACGGAGCCAATAATTCCTGAATCTATCCGGTTCGTCTCTCCATCTTGTGACCTGTCGGTATCAGTTCTTTAAGTGATCTCTGGGGGATCCATGCTGTGAGACGTGATGTCCATCAGTTGTCTTTCATTCTTGCAACATGGCCTGCTCATTGCCATTTGAGTTTTTAACAGTTTCTATGATGTCACGGACATCCGTTTGCTTCCTTATATACTGTACTGTCTTGTGATCTCTCCATGTAAATTTGAGCATCATTCTCTCAGGTGCACGTTGCATACTTCTCAATTTGCAGATCTGACCCTGGGTTAGGTATTCCAATATAATTACAAATAAATTATACGTGTGTATTCTAAAACCTTTTCACGCTCTGAATATGTTTTCTATCCACTTCGACAATCAGATACTAATGAGCGATACTTATTTAATCTATGGTAAATAATACATAACAGACAAATGGCTCATAAGTATTTGACCAGTGAGGTAGGGATGAAATTGATTTACCAGTCTGGTAACTCTTCAATCTAGCGACGCAAGTTCACTATTCGAATATCCCTAATCATTTCTGAACAAGATTTTAGAAGGATTGAAACCGACCGCTTTTTGCCATTCAATGATTCGATCTTGAGCAGAAAACATTTAGAAAGATTTTGCATTTAGAACCACAAAGCATGAATGAAGGTATGCCTTCTAAATAGATTGTAAAAAACGTGATTATTCTTGCGTAATATTTACGATTTCAACTTAAAACCAACACGATTAGAAGTGAAATGGCTGTTTGTGTAACTATCTAAACCAGGTACTATGTGTACATATATATATATATATATATATATATATATATATATATATATATATATATATATATATATATATATATATATACATATATATATATATATATACACACATATGTATATATATTTATACACACACACATATGCATATATATATATATATATATATATATATATATATATATATATATATACATATATATACATATATATACATATATATATATATATATAAAAATCCTTCATGTGGTTATTTGAATAAACCAATTATCTATCTGTTTTTCTTTACGTTCTGCCGAATGTTTTTTCGTTTCCAATTAAAAGTTTATGTAACGGAACGGACCGGAATTTGTCCTCCATTTTAGCTTCAATGTTTCGAACATTTCTTTTTACTTCTTTTCGCTCTTTTGCCACAAACTACACTCAGACGGTTGCGTTCTTCCAAATGCATCAGGAACAGAAAAAAGACTCAGCTAACCATGGGAGGACAGAAGGAAATAAAGAAAACAACTATAAAAAAAAAAGGTTTCCGGAACATTCTTCTGTTTTGTTTTTTTTTCCTTTTGAAAGTTTTAGTTCTTTCTGGGGCTTTTAGTCTGATTTCAGTGCTGTTAGTAAGGAAAATCTCTCCAGCCAGACTACTTTTCTACGACACCCAATGACAGAAAAATCGATAGACTGTGATGTAACCTACTTATATTTGTATGCATAAACGCACACTCACGCACGTATTTAAAAAAATAGATATACCATTCTATCTCTCTCTCTCTCTCTGGCTCACTCTCTCTCTCTCTCTCTCTCTCTATATATATATATATATATATATATATATATATATAAATATGGGCATGGGCTTTTGTCCCACAGTGGACATGATAATTGATAATGATGATGATATATATATATACGTATATCTGCTATATTCTGACTAAACATTTAGAATATGAACTTACTATTTCCTCTCTCTCCCTCCCTTTCTCTCCTTTTCCCTACATATATTTTTATATATATAGAGAGAGATAAATAAGTTTTTAGGATTACACACACACATACACACACACACACATATATATATATATATATATATATATATATATATATATATATATATATATATATATATATATATTATTGACAACCTGATGACCGGTTAAATGTACGATTCACGGGTTAATGGTCTCGTGTCTCCGGATGTCTGGGCTGCCATTGTCAGAGGCATTTGTTAGTTTCAGTCACTTTTTCTCCATATTTTTTTTCTTTGCATACATTTTATGGTCATGTCAGCTTTCGACAACATCAAGACCAACGCATAAGTGAAACCGGAAAAAGGGAGCTTTATCGAAATTGCCTTAAATTAACGCCATCCCATAGATATAACAATGAACGCCTCACAGAGAATTACCTGCCTGAAAAAAAATGCGGATAATACGTGAAATTTTTTTCGTGTCTTTTTTCTTCGGTTTAGAAATTCCTCTCTTGGTTTATTTTAGGCTGTTCTCTTCTATCAGTCAAGTTCATATCAAGGGATGTACACACATTGCCAAAGTTCGTTGGATACTCCGGGTTTTGTACAATCACATGAGTTATGCAATGTATAGTCTGGTTTTTACTTAGATTAGAGACTGCTTGTAAATACCTGAGCGAGAATGCTGATTTGGAGTAACAGCACGACTGGTGACAGTCCCCTTTGAATCTATTTCACATATTCCCTGCTAATTTGGGTTATGGGATGTCTGGGTTATGATAACTTTAGCTGTAGACAGCGTAATTGCATACCAAAACAAAATTATATGATGTCTTTTCATTATTTCTCTTTTTTATTATATTCAAAAACTTTACCATTATTCTCTGATAACACTTACACACAACATGTTTGAGATGGAATATTCGATTTCTTCAAACTCAATGTAAAATCGTCAACGTTTGTGGCCATTCCTTGAGCCGTCAGATGTTGACGGATGATTGAAATTGACTCTTAAAAAAGTGGTGGTATTGTAATCTGTCAATACATTTATCATCTTTGAGGACGTAGTACCTTGCTCCCCCCTCTCTTTCAAAGATATGAATACGTAAACGGTCATCGTATTACACATATATTCTTTTTTAAAGGATCAAATGAAAAACATAAACCAAAATCGTATTTCTCTGTACGTATGTATGTATATATGTATGTATGTACGTATGTATGTATCTATGTATGTATATATGTATGTATCTATGTATCTATGTATCGATTTAGCTGTGTACATAAATGTCATATCAATCTTTTAGTCTAAAAATAACATGTTGATGAGTATGAAAAACTGTTCAAACAGTTTAACTCAAATAAAACCTTATTGCTTCATTGTTCAATGACAGTCAATCATTTCAAAATTGTAAACGCACCTTCTGTAGGCATGGAGAAGGTCACTTCGGAGGAAAATTGCTGAGTTCAAGACCCGTACTCACTCATTTAGAGACAGGACTCATACAATAGGGAGAAAGAGAGTTTCTGAAAGAAAAACTGAAGTAAATACCCCCCCCCCAAAAAAAAAAGAAAGAAATTGTGATCCAAGGACGTTCATTCGTACAATTACTCATTCTTCTCAAAATCGGATCATCCCATTAGAATGGGTATTTCAGCCAGTGGAAATACATTTGAACGACAGATATGCTAAAGCTTTGTGTTGGTACTGAAAGAAACTTATGGACTCTAAATAAATTATTCCCAAAAGTTTTTCATTATATATATATATATATATATATATATATATATATATATATATATATATATATATATATATATATATATATATATATATATATATATATATGTTGTGTGTGAGTGTGTGTATGCACCCTTGTGTTTGAAACTTTATGCGTTCTTTTGGTGTTCCAAATATTCTTTTTATGCCTGCATGATATATTGAATATTTACAGTTTGTATTCGAGAATTTCTCATAAAAGACATTTCTAGTAATCCGAATAGTGCCCAGAAAATTCTTATTTTCTCTTTTTTTTTCTTTGAGATGATTCAAAATCTTTTTGTTTTCTCTCCTGTTTCACTTTAATTTATTTGTCTTTACTGATGATTATGATAAAAGCGAATGTCGATCTTAAAAGGGTTTTTCACTATTGTAACCGGCATAATATATGGCAGAGACATATTGAGTGTCTCTTCTTTTTTTTTATTGGAACATTTCAAATATTTCTAAATTCACCCAAGTTTACTTTGATAAAATAAAAGTTTGGCCATAATATTTGTATAAAATGTGCAACGAACTCAAACTTGCTTTGTGTTTGTATTTATGTTTCTCAGGAGTTACCAGGGAGAGAGGTTTATTCTGTCGATTTCAAATCATTATTTTTCTTTATGTCTCCCCCAACGTGTCACACAAAACCTCACACAATCATTTAACAATACCAAGTAAAACTTATTAGTTCCGTGTTTTTATATACTTTTCAAGTCATATTTACTGAACGATAGTCATGGCAATTTATATTATAATGTTATCGAAGCTGTTCACGAATGGTCAAAATGATGTTAATGTTCTGTCTAGTCCTTATAATCAAAAGGACCTATTCTTCACCATAATTCTTATATGAATGAATAAATTTATAGCATGGTTTATAATAATCCCCGTTTGTGATTCAAATCCTTATTGCGAACACTGACTTCTAGCTTTTCAGATGACCATCTTTCTTCTTCTTTTTCTTCTTCTTCTTCTCCTTCTTCTTCTTTTTCTTCTTCTTCTTTTTCTTCTTCTTCTTCTTCTTCTTCTTCTTCTTCTTCTCCTTCTTCTTCTTTTTCTTCTTCTTCTTCTTCTTCTTCTTTTCGTCATTTTTATTCTTCCTCATCTTCTTCTTGCCTTCAATACAAAACTCAGGCAGCCCTCATTCGGTTGATTCAACTTACATTGGACAACTGAAATGGGAAGGAATGGGCAAACGTGATGTCATTAAAGCTGTGACGTCATTGATGCCAAATCGAATAATAATATTATTCGTTTGTGATTTTTGTAACCCCAACCCCTAAAATAAAAAGCCATTAACTATTTTCATGGAGATTAATACTTTAAAATGTTTCCATATAGTAATATTCTACAAGTATGAAAATCAATCTACTCAGATACCTCTTATTCGCCTTCCATTTGCAAGTACCACCTTAGATTGTTGACGCATTGTTGAACTTATGGTTCTTGTTCTTGCTTCTACTCATTCACCTTTTCTGTTGATTCTGTAATTCTTTACTTTTCCTTCTACTGTTATAATTTTGGCTTTATCAAAATCATTTTATCTATATTTACACATACTGTCTCTCCTTCATCTCCTCTTGGCTGAATGCTTCCTTTCGATTTGTTCATATGATCTTTCGAGCCCCAACTTCTACGTTTTGTCCCCTTTCTTTTGGTAAGCTTTTCCTCTTTCCTATTTTCATTGTGTTCTTCTATCTCAGTTCCTCGAATCTTCGTTCTTTTGTCCTGGTTTTACGCCCTACCTCCCCCCCACTTCTTACAATAATTATGGTTGCTAGGACGACGGAAATGCATAGCAATTTGTATTCATCTTTTAATTTCTTTTTTTTTCTCCATATTCATAGCAATAACTGTTCCAACATTTCATGTTGTTTTTTTTATCAACGTTTCATTTATATTGCGTCTGGCATCAAATTTTGGTTGAGTGATAGAAGGGAAATAGTAAAATCTGTTGTTCACAAGATGAGACAATACGGCGCAAAGACATGAAATAAAATATGTTTTATGACCAAGGGCCAAATACATGGGCCATAGTCAAATAGGCAGGGATATAAAACTTGACGTTAACATCCCTGTGATGCATTCAATAGGACAATGTATCGATATATCACGCTGAATTTTTTAGTGTGCTGCTTCTGACTTACACTTGTCTGGAACGGTATCTACAAGAAAAACGATTTGATGATGCTTTATTTGCATGTCTATAAGCAATTATGGCTAGAAATGCTGGGCAGATAGTTGAACATACAATTGGTTGATTATTTCCTGATTCCTGATTGCTTGCATCCATGCCAGTCAGACGTTTTGGGTCGGGGTGCAGAGAAAGGACCGGCGGTTCATGCATTCGGATTAATGAGTAGTTCAGAGATCAGTCACCTCTTTGGAAGGATTAACAGGGCAGGGTTTCTGTGCATGATCCAAAACTGCTTGTAGAATCTGGCATTCAAGTTGGGTCACCCATTCTGATACTGGTCAGGCTCAACGTTTCTGATGGTACAATCTCGCTTACGTTGCTTATAGTCGTTGCCAATGATAAATTGATGCTCGTGATGATGTCGAAAATGATAAATTTTTCGGGCACCCATACATGTCAAGAAATCAATCTGTTCATCATTCTATTCCTGCAATCATTGCAACGCTTAGTCGTCGGTCATGGGATTGATTTTCCTAACATTCCCGCTGAAATGACCCCTAAAATGTAGCATTTGAGGCAGAACAATGTTGAATGAAATGCGAGTTTTTTTTTAATTCAAATCAAGTGATGATTCAAAAGCCTTTTGGTTTAATTTTTCCTGAAATGTTTAAATGATGCTTGCTTAAATTTGAACTGGCCATTTTTACCATAAGTCGAAAAAATTAACTCCCTCAAACATATATGACAGGAAACCGAAGAGGGTGACTAATTGAAAAGTCAGCCCCCTCATGTTCTGCACATAGGATAAATGTTATGTACGATGAAGTTGTTGACAACAAAAACGTAACCATCGAAATCGAAAACACTGGCTTTGAAAATGTAAACTACTACAAATTCATAAGACTACCAATAATATGACTACATATATATACATATATATATGCACTCACACACATATATATACACACACACACATATATATATATATATATATATATATATATATATATATATATATATATATATATATATATATGTGTGTGTGTGTGTGTGTGTGTGTGTGTTAAGATATGAAAAGGTCAGACAGAGATTTGGTAGAATGATATTAGATGTAGATAAATATGGGGAGATGTCAAAAAGGAGTTGTTTATTATTATTTTTATTATTATTATTATTATTATTATTATTATTATTATTATTATTATTATTATTATCATTATCATCATCATCATTATTATTATTATTATTATTATTATTATTATTATTATTATTATTATTATTATTATTATTATTATTATTATTATTATTTGGAATCTCACACCAATTGCCTGGTGGTAACCGCTGGAGTTTGAGTGACAGCAAGTCTCCTCAAGTCTCCAGCCCTCCTCTCCTAGTACTTGTAGGTCGCAGTAATTCTGCAATTTACAGTTTCACACCGGTTGCCCAGTGGTTATCGCTGAAGGCTGAGTGACAATAAGTCTCCTCAGGTCTTCAGCTTACGTCTCCTCTCTCTTTCGCATATCATGACAGAACTACAATTCGTTGCAGTACTTATATATCTAGCACCTTCCTCAGTATCCATGCAGTTCCCAGTAGTGCTGTGGTCTGTACGGTCTATATCCTTCCCCTAATCCCGATCTCCTCCAGTCTCACCCTCAGCGTTTTGGGGACAGTTCCTAGTGCACCCACTATGACCGGTACTACCCTGGTTTTCATGTTTCACATCTTCCTTAACTCTCTTGCTAGGTCCTGGTATTTTTCCCTTTTTTCACCCTCCTTTTTTTTTACTCTATGGTCTGCAGGCACATCAACGTCTACTATTTGGCAGGCTTTCCTTTGTTTTGTCTACTATTACTAAGTCCGGTCTTCTTGCCTAGATGAGGTGGTCAGTTTGGATGTCAAAGTTCCAGAGTAGTTTGTGGTTGTCAATCTCCACAACTGCCTCTGGCTTGTGCTGATACCACTTTTCCAGATGGTTGAATCCCATTTGTTCGTTTAGTTCCCAGTGTATCATCGTTGCTACTCTATCGTGTCTATGCTTATACTCCTTCTGGGCCAGTTGACTACATTCACTAGTTATATGGCTTACTGTCTCATTTCTTTCACTGCACATGCGGCATTTGCTGTTTGTCTGTGTTCTGTCGATTTTTGTTTTTATGTAGTTTGTCCTTAGGCTTTTGTTTTTGGCTGCTATGATGAGCGATTCTGTTTCTCTCTTGAGGTTCCCTTTTCGTAACCATATCCATGATTTCTCGTCTGCTACATCTTGCATCCGTCTTTTAAACCCGCCGTACCATTTTTTCCCTTCCCATCTTTCTTTTCTTGTTTGCTGTACTGTTCCATTGTTTTCTTCTCTATTGCTTGTTTCACTATCTCTCGCGCTCTTTATGATTTCTTCACTATTTGTTGCACATATCTTTCTAGGACTACTTTAGCTCTCTGGATACAATCTTCTATGGTGATGAGCCCCCTGCCACCTTCTTTTCTCTTAACGTATAGTCTATCTGTATCATCTCTGGGGTGTAATGCTTTATGCATCGTCATAAGTTTCCTTGTTCGCCTATCCATTGATTGGAGCTCTTCCTTTGTCCATCCTAGGAATGGTCCTGTATACCTAACTACTGACACAGCCCAGGTCTTCATTCCTTTTATTAGATTCCTTCTTATCATTATTTCACATCAGTTGCCCGTAGGGTACCGCTGGAAGTTGAGTGACAGCAAGTCTCCTCAAGTCTCCAACCCTTCTCTCCACAGTAATCAATATTGTGGTTTACAGTTTGGTGGTTTTCGACAAAGGCAGAATGACAATGAGTCCCCCCGGATCAACATCTTGTATCTCTCTTGCCTATCACACCAGTGCTGTGGTTAACAATTCTGCTACCAAATGTGTGTTTTTTTTTGTTGTCTTTTCCTCCTTCTCCTGTTAGGCTATTGACTTAAAAGTCGCAAATCTTATATTTGTTGTATTTTCCTCCGTATCTGAAGATTTTCAAAACAGTTCTGTGGTCTGTGTAGCCTCAATGCTTCCTTTCATGCCAAACTCGTTAAATAGTCGTTTTCTTTTTTAAGACCAAATCTGACCCTCAGCGACATAGATATCAATCCCCTTCCCACTTCAAAAAAAAAAACACAAAATAGATATCTCTTCTCTTAACGTGTGTTTAATGTCTCAAATTACCCCCCCCCCTTATGATAGACATTTTTCCAACGAGCACGTATGCATAACCAATCAAAAAGTGCAGGGCAAGATCAAACATTCTACATGGTTTGTACAATACCCCTGCTTGGCCATCGGTCCAAAAATGCCCTGCAAAATTACTTGCCTCGATTAGGAATGATGCGCTCTCACGGTGACAACCAAAGCAAAGCCCCGAACCCTCATCAGGAGAACGACGTTATACATTGGGCTAATAATGTCAGAACTATCATTGAGAAACTATGAACAAAGTAAGCTACATCTCTGTCAAAGATATTGGAGTTCTGAATAAAGACAATGTACAAAGCAACCATGTAAGATGTAAAATTCCAATTGACATCAACAAACAACGCAGAATAATGTTCTTCGCAAAACTGTAAACACTAAAAGTACGAAATGTGCTTACTAGATCCTTTGACATTTAGCTGAAAAAGATATAAAGTACTCGGCGAGCCAAAGGGAAACAACACAAACACCAACACATTCAACAATAAAATTATAGCCTCTCCAATCACGTTTTGGAGTTGCAACAACATCTAAACCAGAGAGCACAAAAAACATTGAATGAGATCTTAGATGAAACCAAGAATCTCATGGGAAAACGCAGAGGTTCTAAACAAACAAAAGCAAAAACAAAAACAAAAATATCTGTTTGTGTTTCATTTTAATGTAAATGATATATAAATAGATTGCTTGATGATTTTATATAGTGTTCCTCTGAAGAATTCCCATCGTCATGTTTTATTCTTTGTGATGTTATGCTATCTTTGGTATCCAGTGCTAACAGTTTGTAGTGAGATCAAGTTTCATTGTAAAATTGATTTTTCATCTATCACAAAGTGGTTAATTTCTTGTGTCTTGTCGTGAGTCTCCCTATGTATTATCTATCTATCTATCCATCTGTCTATATCTATATCTACATATCTATCTATATCTATATATCTATCTATCTGTCTATATCTATATCTATCTATCTATCTATATATATATATATATATATATATATATATATATATATATATGTGTATATCAATATATCAATATATCAATATATATATATATATATATATATATATATATATATATATATATATATATATATATATATATATATATATATATATATATATATATATTTGGCCATCTCTCTCTTCCGATGTACATAGTGGAGGAGATAATCTAAACACTGAATTTAAACATTATTGTATTTTTGTTTATTTATGAATGTGGTGATAATTTCGCCATGGACTAGCTTCGTTGGACCAATATTAGTTAAATGACGGTACGAACCCGAAGAGAAAAAGGGCCAAATATATATATATATATATATATATATATATATATATATATATATATATATATATATATATATATATATATATATATATATATATATATATATATGTATATATATACATATTTTCTTGTATAAGCCATGCCTATATGTGTCTGGCTCACGTAAGGGAGAGAGAAAAAGATGGTACAGAATATTGCTGAAAGTGGATTGGAATATGTCTGTATGTGCTTGAAGTGTGCATAAGTAGATACAGGCCCATGGAGGATGATCTGAAAGCTAAAACTGAGTAGCTGTATGTATGCGCATGATTCTGCTTAGAGCTTGTGTATGTTTTTAGTGCACGTCATGGCAATTGTATTTCTCTGGGAGTTTGCATGTGTATAAATGTGGAGGTATGTGAATACAGGTTCGGCTAGGTTTTTGCATGAACGATAATATAGGATTGTGTGTTAGTTTCACTGAATAGTTTGTGAGTGGCCACGTGTTAGTCAGTGCATGTACGGTGACCATTATTTTTGCTCGTGAGTATGTACGTGTAAGTGTGTCTCTGTGTGTATAAGTATCAGTATTATTGACTCGGTGTATAAATTAAAGTTTTACAATCAATACTTCTTCCCGATAATCACATGGAACTGAAAAATGGAACCGATCCAAGAGTCGGACTTCCAAATTGAAAACCATACAACGTTCACGTGAAAGAATTGAGTTCATCCTCACATGGACAGATCACAAGAGAGTACAATATATCCGGGAGAAAAAAAGGAGTTCTGAAACATCATAGAATCAATTTTTTAAAATCTGATGGCGATGGGCTGGTCATGTTGCAAGAATGGCAGACAACCAAAGGTCATCAAGACTCAAAACATCGACCCACAGTGATTACATGCACAAAGCTGGCAGAGTAATAGATGGAGACGCGAGCTAGACAAATTCAGGGAATATTGGCTCTGAAACGCCCACGATAGGGGTGTAAACAATTTTGAGGAAGGTGTATGTTTGAAGACAGACATTAAATAATTGATGAAGATAGTGATTTATGGAAAGGATGTGTATCTATGAGTATCGTTGCCTATATATCATTGTGCCGGAAAAATAGATAGATGAGCATTTTAATGAATGTGTGTTCCATTCATGCCGGGGGTATGTTTGGATAATAAGTATTAACTTGCTTCAGTTAGGAGTGGTTCTTTGGAAAATGACATTTTTTCATTTCGATATTAACTTGGTCAGGAGTTTGGATGTAATATGAAATCCTGTCGGAGTTGTATACCGTCGTTCATCGCAATCATTGCGAACTTGACGATGTGGCAACCCTTTTTTTGATGTATAATGACATGAACTATGCATTAACATTTGAGCTGAAATGCGGAATTTGATCAGCATTATAGGGAAACCATGCTAATATAACTCTTTTGTTGCTGGATTTACAGTCAATAGTTACTTAGTAAGCAATTAATCATCCCAAGAAAAAGAAATCATACATAATACCATGATATTAATGATTTCGTAAAACAGGGAAAAATACGAACAGAATTACCTAAAATATTTTAACAGATATTTGGCAATACGTAACAAATATGATACGAAAACTATTGGAATCCTCTTTTCATATATATAATCTTTCTAGAGTATATATATATATATATATATATATATATATATATATATATATATATATATATATATATATATATATATATATATATATATATATATAAAGAGAGAAAAGAAGACCAGTATGTGTTACAAAAGACCCCTATACCAAACCACAATATTTGCTTTCAGCTGCTGCTGATGCACTAGAGAGTAGAACATTTCTCTTTATCTTTGATTTTTAACATGAATGCAAACACACAGACACACGCAAACAAATAAAACACACGCACATACACACACATTTCCACAAAATTTCTTTTTTACATATGTTCGTATTGTGATGGTAGAGAGTATCAAATACAATTCAAAAGTGCAACATAAGTGTACGACTCTAGAATCAATAGACTTTGGACTGAACGCTACTGATTTTTGTACATAACTTTTCAATACTCAATGTTATCTTGATATATTAAATTCTTGTATTCCTGATGCTGATTTTAAAATGAACCCTTTGGAATGAAGTAGATTCATCTTGGATTCACATCATATATGTAATATGCACAATATATACATATATACATACATACTTATATACATAAATAAAAGTGTGTGTGTGTGTATTCATGTATGAATAATATAATGTAAACCTGCTCAAATGATACACACACATGTACATACAGACACAGGCAGACAGACTGACAAACAGACAGACAGACAGACAGACAGGCAGACATATATATATATATATATATATATATATATATATATATAGCACCCATCATTGGAAAGGAATGTCACAAGATCCAAATGCATATGCAATTGGATGTTGCAAATTTATTGTGACGTGCATATTCAAGTGTGAATTTCGAAGGCGAGATGGATGTACAGTTTTTTTCTTATCCTCCAAATTATTGACACAAGGGACCGAATCTTTGAAGTCATCTCTCAGTTTTGCTGCTTAATATGTACATATATGAATGGATAAATAAAGATGGAGGAAGTGGAACAGCTTATGATTCTGCAAATACTTTCCATAATTTTCTATCACAGTTATATTTTTAATTTCTACTGAGAATGATTATATTAATTAGATATGCATATCGCATACATCTTTGCGTCTAAGGGTCATATTTACCTGTCTTAATGCCATTAATCATTGGAAAGTTGACATTATTAATGCATGGTGTACGAAAAGAGAGTTTGAGAGAAATAGAAATTCTTCCATTCTTGGAAATCATCTGCCTGTAAATTTTTTCCGTTCTATCACTTGGTAACACTCCGCTGAATGGATAATTGTAAAGGAAAAGAAGATGATGACTAGATTAATAATCGATTTATATGCTTATGGAAGAAAATAGAGATACAGTCTCACTGTCTTCTTCTAGAAAAAATCTGTTCATATACTTTCCTTGCATCTTTATAAATAATTAGAAAATAGAATGCGTTCGCAAGATCTTTTGTAATTTGTATCAAGTTTATTTCTTGTAGAACAAATTTCGCAGTACGCAACATTATGAACACTAGCTATGCAGGTATTTTCAACACATTTTATTTTTTTTTTAGATTTCAGTGATACAGGCTCAAAAATATAACAGTCGGATTCATTCATAACAAAATCAAAAAAAAATAACGAAGTAATTGACGTCCAAGTTGGACCAACGCAAGAGTATGGAAAAAAAAACTAATAATCTTGGATGGATACATTGCTCGAGAAACCTAACATAAATTTCGACAAACATGAATTCCAAATGAAACATTTTGAAAAATCAATATGTAATCATACACACACGTACATAAGAACCAAACGGAAGTATATATTTGATCATCCTTTCACCACAGCATCGATTCCACTCTGAAATTCCTGATTTTCAGCAAAAAACTCTCAGTTAACTCTCAAGTACATATTCTGTTGCGATTCTTTCTGGTCAGTGTGGAATTTCCACGAATGAAAAGAGTAGCACTGAGTTCAAACTTCTAGCAAATGATGAACATACACAAATACAGTTAAATTCAACCGTTATTTCCTGTTTGTTCCTCGATGTATATTGAAAGTAGTGTTAGGCAAAATGTTATTATCAATATTTAAAACCAAAAGTTTGAAATAGGAGAAAAAATGTCCAATTACTGTAGCTAAGAATGATGGCCAAAAGTTCTATCCTGTTTCATATGTGCAAGGTTTTGTATGCGTAAGTACTTCTGTATCTTGCCTTCCTGGCAATACCATTTTGTCAGACTTGAAAACATAATACCAGTACTCGTAAAAATCTGCATGTATCCAAACATTATTTCATCTTATCCTAACTGTTCCCTGTGAAAAATGCCAGAAATGCCATAGTTTGAAAGTGTCATGATCACATCAATTATTTTATCGGATTTTTGTCACATGACTCTAAATTTTCGTGCCACATTTGTTCAATTATTGACTGTAATGATATTTTTGCACATTTTTATAATCCCATATTATACTTTCGTCTCGGTAGAAATACGTCTAGTAGATACGAAAAAAGAAATCGAGATAATCCACAAGGGCTCAACAAGCTTCTGGTGATCCTGATGTGTTTCCCTGGGGAGAAAGCTTGGTAGCGCCAATTTTGCAGTTCACGACTGTCTCAATGTCTACTCGCTCTCAAACGACTTTTGTTAATTTTGTTGCCGTTACCTCTAATTTGGGAACGGAATAACTACAAGACTAGTAGATATAGTCAACAGCAGCCAGTGAAAATCCGTGTATTCAGGCATGACACAAGCAGAATTCGTCATCGGGGATCCAAATAAGCCCTTTTCCTCTCTTTCTGTTTGTTAGGTCACAGACTGGCTGACAACCTCCAACAATTGTGTTTCAGTCATCGGTATATTTCATTCCTTTTAACAAATAATCAATACGTGCATAACGGAGAGATATGATACTCATTCCAACAGACGAAGTAATAATTTTGATGTATTTTATATTCAATGACAGTAGTCACCCTAGAATTTGAACACTGACCTCTTCCGCAATTAAATGTTATGAAATCAACAAGAAAATAAAAATTCGTTCATGGTCAACACATCACATTTAAAAAAAAGTAGCTGATACAATTTTGTCAAAAACTGTCTACGGAAACTGTCAACGAAAACTGTCATCAGATGTTTTTTGAATTTTTAAGTTCATCATCATGTTCATAGCTTGTATAGACGTCACCAATGGAGTTGCAGGCCTGAAAATTCGAAGATAAACTTCTTTTAAATCGTAATTTTTTTGTTTTTGTTCTTTAAAAATCATCCATCCCTGAAGATTTTTTTTTGAAGGGGTCAATTTGAAATGTATGTTCCTGCTGAATTAGTCTCCTAGTTTTGTGCCTGGTAGCATTCATACTTTTTTTAAGAGTTGGAATTTTTACTGACCATTGCAAAAGGAAAGGCGAGAAAAGTAAAATATACATCGATCACCTCTTTTTCAACTTCTTCAATTGATCACCCCGAACACACATACTGTAAGAAGACGTTTATTACGGAATCGTTTCTATCAAGTGACTAACCAGATCTGTCATTATTTTTTTTTTAAATCGCAATGGAATCGTTTGGTCCACATAGATGACATTTGCGATAAACAATTAATCTCAATTTTCAGACAGTTCATTTGATTAGATACAGAAAAACAAAAAAATGATTCGTTTTATTGTTCAATAATCAAATTTACATTGCCACACTCGATGATTACATGCCAACGATGACCCAGTCTTCAAAAAAAAAAAAAAAGTGATTTTCGCAGATGGTGGTGCATTTTATTTCTCAACAAACAAAGTTTGTGAATATTACTTCGCTTAGACCTTTGCTTGTAAGTAAAGATATGTTACCGAACGGTGAATCTGTTTTTCTTTTTCACAATTTTAACGTTATATCAGGAAAAAAAATACACTTTGTTTTTTTTTTTGTAGTATTGACACTACTTGTGTGAATATGTGTGTGTCTGCGTGTGTGTGTGTGTGTAAATATGTATTTACACATGTATGTATGATTATAGGCATACTTATGTTAATATATATATATATATATATATATATATATATATATATATATATATATATATATATATATATATATATATATATATACGTATATACATATTTATATATATGGTTTATATATGTATGTACATATATTGACCCACATATAGACACAAAGAGACGCACACACACACACACACATATATATATTCATATACTCCTATTCATATACACACAAACATATATATATATATGTATATATATATTCCTACATCAATTGCACACACACAAAAGTACGCATTCACACGTGCACAAACACACATACACGCACACACGTATATATATGAAAATTGAGACGCACACACAATGCACTTTTTTGAGTATCCATGTTTGTATATGACTATTGATATGTGGACACTACATATATCATCAAAGAGCATCAGAAATAATCTTTTAATGATTTGTTCGTGTCTTTCTCAATGTACAGAAGCCCAAACATTAATTATGTTCTTTTTAATAAAAGCAGGGAACAAATCAGCTTTTTGCAGCAAAATCAGAGATTGCAGGGCTGAGCAGCATTTATCCCTCAGTAATTAATCATGGATTTGGAGCCCATTATCCCATACCACCTCAGTGTCAGACATAATCAGTTTTTCTTTCTTTTATGCCAAGCCTATTTCAACCTGATATTGTGATGCCATTCAACTTTTCCTGATTAGACCTTGTCAGTAGTCAACTGGATTTGACCAGGGTTGTCATTAAGATGCTTTTAAACATGCAAGGGAGAGAACTCAGGAAACTCCAAATCAGGAACAAGAAGGACAGAATGTGATTGCAAAATTATTAATGTATTTGATTATATTCCATGATACATCATTGATCAATTCGTTCACAACGATGGACATTTATCTCTGAACTGTGTCCTCAATATACATTTCCGTCTTTTTTGTTTTCGTTTTTGTCTATCAGCAGGTCTGTGGAGCGTAACTAGTAGCTCAAAATTGTAGCAGATATGTTCTTTTTAGAACGTATCGGTCTAGCAGATGATGAAATACTTGAAATACAAGAAGGAAACTTGTATTATGCCAAATCGTCTCAATGATAAAACCTGCAATTTCACCCGTACTAGATGCCAAAATTGAAATCTAGTCTCATCTAGTTGCGTCTTTAAGAGGATAAAACCTACTCGTTTGCTTTTGCAAGATTCTGAGATTGAAATCTAGTTACATCCAGTTACATTTCTATGATGTCAAAAACTACACTTTTTTCTTCTATATGCCAAATTTGAGATCCTATTGTATCCAGTCACATGTAGGATAAATCTATAGTTTTGCTTCTACCAGATGCCGGTCTTGATATCCGATTGCATCCAGAGTATTGAATGCTTAATTCCACTCGAACAATTTTCTTTTGGTGGGTTTGTAGCAATACTTCGCTGTATATTTTTTTAGTTGAAGAGAGTAAAGTCTGGCACTTACGAGAATGAAACAAGTATCCTCGACTTAAGAAGACCATACACGTAGATATATTGATACATTAATATGTAATTGTCATTGATATAGTATATCAGCACTATCCGTTAGAGGCTTCCCTTTTAAATCAATTTCTAAAAAAATCAACAAGATTTCTGGATATTATAGGACCAAAAAATGTACAAACTTGTACGTGCTGACAAAAGGAAGTACATATATTTGAATATTTAACACTTACAACGATTATATAAACAGGTCAGGTTAGTCACTCAATATAAAAAAAAAATCCTATTACTAACGCTTTTTTAGCTGCTTGTTGTCTTGGTAGAGAACAATAGAAAAATTAGAAAACGTGGTGGTCAAAGTTGAAAGATTTTTTTGCCGTTAGATGGCATGAAAAATCAAGCAGACACAGAACAAGAGATCAATTCAGCAACAAATTACGTCGTAAAACTGAACCAAGCTAAATACTTATTCAGGGGGATTCAGTCCTACATATTAGGAACAGGTGTTTGAATTTTCCTCCATCAAGCTTCATAGGTTTGGCCTGTACGGGTGAAAACCACGTGGCCAACTAATAAAACTAGCTTAGAGAACGGGATAAACCAGTGATGTAAGTTTTTGCGACGGTTTTCAGTCGACAGTGGTCAAAACGGTCTGTCTGATTGTGGAAGATTGGAATATCTCACTGTAGTTCACTCTCCTCGATCTTTCTCTTTCTCTCTCCCTTTTTCATCTGTCTCCCCTTGACTTTCAGTCCGTCTCTTTTACTGACTCAGCATAATAGAATGGTAAAAAATCTTCTTCAGTTCTGGAACAGGGACTTTATAGTACTTTTTCAGCCAAATACAGATATTCATTCAGTTTTAACCTTCCACTGGACGTCATCACAATGCAAATGCCGGATTAAACAGTATTCAGAAGGTGATAATCGAGTAACACCCACAGTTTTACCCCCAATACTGATGATGCCCGAATTTCGAACCTTTTAGACGACGTGAACATTCTTAAGATCCGAACACACATCCTCATCCGCATAAAAGAGGATATCTAACTTGATATATGGATAAAACATCGATTCTATGTTGCATTCGTAACCTTTGATCATCTACTGTGTAACAGATATCAGCTAAAATTAATTTGCACTACATGAATGGAACAGGTCAAGTATGCAAGTTAGTCATATCCATTGGATATATATATATATATATATATATATATATATATATATATATATATATATATATATATATATATATATATATATGTATATATATATATATATATATATATATATATATATATATATATATATATATATATATATATATATGAGTGTGTGCGTGCGTATATATATATATATATATATATATACTCTCTTAGTATTTATATCTGAGTCTGATGATCCTTGGGATCTATATTCCTGACCAATTCTGATGCATATTCGGTGCTACTGATACGTCACAATATGTGTAAATGCTATTTTTCTTTTACTTTTGTCACCTTTGATCTGATTAGATGACGATAAACCCAGCATGTTTCAATAACCGATTAATTTCCCTATGGATGTATGTACTCAGACAATCCAATACAATAGAGTGAAAAACCTCTTTTACACAAACACTAACAAGGCAATAAATTATATTCCCGCCTTTGTGAAACCCACAAAGGCACGTAAAGTATACGTATGTGTGAAGCAACTCATATCTGAGCTTCATCATATTTTACTTACTTGACATTTGAACGATGAGGTTAAAATCCAAACTAAAAATAAAACAACGTAGCTAAATTTGACTTTATGTTCTAAAAAGATATATTGGTCCAATGATTATTGTGAGGGAATCGTATTTGATACTGGAAATAAATGGAAAATAGTACCGTCAAAATCGAAGATGCAAAACTAGGGAAAGAAGACAACTAAATCTACTTAGGACAACAAATCTTCTAGAAACCCACATAAATTGATGAGATCAAGCAACGAATCACCCTTGGATGGCAAGCCATTGGTAGAACAAGCTCAACCTTTGAAAACAAGATGATGCTAATTATCATAAAAAGAGGAGTATACAAAAATGCATACTCCAAATAGACACTCATGGAGCTGAAATATTGAACCTAATCAAAAAACAAACTTAGAAGCATGCAACGCGCACGTGAGATAATTATGTTCAAACTGACATTGAGATATCCCAAGACAACAGAGTTAATAAGGAAGAAAAGGGGAGTCATATACATCATAGTTCTATTAGAAAACATAAATGGCAGTGGGCTGGTCATATTGCAGGAATGACAGAAAACTGACGGACATCACGGCTCAAAACTAGCATTCCCAGAGATCACATGCAAAACCGAGTCCGACAGAATACAAGATGGAGATAAACTGCACAAATATAGAAAAGGAATGGCTCTGCAACGTCCACGAGAGTGAAGTGTGGCAAATCCTGGGCAAAGTGTATATCTAACGACGGACATTTAAAGACAGATGATAATGATGACTCTTTTATGGAGATGTTTGAATTCGTCAAATTACGCTGTAATGATTTATCATAAGAATAAGTTGTGAACGAAACACTGATATCATTTTTTAAAGACGTTATGATGTTAGAAAAAGGGGTGTACATATCTGCTGTCTCGAAATCTCAGCTCTTACTCGCTTGTCCAATACTTTCAATGTTTTTCCACAGGAATCTTGGTTCTTGTACTCTACAGGAGTGGTGACTGCATCAATCATTCAACAATATAAGATGTTATGTCATGGAAATTTTATAATGAAATGATCTCACGTTTCGCATGAGATAAGGTGATCAACACACAAAATGGATCTAAATAGAGACATTATCTGACAACCAATGCTCTTGTGCGATTGTATGGCATCGAAACACTTTAAGTTACTTAGAGTTTTCATATGTCAAGGTAAATGTCAGTACACATGATATTTAAATGAATATAGCTAAATTGAGCCCATCTTAGGAGCTCTGTTTAAACGAAAATTATGTACTACGATGTTTGACGAATATAGTATGACAGTAACTGTTACAAGGAAATACTTTGTGTAAGAATCATCATACTGTCATTAGATTCCAACTAGGTTATCTTGCTTTTAAAAGCAAAATTGCAGATTTTATGATTACGACGATTCGATTATGTGAAATCTTTTTACTTTCCAGCATTTTGTAATCGGCCAGATCGATCCAATCCCTGTAGAATCCGCAGAAGCCTGCCTTGCTATACGAATGCAAATGGTTCTTATTTCATACGCAGGAATGGTAAAAGATAAATAAGAAGCTTTAGATGTGCACCGGAATCAAAACCAATCCTATGAGAGCAGTAAGTACAACGTATGAAAAAAAAAACAGTTGCTTTAGGAGAAAAAAGACGTTAGCTCTTCAATATTCAATGCAAGTTTTCTTTTAATGTCTGCAAAAATCGATAAACCGAAATTTGTCGAGCAAAGCAACTCCTTAACTTTCAAACATGACAGGCTTCTAAGATATCATAACTGATGATTCTACGAAAAAAATTTCAACATAGCTGTTCCTTCTCCAGATTGTAGACTTACTATCGCAGAAAACTACTGCGACTTTAGATTTTTAAAGAAGCATTGGGAAATCTCTAAAAAGGAGACATGTTTTTTCTTTCTAGTTGTCAAAGTTTCCTGAAGCTGCAAATGTCTCAGGTATTTAAACTTTTGTACCAAAATGTAGCTACATCTCTTGAATACATTGTAGATCAATTTAATACTAGCTTATCTGATGATACGATATTGTCAATGTAATATCTATCAACATGTATTGAAATTATATTCTGAATATCAGGCTGTCAGATGTAGTTTTGGAAATTCGGCGTAATCAATGTAATAATGCATATTGCATCGTGGTCCTCAACCACTAGACGGCACACTAGCAGCTTACAGTAAAGCATGTGCTGCCAGGCTGCAATGAGAACACAATTAAGCAATACTTCAGAAAAAAAATAAGGAATAATTTCCTTGGATGTTTTACTAATCAGTAAGATAATTTTTTTCTAAAACCAAATAGTTGACCAACAGTTGACATATTACCTATATTCTGATTGGATCAATAGAGTATTTTTAATATAAAACAGGATTATTTTACCCTCAGCCCTCTGACAGTTGTCAGGTCTACTCAGATAGACAGGCACTTGGTGAATTTGTGTTTTTTTTTCTTGTCACAGCTCTTTGGCTGCAGGACACCGACAGAAATTAACCAATATTTTGATGTACTATGTATTTCATTTATCGGGCTCTATTGCTATACCGTTGAGATGTATCAGGAATAATAAAAAATAAACCAAGTTCCTAGTTACACAGAATAATGTTTTCTTTGTCAAGGAGAAGAATTGCGTATCTGATTCCATTGTTGTATAATCTGGTTTCTCCCCAGCAATATGAACTATAAAATCCGGATGCGTATTATCTATGGAAACATAACCGTCATACGTCACATTTCCGTGTACATAAAGATATACATGGGATGATGCCTTTTTCATTCGAATTTGCAGCTCAATTTGAGGGTTGTGGAATAATCCTGTTCGCAGTGGCTGGAAATACGCGTATGAGAATGGGTATAAAGTGCTAGTTGTCCAAAAGAAGGTACATGCATACTGTTGGCAGTTTGCATTTAAACTGTTTTGAATTAAAAATAAAACTAACTATAAAAATATACAAACACCTGTTCAAAGCACGTATAAACTTTACAATAAATGTTTAAAGTGATTCCATCCAACGTAGAGTTCCAAGATTATTACCAGTTACATGTCATAAACCATCCATTCAATCGGAAAAATGACATAGCCAACACAGCACAAAAGATTCAGTGTTCAAAAGCTACTAGCGCATAATTCAATTCTTCCACCTGCTAGATACTCTCGGGTGTCCATGTGACTATTGTTATGGTATAACATATACGTGTGCGTAAATTGTACCCTCTTATCTTCGGGATCGCCATCTTTTAGGACACTCCCTGTATGTTCTTCTTTATATAGATACTATTGATTTGGGAACAGTACAAACAAAAAAAGTAAACTCGAATACCATGCCAAGCAATAGGATTAGTTATGGCTAATCCTTGACAGACTGCCACCAAGTTCAGATTGTTGGATGAACGAAATAACAAATACATGTCTGACGGAGCGCAGATTTATGTCTCTGTAATCCTTGTTGATGCAAGAGACTTCCAAGAAACAATCCACTTGATTTTATCATCATGACAAATACGGAACTTCTTGTATGTGCAGGAAGATCTCTCAGTCGTAAACATGTGTTTTATCTTGTTGTAGCGCGTCTAGCTTTCAGAAGAATCCGAGATCAGATAAACTTACTTTTACGTAAATGATAACAATCTTGCCTGACTGCGTCATTCTCTGAACAAGCATTCCGAAGTCTTAGATATATTCACCGTCAGTTGGATACAACACCTTGTAGTTATGCACAAAAAAAGAACACATTTCAAAGCTGCCTTCAGAAAAAAATGGTTACAATTGAACCAAGAAATATATGAGATCTCGCCGTCACAGTCAGTAATATTCAAACCTTGGTAACAAAATTTGAAATCAAGTAAAAATAACTTCTATTGGGGAATAAATATGGTCAGGATAAATTCTATCTATGACATCATTGTCAAATAGAAGAAAAAAAAAACATGAAAAAGTATTTTGATCCTGGAGAATGTACATATTATCAATAAAACCGTTGAAAGTGCTCTTACCCCAGAAGAAAAGACGTTTTTTTTCCAGAAAAAAATCTATTTTTTGAAAGCAATTTAGTGGGGTGCGAGTATCCATTTTCAAGTCCATACACAAAATTGTTTGGCGAGGAGCTTTGAAGCATACATATAAACTCATGAACGATCACACAAACTCACAGGCCTAAAAAAAATAAAACCCTTTGCCATCATGATGGCTACGGTCGTTCATCATATGCATGTAATATAGTTCTAATTGTTAACATATATCTATGTGTGTATGTGTGTGTTTTTGGGTGAGTATTCTTGTGTGAATACACAAAAACATACACACACATGCCTTCTATAGTAGACGTTGCATGTATAACAATGTCCTTATCTCAATCAACTCCAATGGCTCTAAGCAATACTGAGCAAAGTTTACTAGATATCTATCTCAATATATATTTTCCAGTAGGGGTGAGTATTGAGTCGATTCTGCACAACATGCTGGGTTGACTGAGCAAATCTGGTTCTTACCTACATGTATGAATGTGGAATCCCACAATTACCTAAACCTTGTGTCGTATTTTGGGGCTCGGAAAATTGAACTTTGATTTTTTGAAAGACCCTTTTTATTGTTGAGAGAATAATTATGATAAATATTTGTGTATGAAATATAATTTTTATTATTTAGATTTTCATTTACACTTTATTTTACGGATCAACCAATGAATATGTTCATTGAATAATCATCGTCAAAGTAGCATAAGTCTAATTGTTTTGATAAATAGTCTTTGAAAACTGATGTATAGAATGTAAATGATGAAAGATCTTCGGAATAAGGCTCTGCTTTGAAACAAGTAAATTGTTATTAAAATTCACTGCAATTGATGATATATATATACATATATATATATATATATATATATATATATATATATATATGTGTGTGTGTGTGTGTGTGTGTGTGTGTTTGTGTGTGTAAAGGTTTTATATTGTAATAGGAGGCAGGCAATGGATAACTTGCGAAGAATTATCTTTCAATGGATATCTGTTGCATTTGCAAGATTCCATAGTCAGTAGGTCAATACAACGAATTTTATCTAAATAAGGACATTCCAATCGCAAATGAATACGTCACGTGGAACCAATTAGAAAAAAAGCAGTATATGACTCTATGATCTCACAGTGCAAAATGAAATATACAGACAACTTATAATTTTTTCATGTTGCAACACTTGGGAACTTGAAAAGATTTCACAAAATGAAATATCATAAAGATATTTACTCGATATTGACTCTTCAAATGTGTGGCTCTGTGTGAGATACGACTATATTCTTGTGTAAAGATGTGTATTTTTGTCACGATAAATCGTGTGAGAATTCGATGATATAAATCAATAGGCAAATATTTTAAGAATGAGTTGTACAAACAGAGACTTTCCACACCTTTTTCCCGTGATGCCAAACTTAATAATAAGAGACAAAATTCGATAACCCAAGAGCAAAAATAAATATAAAAAAATTGACGAAAACCAATTGAAAGACTGTCACAATTTTATTTGATATTTTATTTGTTGAACTCTCAAAGGAACTGTGTCAGCAATAACTGATAAAGCATCGATTCGATCTTTGTATGGACACGGACATGAAGCATTTTTTACTATCTTTCTTTATTTGCTTCTTGTGGAGTTCTCGAATTTCGAAGATATTGTTTTTGTGTGTTTTTGTCTGTCTGAAATAGCAAAAATATCAACTGAGACTTCCTGTTGATTTGTGTTTCCGCTAACCAAGAAGTCAAGTTTTCTAAACCTATTCTTTTTACATGGTAAAATGTCTTTTTCAGTGAATCATTAGGTACTATATATATACATATCAGAATCACCTTTTTTCTGCTCCCTCTGTTTCTCTGTGTGTTTCTATCTCTCTCCGTAGGTCTATCTGTCTTTTCCTCTCTTTATAAATATGAACATGTATATGACAGAGAGAGAGAGGGATCGAGAGAAAGAGAGAGAGAGAGAAAGAGAGAGAGAAGGGAGAGATAAAGAGGGGGAGGATTTCACAAAACAAAACAAAGATATCTCCGCATTTTTGATTTCATAAATTAGTGACAGGATGAGACATGTCTGTCTCTCTCTCTCTCTCTCTCTCTATATATATATATATATATATATATGAGAAAAAGAGTAAAGATGAGAGAAAGACAGAGAAGAAGAGACTGAGTGAAAGAGAGGGAGAAAGAGGTAGAGAAGAGCAAAAGGCTAAATAATTGTTGTCCGTGGGACATTTGTCCAGATATGGATATTGGATCGACAAGATAGAAACGTCACCTGGATGAAATGGCCGACATTTTCGCAATCACGCTAGTCATGCAAGAATATGGGAGAGGCATCCTTTCTTTTGAGGGCATAATAGCTGCTGTTGCAACTGTATGTGTGTGTGTGTGTGTGCGTGTGTGTGTGTGTGTGTGTGTGCATGTGTATGTGTGTGTGTGTGTGAGACAGAAAGAAAGACAGAGGGGAGAGACATGCCAGCACACAATGAGACAGAGACAGTCGGATAGATATATACAAATGTGATAACTTAGCAGACATTTTTATTAGGGAACATAACACTAGTGGCGGACAAATTATCTTCCTTTATACAAATGTCTCTAAAATTATCACTTTCAGTCTGACATGAATTGTTTTGCATTTATAAATATTCAAGTAACTTTGATACAAACACTTTCAGAGAACTGCTCCACCAAATGCTAGGGAAATCTTCTAGGTGTCTCTGATATTCACTTGACTCTTTATTGAAAATGTAATTAGTCAATTATAATTTGTCATTTCCAACTTTTAGCTGAATTCCTGAACGTAAATTTTGTATACATATGAAGTCAGACGAGTTTTTGAGACATCTTTCAATTTTACTAGAACTGGGAAACATATTTCGTCATGATAGTCACTAACGAATGAATATCAATATGTTTCTGAACGGAAATAGAGAAAAAGAAAACCGTCCAGATCCAGGAAATAAAACTTCTGTCACCTTGGCACGCTGTCAGATAGCAAAATGCTTCACTGAATGATATATTTTTTTGCAGGTAAGTTTATTCAAGTTTTTCTCCTGTATGTCGGAATCTATCCTCTGATGGAAAATGTGAGAAAAAGATCATGGATCAGAGACCATTGATGACTCCCTGAAAGAAGGAAAGAAAAAAAAAGCTTTGGACGGCTTTTGTGAACTTACAGGGAATCAAGTTTTTCCACTCCGGGATTACCATATAAACTACAAAACGACACTGCGATACGGTGTGAATACGACAGGTGGATGAAAATGCATGACTGACTTGGGGTTATCAAAATTGTTTATGTGTTTTCTAACTTCAGTGTCCGAACGTAGGTAAAATGAAACAACAGAACAAAGAATAGCCACGGAACATTACATGATGATTTTATTTTTTAAGTGTAAGCTTGGACTTCACACTTGAGAAGAGTTGCACGACACGATATCCTTTGTCCATAGGTTGTCTCATCTAAGATTATTTGAACTCAATCATGAGTATGAATGCATTCTTGACACTCACGTATTTACACACACACACACACACACACACACACACACACACACACATATACGTATGATTACGAACTTGTTTGTATTATATTAAAACATATGAAATAATTTCAAGTTACCACCTGAAAAATGTATTATTTGGCCTAAGAAACATTTTTTGAATAAACGGCTAAAAGAAAGACTGCTGCAGCTATTAAATTCAATACCAATAGAGTAGTTTCTTTAAAATAATGATTCTCTTACATTCGAGCGAATCATCGGTAATGCAAAAACCTTAATGAGTGTTTTAACTTCAAATTCTTTATCTACTGATTCACGGTCTCTCTCTACTGTAATTGTTTCTTTCAACGTGAGTATCATGTTGTTAGGAAATAAAATAGAATGCAATTCATATTTTTTCATGTCGGATCATACATACATTTTGTAAAATCAAAAAAAAAATATATATATATTCAATGGTTTCTAAAAAGTTATTATATATATATATATATATATATATATATATATATATATATATATATATATGTGTGTGTGTGTGTATGTATATGTATATATATATGTATATATATATATTCTAATTTTTTTTTCTCAATCCGTGAAATTGTATTAAGTTCAATATTTTGAAACTGACACTCAGCTTGTGACCACATTGTTATGTCTACAATGCTAACAACCCTGCTTTGGTGGTTCTTTTTGCGGGGCTACATTAGGATAGGCCTTTCGGGAAATTGAAAAAATCACAAATTAATTTACAAATATTCCTTGAGAATAGCTCGCTAATGCTGGCTATTATTTTCTCAATTTCTATCTCAGCTGAAGTGCAAGGAAGTGAGTGGCTCACAAATATTAATTCAACAGAGCAACTTTTTTGAATTGGTGCTCGAAAATTGAGGTAAAAAAACAACCATTTCTTTTCAAACAAGTAAAAATAAGTATATAATGATTTCCTACATACTATATTTAGCGTTTGGGAAATCATTATACCCATCGTATTCGTACTGAAGAGTTGTAACAAATTGAACAGCTGACTGTGGATGACTCAATCATTCAAATATATACACGTATGAATATAAATGTATATGTGTGTGTGTGTGTGTGTGTGTGTGTGTGTGTGTGTGTGTGTGTGTGTGTGTGACATTACAGCTGCAAACAGAAGACGCATCAATGGAACTTTTTCAAGATTTCGTCACTTATTCCCCAGTATCTGTTTTTTGTTTGGCACATGAGTTGATATTATGGAACTATGTGTAAATTCCCTCTTGTTGGTATCATCAGTTGTTTACCATGTATCTGTTTCTAGGGATTTCAAAGCAAAATGATTATATAGCATGACACCCAAGTAATGTTGATTGAACACTACCTCACTTTCAACTATGATCTTTATGCATAGCTTACGTCTTATCACATATTATTGATTATTTCATATAGGGCTATGACAGAACATATACTGTATGGGTGTAATTTTCTACTCCACATCATTCAATTTTAATACTGGGGGCTTTTACTCAAAAAGTGTATTATACGACGAAGGATCAATAAATATATCTACATGACCGCCTTTTCAGCCCTACTTTCAATATGTAGCTTATGTCATGTAATTCTTTTTGGAAAATTATCATAATATATATATATATATATATATATATATATATATATATATATATATATATATATATATATATACACACACATATGTGTTTGTGTGTGTTAAAAGAAACAAAGAAAGAAATGAAGAGTAGCATAAATGACAATCCTTCGTTTAAACATGATGTACCTTTCTTTTTCACAAACGCCCACCCAGGTATTGATCGGGTTGCCTGAAAAAAAGCATCTCAAATGTCGAGTCATGTGTTTTTTGGCATATATTCATGAGCAGAGGAAAAAAAAGGTTTCAGTAAGCCAATTTTTCCCAGCTAAAAATATATATATGTTGGCGGGAAATACGAAGAAACCTGAAGGCAGGGAAAATAAATTTTTCTAGAGATCTTAGTCAACATTTGAATCACTCACGATAGAGATAAACATTTTCATCAGCTCCAAGATCGATCAATCAAATATGTAGATGATGCGCCAATATTTCCAGATATCAGGGAACGAACGCCAATTAATTAATATTCTAATAATGTAATGCAGTACAATTCTCATTATTTTAAATCAAACTTATAATTTCTTTCACAACAACTACATGAAAATAGGTAATAAAAAATCAACTGTTTAACGCATATTTTCAATCATTTAATCAGAGAGATTTGCAAAACATTAAACTCATAGCTAATTTGATTTTGTAGCGGGATGTTATTGAATTTCCGTGGGATAATTTATCATTGATACTTTGATAAACCACCATTAATTTAGAAAATCTGATTTGACAGGCTTTGAATCATGTAACAGAAAATATCATCAAGTATCTGTTTCTGAATAAATAAAATGTGTGGTTTTTGTCCCGTATAATTGCCTTCCGTTTATAGCCAACTTTTTCGCCAAAATTCTTATAAGTTCCGAATTACATGAGATCAGGCTCGCCTGACTGACTTGTGGAAAATGTTACAGCAACTGATGTAATTGTTTGGTGACACTTGCACCATGACAAAACATGAACTGTGGGTCACAAATTTGAAACCTCCAGCAACTATGCTCATGGAGCACCATTTTCCAACAATATATTACAGCAACACAAACAATGAGCTGATCAAGTCCAGCACGATGCTCTACAATATTCCATTTGGCAGTCGGGAGTCAGATTAAACAAGTGTTCGTCTTAGAAAAGGACCCTCAACCACTGCTCATTCAAGAGTTGGTAAAGTCATCCAATTTCCAGTTTACGCTGTTTGTGCCAGAACATTCCTCCCATTTTGCTCTTGAATTCCAGCGACCTAATTGTTCGCCGGATGATTTTGTGGATTTGAAATCTATTTTAGTTTTTAGACGAGCCATAGTCTGATTGAGATTTAGCCATAGGACTCCCAAAACTGTCCTCTCAGCATGTTCAGAATCTTCCTCTGAGCGTCACGTCGGTTTTGATACCATTATTATCGAAATCATGCAAGTATGTTTTACAACCATCAACTGTCTGAATAATTCGTTCATCTATTGCGTTCTGTGATAGTTCATGAGTCATAAATTGAAAGATACTATGTATCTATATTATTATTGAGTATTTTTACAAAAAACTTGAATGGCTGCAGATGATTGTATTTGAAGGCAACTGGACCTTGAGAAAAGTTGCTTGTATTGAACATATGTATGAAAGATAGAAACATGTAGTTTTCCCGTATTGGTAACATGTTTTGGGGACTCATCTGGATTGAATAAAAAACAAAAAAAAAAACATTCGAATCTGCCCAGTTCATCACTTGAAATCTGATAAGGATACCAACCCCTTTTCAACAATCAATTATTTCAAGATGCTTTATTATTAAGATATGGACTACGATAGTCAAATTTAGTAAAAAAAATTATTTTATACTCGTATGAGCAAGGATTGATCAATATCTAATCGTATAAATGGATGAAAATATTTTAATTATTATTTGCTGCACGATAGAATATATAGGGAGCATAGCATACCCACTCATAATAGCAATAGATACACACATTTTTTTTTCCCAAAACATTTGCAGTGTAACCCGATTTTTTGAGTAGATAATTTGAATGTGGTGTTGTTAAGATCTTTGTAACCTATGTGAAAATAAACACAACCCCGTACAATTGGTGACATTTTGAAATCCGTATTGAATTGAAGACGGGGCATTTAAATGGAAATGCAATGCTTTCAATTGTTCTCTATTTGAGATCTTACTCTTGGAAAAAAATATCCTGTGTTATCAAATAAAAAACATTCAGTGCAAACATTTACGGTTGCACTTGAAATACAAGATGTGAACCCAACAGATTAGAGTATTGCTGTCTAACATATCTTATTGGCTTGTAAGAAAAATTCTGAGGAATTTTTGTGAATCAAACATTTTCATTGAGAGGAACAGGGGCAGCTCCCAAAAAGCAAAGAAACAAACACAACATGATGAAACAAAAGTGAAACAATGATTTGACAAGGGAGACCACGGTTTAAATAAGACAGAAGTTAAAACGCTCAGTGGATTTTTTCCACAAAACTTTTTATGCATAGTTCGATATTCAACTGCTAGCAACTCCTAGAGCTCCTTTCAACTGAACGTTCATCAGTTAGGGTACTGGTTGATGAGAGATGTGGACCTTTCTGATGTTTCTATTTAGCTGCCACTACAATTCAAATTTTGCTGCTTCTGTTGATGCTGTTATTTTTGCTCCCGCTCGGATAGTCTACCAGTGAGATGAAAAAAGCTTTTTTGAAGCTTCATTCTAGTTTTCAAGACAACAGAAATCTCTCGCTTAGAGAGCTATGATTGGTCAATAGATCCTATACGCAGTTCCCACTAAAACCAATAGTGTATTTTGTCATTGCTTGATGTAAGGATACATGTTTCAGTACACTATCATCTGTATATTACCGGGACAAAACTCCATGCCCATTATTTTACGCACTGCTACATCACTATGGTAGCTTATAACGGACAAATGCCCAACCTAAAGAATTATCAACTCTGAAGAAGGGAACGTAAATTTTAATAATAATATTTCATAATTGAATCTTCCTCAGACAGCTTTTCGGTTGTATTACAACTCTTCAGTATGAGTATAGACTATCAAATATCTCATCCAGTACCAAGACGTAGGATCAGAACTCCAGCTTCAGGCCGGAAGCTGGCATTTTACACGTCCCTTACGCAGAACTAGATGGTCAGTAGTATGGAATATATTACTGTTCTGTTCTAGTAGTGTTAAGTCAAGTCCTTTTATGTTATCATCTGATTCGGACTCTTTGATTTCTATTATTCTTTCTGTCCTACGGTTACATATAAACTCACTCAACCCTCTTTCTGTCCCCATTCCATTTCCCCATCGTCATGATACCTGCGTCAAAAACTCTTTTACATTCTGTATCAAGAATCACTGGCCAATTTTTCTTCTTATTTGTATCCGTCCAAAGGTTATGCATAATTGAGAGAAAAAAACAACTTCCAAGTCCGTTACAGACGATAAATATCACTTCCGATTCGCCAACCATTTCGAAACTCGAGATTTATCAAGGGAACCACCCAATTAGCTAGCTAGACAAGGATATTCCTTTGGGGGTCTAAACACTAGACCCGGTCTCGGTGCCTCCCTTATCTGTTTAACGAACAATCTTACATGATCTCTAAATTAACATAGGCCCGTTCACACCGTTTCCAGTATTCTCAGCCATACACATTCATGCATATATTATGAGGCAGATAATATTTCTTTTTACTGACACACTCATGCAAACACGCACACACATAAATACACACACACATGACATTTGCCTCATAACCTCGGTGACATACCTTTCAACAAATCTCATTTGATCACCGTTGAATTTGATACAGAATTAATCATCTATAATTCATTATAATATGCTATTTCCCATGGCTCGCTGGACTTTTGGATAGGAACGTTTCTACCGGTTTATCTATTCATCTGTCAGTCTACGTGTGCATATATGCGTGTGTGTGTATGTGTGTATAATGTAGATAAGTAATTTTGCTGAACATAAGTATATCCACACACAAATACATGCATACACACACACACACACACACACACACACACACACACATATATATATATATATATATATATATATATATATATATATATATATATATATATATATATATATATATATATATATCGTGTTTTTCAAATAGTGAGGATACTAAAACAAGAAATAAAAACGGATCCCATCCATTGTTAATCATTCTTGTTGAAACGGCTCAATATTAATCAAAGTGAATAGACGGATTATAACATGAAATAAGAACTTCGAGGATATACATCAAGTGAATCCCAACATTTCATACTGGTTGCTGAAGTGTGCATTGGACACGAAATGTTATCATTGACCGGGTATATATCCTTTTAGTTTTTATTCTCTTTAATATTAGCTCTTCTCCCTCTGAATGATATTGAGCCATGCAATTAGACATCAGCATCTGATAAAATCTTTTTTAAATTCTTACGAATAGAAAAATTAATTATTAACGATCTAACTAACTGACTAACTAACTAACTAACTATATATATATATGTGTGTGTGTGTGTGTGTGTGCGTATATATAAATATATATATATATATATACACATTTGCTTTTATACATGTTTATACATCTCGAAAGCATATCGATGTATCTACACATGTTCATACTTGATTGTCTGTCCGCACTACAGCTTGTTTTGATGCATATCTTCCCTCGTAAAATTTGCTTATACACTGCATTAAAAGTAATTGACTCAGAAAGAAAAAATATTTAATCTCAACCGATATTTTTTCTTGCACGTTGCCAATAAATTTTCTCCGAAAAAATAAATTTTGAAACGTTGATCTTTATGCCACCGATGTAAAATCCAAATACGAAGTAAAAGTGCACTGCATCCTTTGTTACCAAAATCCCGAAACTGTAAAAATCAATGAAAATCTTGAAATAAAATCGCACTTGGTGTTCATAATGTGAAAGTTTATTGCTGTGTACTCACCCTGTGGCAACTAAGGGGTTGGGGATTATCGTGTGCTCACTTATTGCTTTATGAATAGCTGCAGATTAGGGAACGTGTAAATTCATGGCCTTAAGAAATGTAGGTAAGGTCACACAATTCAAATTTGGGATTTAATAGCCACTTTTATCTTTACGAAAAAATGCCAAAAGCGTTTAGTGATTGTTGTGCAGCGAGCCGGTTCCAGATAGGGGAATATTGAACAGAATAATGAGCATGAAATGGACAAGGGAAAGTATAGATATAATAGCTTATGGATCTTTTAGGGAAAGTTTGTCAAGTCTCGAATAAGAGCACTTTTTTTCAGGTCTCCTGCAAAAGTCAAATCTACTATACAACATGATTGCTATTCAGAAATTGCTTTGTAGGCGCCCCAGATGAATACAGGTATATCCAATTTACAAAAGTTTGCTTCATGCAATTTTGTTTCACAAAATGCCTTTATCAGTACAGTTTGCCTCCTATGTCTGAAATGGCATAAAGTGCAGAGCCAATTGCTCCTAATTCATGAGCAACCAAGTTTTTAGCGTTTCCAAACAAAAAACAAAAAACAAAAAACAAACATTATCACCATCACCATCATCAGTCTCTAATCATCTGTCATTAGACATTGGCTTTCCCAAACATTCGCCACATCTCGCAATTGTTGAGGTCGCGGAGCCAGGACTTTCTGAATTGATCAAGTTAATCTATTGTTTTCTGCTGGCTTCAATTTCGAATGTGGTGTCTGGGTATCTATGATGTGAGTTGCGACGTCCATCAGTTGTCAGCATGACCTGCCCATCTTAGTTTCTTAGGAGATTCTACGGTGTCTTGGACTCCTGTTTTCTCTGTGATATACTGTGCTGTCTCGTGATCTCTTAATGCAAAGTTGAACATGATTTTCTCACACATGTGTGGCATGTTTCTCAGTTTGCAGATCTGTCTTTTGGTTAGGTTCCATGTTTCAGTTCCATCAGTAACTATCGGGAACATGCATCAGTTGTATGCTCTTTTGTTTATGATTTATTGAATCTTCGTGTTTTCGAAAGTTGAGCTTGCTCAGCCGAGGGTTGGCCATCTCAAAGTGATTTTCCATTTGATTTCATCTCTTTTTGTTGGTTTCATAGAGATGTATTGTCATAGGTAGATGCAGTGCTCTACTTCCAGCAACTTTTACAGCTGAATCCTCATTCTAGATTTGGCAGTTGCGTATGACTTTTGATTAATCGAAATGTATGAGTAATCCAACAAAATTTGCTCATATACAGCATTAAATATAATTGACTCAGAAAGAAAAATATCTTATCTTGTTCTCTGTGTTTAGTTCATCAAGCATTACTTCGAGGTCATGTACGTTGTATGCAAAACAGCGATGCCGTTTGTTAATGTGAGGTTCCTCAGATATTTGCCGTCTATTTTGATTCCTCTATTCTCCCAATCTAGGTTTTGGGAGATCATCTTGAAGCAGGCAATGAAGAATCAAGATGAGCTGGAATCAGTTGTTTTGGAGCCGGGAGGGTTCATAGTACAAGAGTAAGTTAATGATGAATTAGCTATGACTATGTATATATGTATAGGCCTGTACTTGCTGAGGTCCTTCGGGTTATTGACAAGCCTACCAGCTTTTTGAGCAGATCGATGGTGATATCATTTGGTCCACGGACTTTTCCTTTTCTGTCCGTTTGATGGCTTGTTTTATCTCTTATGATATGAATCTGGGAAGTCCTTGAACTTATTGTTCAGCGTCATGCATATCCAGTTCGTTGTCTTATTGTCCATGTTTAGAAGAGTAGGGTTTTTGGTTTAATTCTTGGGTGCGTTTGACAATTTTGTCTCTGTTTGAGGCTATGTCTCTGTTTTTTCTCCTGGTATGCGAATTGTTTATTCCAATTCTATACCGAGAGCTTTGTTCAACGCTCTGAAATTCAGTTATTGTTGTCGTGTACTTTCTTGTGTCTCCTCTCAGTCTCTTTTTGACTGTTTTGTTCGGTTCAGTCTCCTTTATTTTTCCCTTTTCTCTTTGTGCTTTTTAATGAGTTTCCTGGTTTTGTCTAAGATTTCACTAATGATAGTGTGCATCTTGGTTTAAACATAGTTGCAGCTTCTATTATACAGGTTGTTATATTACTGTGGAGTTTGTTCATGTTGGCGTCGTTCTCTTCGGTAAGGATTCCATGTCTGTTTTTTCAATTCTAGCTCGAAGGATCAGGTGGGTTCATTTGGTGTTTTTCAGCGTTCTTTATTGGATTTTACTCGCATCTTTCATCTCAACGTTCTGTGGTTGTTCGCTGTGTATTGGTTCAGTACTTGAATGTCTTCGATAATGTCGCTTTTGTCTGATAGGATGTAGTATATTTCATTTTTGGTTTCGTTGTTTGGGCTTTTCCAAGTCCATTCCCATTTGGGTTTCTTTCTAAAAAATGTGTTCATGATTTTGAGATCGTTTGCAGTTGCAAAGTTCAGAAAATTTTTATCTCTCTCGTTCTGAATTTTACGCATAAACTCACAAACGCAACGTTTGTTTCTTCGTCCTACCTCTGCGTTAAAGCCTCCCATAATGACATTGATGGATATTTTAGTATCTTGCAAAAAAAGAGACCAAGCTATTGAAGAAGTGGTTCATTTTTTTTTTGCTGATTGCAATGCGAGAGCGTAGACTTGGTTGTGATTCAGCTTGTACCTCTTTGAGAGTTGTATGGTGACACTGGCCACACGATCTTGGACAGTTTTGAAGCCAACAACGTTTTAAGGTTTTTATTGATGGGAAAGCTTACTCTGCTTTCTTTTACTTTTCTCACTGAAAGATTACCCGAGTGCAAAGAAAATAGTTGGCCATAAAATGAAAAAAAAGGCAAATCTTGAGAACCTAACCATAAAACTTCAGTCCATTTTATGGCCAATGAAATTATCATAATTCTACACACACAAACTAAGATTTTACATCATTTCCATTTCCTATCAAGCAATCATTTCCTTGGACTCTATGAAAGTGTTCCTTGCATTGGGAAACCACCAAGATTTCCGGATCTTGCTGATGATTAATGCAGAAGAATATCAAAAAAGTCGATTTAAAATTAACGTAAATAAAAATTATTTTTAGCAAGCTTGAGGAAGCTGAGTAGTGCGTTTCTGAAATCAATAATGCAAAATTTTTTCCCCTCTCAAACCTCATTTATTTTACTTTAGGCTTGTACAAACAGAAAGCCGATATAAGCTTACCTCCACAAATTCTCCACGTTTTAAAATGATTTATGATTCAAGAAACAGAAGTCAGTGCGTAAAAACAGCACAGTGAAAGAATACTGAAAACGAAAGAAAACGTATTTGTTGAGATTTAAAAGCCCATTTCCATCCATACCCTTAAAAAAAACGGATAAACCTTTTCAAGGAAAACACACAACCTAATTTGAAAACAAATCAGCATGATTATTCTCAGATAACAGAAGTGTAAACAGATATATTTGAATCTTAGCAGACATTCCCAGTTCAGTCTTTTCAGAATGCTGTTACCTTCTTTATTCAGGTTCTTTTTTCTATTCTGATCTGAATATATGCTGGCTAATATCATAAATCTCTTGATTTTTCTAATACTCTGGTTTCAATTGTAAAAGGTTTTACAAGCTTCCTAGCTGCACTGTGAGAGACATATTCCGTTGGTCGGTCAATCAGTAAATAGGTTGCTTAAGTATGCTGTCATATTTCACAACTGTTCCATCAGATTTACTTGTAACTTGGTGAATATGTCTCCCTTGCTATGATGGTTCCTATCTGGAAACATCTGCTGATCGGGGTCACGTAAATTGGCAAAAACGGTATTCGACCTTTCTATTTTAAAATGTGATCAAGCTGTTCTCGGCCCGATTTACTTGAAAGTTTCTTTTCATGTTCTTGGTATGATGCTTGTCACCTGAAATAAATCTTCTGATCAGGGTCACGCGATCTGTCAATGGGGGCGTTCAAGCTTTGTTCTTTGAAATTTATTTACCAAGTTGTTTTCAATGAGAATCTCTTGGAACCTGATAGAAAAGGTGTTGTTTGATCAGACGATTTTCACCTGAAATTATCTCCTCCTCAGGATCACGTGATCTGGCAATGGAGCCTCATTGAACTTTTGACTCTTTCTATCGGTAACATTAATTCAGATGTTTTCAATAGAAATACGAAAGGAATGAAAATGTCAATTGAGGTCTTCCGTGAGAGCAAAAAGGTGTACAGTTTTTTGAAGCAAGAACATAACTATGTAGTAATCACTATGAAATAAAACTGAACGCCTCAGCACATTCGTAGAATATATCATGCATTATTGTTTCAATTTATTTCCCGTTATTGAAAACTGCATTTATTTTGGCATTAGATACAATATGAAGACTGGTGGGATAACATTCAAACGCTAGATATTTTTTTTTGCATGGATATATGGGAAGTATACTTACATACTTGATCAAACAAAAGATATGTTACAAAGTAATCCATTTCAAACGCCAAAAGGACCGTACTAGAATATCAGGTAGACTGATTGACATGATCAATCTTGATTCCTCAGATCACCAGCAAACATTCACTTTTTCTAAAAAGAGAAAGACAATTAGAACAGGTTGATGAAAAAGGGACCGTGTATAAGGATTCTTATGGTTGAAGTAAGAATCATTGACTATGAGTTTAGTTGCGTGAGAAACAAAGGAACACAGGAGGGAAATAGAAGAGAAAAGGGGAGATGATCATTTTGTTCCGGTATCAGGTAAAAAAAACAGGTAAGGTAATTCAGTTGAATAGATAGCGACAGCAATGGTACATCACTCTCTTTCGTTCATCTTTCCTTTCGGCTTTCATCAATCTATCCACCTATGTAAGGCAATCCACATACCCGAAAAAAAAATGAGTTGAGGCCAACGGAAAAATATTATCATCAGCCTTTCAACGTCTGTTGTTGGACATAGACCCTCCCCAGGATTCTCCACTATTCTCTAGAATGGACGTCACAGAGCCTGTACCCCTTGAATTTGTCTAGCTCGTCTCTCCATTCTATATTCTGCCAGCCTCGGTTTCTCATTTTTTGAGTATCGATGCTCATCGGTTATCTGCCATTCCTGCAACATGGTCAGTCGACTGCCATTTGAGATTTTTAATGGAACATATGTTGTCCCAGGCTCCTGTACTGTGTTATCTTGTTGTCCCCCATGAGAGGCCAAGCATAATTATTTGATGTGCACGTTGCATAGTTCTCGATTTGTGTATCAATCTCTTGGTTAAGTTCCATATTTCATCTTCATAAGTGACTATTGGGAGGATGCATTTGTTATGCACCCTTCTTTTTGGGATAAATGGGAACCTCTCATTTTTGAAGGTTGAGTTGGCTATGCCAAAAGCTTGCCATCTTAGTGTGATTCTTCGTTTGATTTCTTTTTTTTTTTTAGAGTCTCATAGAGATTCGTTGTCCTACGTAGATGTAGTGATATACTTGCTTGAGTTGTGGGTCCTCGATTTTGAGATTTGTATTTTTATCTTCGATGTGGTTGTTGCATGATGATCATCTTACTGAAGTTCATATTTAGGCCAACTTTCTTCATTTAGTTCATCTATCATTAGGTGGAGGTCATGTGGGTTCTCTGCCAAAAGGGCAATGTTCGCAAATCTGAGTTTGCTCAGATACATGCCGTCTATTATAATTTACTATAAAGGAGTTCATACTTTCGAACACATTTTCACATCATTTTCCTCTGTCTTGTTCTTCCTTCTGTTAGAGTTTCATTCATATCTTTCTATCTTTATTATTCTATCTATCTACATGTGGCTATCAACCTTCTATAATGAGTATGAAATTGACTGCGATGTGAAAGATAAATATGATGAATTTTCTACTTCTGTCTACATTCTTGCATGTTCTTTCTCCTTTTCCTTTTCTTTCATGTATCCATCTATTCATCCGTCTATATGTGGCTATCCACATTTCTTACAGAGAATAAAATGGAGAAATAGAGCAGGAAACATGGAACCTAAGTAAGACATTGACTCTCACACTGGAGATTACGCAATGTACATCTGAGTGAATCATGCCTAACTTGACATGCAGATATCACACGACTGCACTACATACTGAGGGAACAACAGAGGTCCGAGATTAGGTAAATCCACAAGGAAAACGTAAAACTGGTTATGTTGCTAAAATGACGGACACACGCTGGACATCACAACCAAGTTCTCCAGAGGTCACGTGCAGAACTGTGGCCGACAAAATATAAGACGTTATGATGAATCATACACGTCCAGAAAGTATTGGCTCAGCGAACCCTGGCAAATCTTAGGGAATGTTCATATCCACAACGGATTCTTGAAGACAAATGATGATGTTGAGGAGAGAGCTGCAGTATAGTAGCGTAAAAAAAATACTGAACATCACAGTCAATAATTGAACGACCGTTGCGTAAAAATTGGCATGGAGAAAATTCCCATCAAAGAATTAATGTTGTCAGAATAATTGTTATTTATGGCATCGATGTTCTTTTTCACCGGGGATATAATTGAATGTTTAAAACGAATTAGATTTTGAGGATTATTGATGTTATCATCGATCCGGTATAATACTCACCCAACACACACTACAGGCCATCCCCCTCCAAAAAAAATAAATTTGTAGATGAGGTCTTGTCGGGGTACTGGTGCCTATAATCAAGTTTGTGGATAAACTGTTTAGCCAACAGACGACACGAACATTCTCTTTTTTAAAAAAAGGATTGAACACTCTGCCATCTTTAGTGGATCCAATTGTTCAACTGGGAAGAGTGCTGAGGATCTTTTTGTGATATTCGATTTAATATTATCATCGATGTTGGCCTTCAGTTTTTCCTCAGTGAAGATGAATAAGATTGATGATATTAGTATAAGTAATAACAATGAATGTTCGATTAGGATTGTTACTTGCAAATTTTGATTATCTACCTTTTCACGCAGTCAGCATTTGAAAAAAAAAGAATATATCCTAAGTATCGATGACTATTATATCACAATCGCCTGCACGTATCTATCTATCTATCTATCTATCTATCTATCTATCTATCCAAAACTTCTGTATTTGACAGCCCATGGTGTTTCCTCACTTGCGATTACAGTGGCAAGTCTTCACTAATTTTTTGAAAATTAACATCTGTTCCTGCCTCTGAACATAAATATGATCAAATTCGATCCTAATTCACTGTACCAGTAGCTTTTCCACATTTGATCCGGTTTATTATTCTGCAAGGAATAGCTGTTTTGCAGAACTTCTTTTCATTTCCAGTATACATATGTTCAATTTCAGGTTTGTTTGAAATGTAGATAGTTTTTAATAATCAAAAGATGTATTGCTTGGTTTCAGAACGTAAGTAGCACTATTTATATGAATATGCTAAATGAAACTAATTGTTAATGTTCTATATAAACATATATATATATATATATATATATATATATATATATGTATATATATATATATATATATATATATGTATGTATGTATGTATGTATGTACGGATGTGTGTGTGTATGTGTGTGTATCAATTCATTCATTATCACAGATAATTTTCATCACACTTGGAACCATGTGTCAGCAAGTCTCCCCAATATCCCAGAATTATCATCAGTATTCAAACTGTTGGAAATAGTGCTTTCGTCGGGATCTTCCTATTTCTTCCCTACTCCTATTCATTTTTTTTTTTTGTGATTCAAGGGGAATATTTTGGAGAAGATTACAGTGCTAATGCCCTAAGTAAAATTGATTCGTTGATAAAGTTGCTGTATATCATTTAAGTGAATATGGAGAAAATTTATCAGTGTTTCCATTTGTTCTGATAAACCCGATGCAGTAATCCCATAATATACGCAGTTTTCATTAATGAATTTTTACTAGTCCTTATGAAAATATTGTGACCAGCTTGATATCCACGGTGTAAAATGTGATTAGAGTGGTTGTAAAGGTTTGAAAATGGTAGGCCAAACTGTTACCCAATATTGATCTTTCCCACCCTGCTCCCAGTTCCAGTTTATCGGCTGTGCACATAGAGTGTATGTCAAGTCCCAGAAGAGTGGAACATTGCAATGATAATGCTGTTATATGAAAAAAGGGGAATCTGAAAGACCTTAACAACTACGGATCAATAAGCCTTCTCAAATGCATCTACAAAAGCTTCACAAAAGTTATCACCCACCGAATCATCAAAGCACTGGATGAAAACCTAAAAGTTTGCCTCAGTGAAAGCTACCCAACCATTGATCATCTCCTTTCAGAAAACTAACCAAAAGAAAGAGCAGCAGAATGTAGAATGTGACTCGCTGTAGCATTTATTGACTTCAAAATGGCTTCTAACTCTGCATGAAAACTCCAAACCTTCTAACTAAAAAATAGCCCGAGGCACAAAGATAGCAGCTCTCCCATACACTTCACAGCCCGCTTTGAGATGATTGTTCAAAACATACTCTGGGAACACAAAGTAATCAGCACAGACGGCGAATAATCTAGTAACCACAATTTTGCTGACCACATCAGAATTTCTGATTTTGCCTACACATAAAATTCAGGATAATAAATGGCATGTACAACAAATATGTTGAGGGTGAAGACACAACGATCAAAATCAAAAGCAGAGAGCTGAAAAAATATGAAACTATATCAATGTAAGACATTCAATTCTTAAGCAATCTTTGAAAGAATTAAGCAAGCGAAGAATCGCACTAGATTGACAAGTTTACTGCAGTATTAGGTCAACTTTAAAGAACATAAAAATCCCAAGTGTTCTGAAGAGAAAGAATACAATCAGTGAAACGTCCTGATAGACACTTTTGGAAGAGACACATGGAACTTAACCAAAAGATTGACTCCCAAACTGACAACCATGCAACGTGCACATGAGAGAATCATGCTCCACTTCACATGGAGAGATCATATCAGGATTACAAAAATAGGTGTCCGATATATCATAGTGACAATTACAAGACCCAAATCGAAATGAGCTGGACATGTTGTAAGGATGTCAGACAGCTGTAATACATCATGACTCACAACATAGATCCTCAAAGATCATTCGCAAAATATTGACCGTCAGAAAGTATGATGGCGTGTGCAGGTAGACAAATTCAAAAACTACAAGCTCTGTGATACCCATGGATGATAGACCGGGAAGAATTTTGGGAAGATCTATGTTCAACAATAAACGCCAAAATACTAATATTGATGATGATGATGACATAAATGTTCGTATAACTTACCGGTTTCAATCAATCTTTACCAACAATCTTGTGACCAATGCACATGTTACCATGTGCTTTTCAAATTTAAAACAGATTCGTTTTTTAATTCCAATATTGGAAAAAAAAAACAACATTATTCCCAAGTTACAACGCTTAAGTATTTTACTTGCCAACCCTTTTCGTAAGCCATGTGCAAGCGTAGAATATTGCAAAAAAGACCGGATCGGTGTGTAAGTTGCTCTTTTTAGAAATTATTTTCAAAGACTCATGAGGATACACAGGGCACAGGTCCGTAAATAACCCCGAGGTAATTCCATTCCATCAAAAACTATAAAATATATAAACCACATATATCTAATCATTATGCAAATCACAGAGCGCTGTCTCTGATTGCATTTGCCAGTGATTGCATTTGACTTCTCCAGGGAAAAAGTGTCTCCATTTCCCATTTAGCCTGGCTGTATACATGGAGACCTAAAACATAACTTGAAGAAAATCATTTCCCAGTGATGACAAATATACATAAAATGTTTTTAGCTCACATATATCTAAACAAAAATATTTTTTCCAGATCTTAGAGACATTATTGATTTTGTTTGATTCAATTTTAAAGCAAACGTTGATTGAGTGTTTTTTATATCTTTTGGGAACGCATGTGTGTGGGACACATACATAAAAAGCTAGCCAGCTAGAATCACTCACGAACTGAGGAAACTTATATTGACAGTTTTTGCTCATGTTTTGAAACATTATAATGATTAGGGACTACAGGGTAAGTTCGAATCCATTGAATTACTGTAGTCACTAAGACAGGCATAGGGTTATAAGTCTCAAAATATGTGTTTGTTTTTTCGTGTATTCATGTTTTGCAGCTTGCCAGGCCCTACCGTTTTGTATGCAGACTTGAAAACTAGCATCAGTACTCTATAAGCCCCTTTGTAAAAAAGTGTATCTCTGTTTTTCAGGAAAACAAAGTATTTGCCTTTACTTTTTGGGGGCCATATTTTTACAATTTTATTTATAAGTTCTAAATTCTTGATGTTGGTATATGGATTTTAGTTTTTGTTTTTGTCTTAATTCACATTTATTCATGTGTAAAATGCGAGAGATGTCATGCGTGGAATTTATTCTGGCCATATTTATTTTCCGGATGGAAACCTTTACAAACTTCAATTTTGACGCTATGATCGGTCAATTACTGACTACGATGGATCGATCCAACATTATTACCACCAGATAGAGGTAATCTTAGCCGAGTTAGAATGAGCATAATTTTTTTTTATTTTTTATTCATCTCTCACAATCTGAAGCGGTTCAGAATAATATATAGATCACTGTGAGTAATTGGTTCTTGAAATCAGAAAAATTGAATCGTCGATTCTGGTTCCAACAATAAACAGACTCTCCTTACTTGGAAGATTCTAACCAAGCAATGTAAGAAAGAAAGGATGGAATTGGAGAAGACAACATGGGGGAAGCTTTGCTTAATTTCCAGCTTAGAAATCGAATCAACACTACGTTGTAATTAGGAGTAGAAACTAATCTTTTTAGAAAATGAATAACTTATAAATATATATATGTATGATTGGTATTCTGAAAAATCTTTGAAAGAAATTAACTCGTGGACAGAATTCCGTATAAGTTGAACATAAAGTTTATTCAATATTTCTCAAACGTAACAGTATTTGTAAAAAAAAACAAAAAACGAAAAGATAATATTTCGATAAGAACAAATAATTTCCAGCCAATTTATATTAATGTAAATATTTGTATGTATTTTTTAAGTTTGGGGAAAAATTGCTATAAAAATCAATCGGCATAATTTTTGAACACTTGATACAGCGATTGCTTCTGTTTTACAAACGTCGGGAGGAGATTGCTTTGTTGGCAATTTCTAAGAATAAAAAAATTAAAATGGTAAGTCTGAAAACGTTTTCAAAACAACCAGATGAATCTACTTGGATTTTTCTCACATTGATTTTATTTCGCTCTTTCACTCATAAATCTTGTTTCCCCTTGACGATAGATTGCTTATTGTTATGCAATTTTTAGAAATAAATGGGAAATTGTCAGATACTCTTTAGGGAATCTTATTTTAGGTCGTGGAAAATAGTTGTCATTCACTATGACTTAATTTATTGAAATCCAAGACCATGACAAGTGTAAACATAAGAAAATGTTCGCTGAATGCGAATAATAACACACTTTTCAAAAGTTGTGATAATCTCATGCTTCTGAAACTATTGATCCAATATCATGAATCAAACGTATGTTTTATCGATATAAACAAAATACAGCTTAATCAGACACAAGGTTATAAAATGTGAGTTTTTTTATTATGTTGTTCAAACTAAAATCAACATTCTATTCGGAAACATATCCGTTGTCTTTGTGTGGCACAATGCCGGCCATATGTAATCATGCCAGAAAACTTCTGACAAAAAGCGATACGTGACGAAAAACAAACTTTCAATAACTTATTAAAGAATTATGCTTATCGTTACACATATGTATTCTGTTCAACGATTAAGAGATACTTTTTTTTTCAATATAAAAAAAACTTCATATTTTTGTGGGGGTTATTTCATGTATTTACATCCCAAATAAAAAAAAAACCCAAAGAAGATAGTTACGTTATTTTTCGTCACATATCCCTTTCCCAAGAGTACTATTCTTAACAACGACGACAACAACAACAAAACAGCAACAATAATAATAATAATAATAATAATAATAATAATAATAATAATAATAATAATAATAATAATAATAATAATAATGATGATGATAATAATAATAATAATAATAATAATAATAATAATAATAATAATAATAATAATAATAATAATAATAAGCTTAAAAATTAAGTTCTTTCATGCAAAACTAATGTCTGATAGGAGGCTCTCTTTGATGTGGATATTTGAATCGTACATCATCATCATTATCATCATTAATCTTTTAACGTCCATTGTTGGACATAAACCTTCCCAAAAATTCGCCACACTTCTCTATCATGGACGTCGTGGAGCCAGCATATTTCCAATTCGTCTAGCTCGTCTCTCCATGTAATATTCTGCCGGCCTCAGTTGCACATGTGATCTTTGGGGATCCATTTTGTGAGTTGTGATGTCCATCAGTTGTCTGCCATCCTTGCAACGTGCCAGCGCACTGCCCTTTGAGATTTTCTCGGCGGTGGGGTCGGTTGGGTACTGCAATGCATAAATCGGCTAGACTTTTTCAAATTTAAGTGTGCAAAGGAGGTTGCTGGGTGATTAGGAAACGGGCAGCTAGCTTCAGTCTCAATTAGAAACTGAAAGAATGAATACATAGCCATGACTCACTTTTGGGCGAGTTTGATTTTTTTTATGTTGTTTTTTTTTTCAGTTTTATTTTCTCTCTTTTATCTAATTTATCTAATTTTCTTTTTATAGCTTTTGAAAATGATAACTGTACGATAAAAAAAAAAACAACTTCTCGTTTTTTTTTTCTCTGACCTGTCCTCCAGCTAGTCTGTTCAGATTAGTGCAAGATCCTTCAAGTAAAATTAATTTGTACCCATACCATGAAAAAATTGAATAATTTTACGCAAAGTAATGTCTGATAGAAGACACTCTTTCATGTGAATATTTGGATGGTACCCTGATTTATAACTTTGTCCGGCTTTCTCAAATTACATTGTGCAATGAAAGTTTGCAGGCTGAAAAGTGACAATCAGCAGCTTGCTTGAGTCCAAACTGGACAGTGGACTCTAATTAAGGCAAGACAGAGTCCAGAGGAGGATATATGGACATCATTGGTATATTTAGATAACAAAGAAACAAAGCTTCGTGCCATAGTTTTTCAAACACTCTGCAGCATTCATTTGCTTTCTCTTGCTTAGACTATACCCTGGTTGCTAAGAGCCAGTAGAGTTTTGACATTATTTCTGGGTCACATAAGTTTTAACCGATCCATCAAGGTCTGGAACTTTTCAAAAAAATGACAGTACACCTGATTCAATTTACCACCAAAAATTGGGCATTAATCGAAATTTGTTTGTCATAACCAGTAGGTACTCCTTAGCTAACCACAAAGAAAAACCAAGGATTGACTGTTGGTCAAAACCCCAGCTTATCGTTAATGGCTTTCAGGGAGGACACAGTCGTTACCAAGCTACTGTCTGTCAAAACCTCAGCTTTTGCCCCACTAAGGACAACCAGAAAGAGTACAGCCTCCATTGGTTGGCAATTAGCCAGGACAAGAGAAAATGGTCAAGAAAGGACACCAGGTTAGTAGTATAATGCTACTCTAGAGCAAAACATCTGCACAGTGTTTTAGTGAATGCATGCTAAAATTTGGAGGGAAAAATCTTCCATGAACATATTATGTCAGCGTCTGGCCATCAATTGAAACAAACCCTGGAAAACAAATGACTTTCAGAGACTGAATTACAAGTGATCAACAATGGAATAAAAAAGGAAGAAAGTCGCTTACCCGAAGATGAATCTGAGTCTCAACCAACAGACTCAATGAAACCCAACGAGAAATGCATACAACGGAAGAAAAAAAAGCTAAGATATTAAATCTGAATGTTATTATGTGAGCAGAAAAACTACACTGCCAACTATCAGAGACAAAGACCAGGAGAATAAAAATAAACGACAGAACATGTCGACTGCCAGCTATTGCATATCTAAACGAACAACCTAGTCTATGCTGGAGTGGAATGGTAACGGAAATCTCCACAACATGGGAGAAAACTCCAAATAAGTATTGGCGGGAAAAACCTAACGGGGGAAAACAAGATTAGAAAGGCAGATTTCACATCTCCGGTGAGGTAAAGTACGACTGATAAACGTACAACACATGAACGGATCACATGTGAGACCATTGGACGAATAAAAGTTGAAGGAGAAAGGTATCCCCGTGGCAGTGGAGGAGATGCACCGGAGGAGACTGGCCAAAGAGGTAATACTGACGGAGTGCTGGCAGGGGATTTCCCAAAACACACATAACTGCACGTTGAGAGAAAGTTTTACCAGGATCTGAACACACACACACACAAAAAGACCAAATATAGAGCCGAATGCCACTGAGATGAAATAGTACCAGAAGAGCATATTGGGACACCAGACACAACGAAGCCTAAGAATTGTTTAGAATATGAAAAGAAAACTGAAGGACATAGACATTGGAGAACGAAAAGTATGGAATGCTCTTACATAAACAATATGCAACCTTAGAGCACAAAAACATGATGGGATCCACAGATATCAATTCAAGATTTCACCACACTATATGACAGGCTCACCCACAAACTCCAAAGTTGCATAAGTGAAAGCGAGGTACTATAACGGATAATCAGAGGCAGAACCACTCCGATCTAAACAGACCCTGAAAAAAGGGAGTAGGTAAGCAATTAGAGACCAATCTCATGCTTAACACTCACGAGGAAAAAGCCTAAAGAACCTAGGAAAAAAAAATATATATATATATGTATATATATATATATATATATATATATATATATATATATATATATATATATATATATATATAAGAACAAAACTATTACCAGGATGCAGGAGAGGAACCAAGGCAGCTAGAAACTTGCTCTTCATCGATTGAATGACTTTAAAAGAAGGGAGAAAACGGAAGAAGAACATTATGAAAACTCAATGAAATCCTGGAAAGTTCATTCGAAAGCCAGAACAGAGAAAAATTCGGGGCGGTGACCATAAAAAAAGGGGAACTCCCGGGGAGAATATCTGTCTCCATACTATTCGTTCTAACCATAATGCCACTGATCAGAATCCTGGAAAACAACGAGGTACAAATTCTCCAAAGGAAATGGAAAAGTCGATCACCAAATACACATGGACGGCATAAAACTACGTGCAAATAACAGGAAAGCGCTTGAGACACAGTTCAACGATGTGAAGAAGTACTGTGATGACATTTGGATTGCCTTTTGAATAGAAATATGTGCAATAATGGTTACGTACAAAGAAAGGCTCCCAGTGGTAGAAGGGATCAAACTCCTTGGGAGCAAGAATATTAGAGTATTGACCACACAAGAACGATACAAAAAGTTGGGAGATCACAAATGCGATAAAATGAAACGGGCTGGAATGTAGGAGACAAAAAGAAGTGAGTACTTTAAGTGGATAAGGAAAATGTTAGAGAGCAAATTAAACAGCAGGAATCTGATAAAATGAATGAACACATGGGCTGTATCAGTAGTAAGATACACAAGACAATTCTTTGGATAAACCAAGGGAAAACCCCAGTCAATGGATCGGCAAATGAGGAAACTTATGACGATTCACAAAGCTTTACAATCCAGAGATGGTACGGATAGACAGTACGCGAGGAGGAAAGGAGGTGGCAGAGGGCTCATCAGCATAGACAACTATGTCATGTGGGTTAGAGCAGGTAAAAAAAAAAACTATGTACAAGCAAGCAATGAAGACATCATCAAGAGTGCCCGAAGCAGCGTGAAGAATAACAATAAAGTAGAGATGGGAGCAGCTTAGCACACAAGAAAAATGAGAATGGATGAAACTAATCAGAGATTTTAAAATACGGATGCAGGGTGTGGCACTCGAGATATAATGGACATGACTACAAAAAGGGAACCTGAAGAGACGAACAGAATTGCCCATCATGGCAGCCCAAGACAAATGCTTCTAGACAAATTATGTCAAAACAGAAATTGAGGAAACATAGACAAATAACAAATGCCGCTTATGTGGGGAAATGGATGAGACCGTAAAACCACAAATCTAGTGAATGTAGTCAACTAGCCCAGAGGGAGTATAAACACAGACTTGATAGAGTAGCAACAGTGATTCAGTGGAAACCAAGTAAACGAATCGTATCCAACCATGCGGAAAAGTGGTATAGTATAAACTGGAGACAACCCTCGAAAATTGAAATTACAAATTACTTTGGAATTTGACATGCAAACCGAACATGGCATTGAAACAAGGAATCCAACCTAATAATCGTAGACAAGAAGAGGAGAATCTGCCAAATATTCGACGTAGCCGTGCCCGTAGACCACAGAGTAAATAGGAAAGAGGGTGAAAAACTGGAATAATACCAGAATCTGGGAAGAAAACTGAAGAAAGTATTGAATACGAAAGTCAGAGTAGTACCAGTGATAAGAGATGCACTGAAATTTGAGGAACTAGGTATAAAAGGAAGGATTGAGACTGTACAGATCACAGCATAGGTAGGGGCTGCACGAATACCTACGGGAGTGCTAGAAAAGTCTGCAGTAGCGTATCAGAGGAGGAAGAACACACACACGCACACAGATACACAACCACACACACACACAAACACACATACACACACACACACACACACAAATAGCAGTGAGGTACGATCGAGAGCCGTAAGAGGTGTGGAAATATGAAGGAAGGTCTAAAGACTTTAAATGAATTACTGTCACTCAGACTTCAGTGAGAACCATTGGGCAACTGGTTTGAAAATGTAAACCATAGCACTGCTGTGGACTGTGAGAGTGTGGAGAGGAGAGCTGAAAGCCTGAGGAGACTTTCTGTCTCTCAGCCTCAAGCAATGATACGAAGGCACCAGGCGTAAAAATCAATAATATTATTTGCAACAACAACAACTAAATTAAAATATTTTAGAGGTCTCATTATTTCAGAAATAATATACTTACCCATCCAAACTCTTAATTCAGCTCTGAAGAAAGTTTTTGTAAAAGAAGTCTACAAAAATCTGAACCTCAAAGTCGATTAAAATTGGGTCAATTTCAAGATGGCCAACGCAGAACTTGCTCAGTGCCTATTTTATAGAATTCTGGTCCAAAATATTCTGCAAATGATTGTACAAAACTACAATTTTAGAATGAAAATTGTGTGAGAATCAATCAGGGCGGATTGTGGAGGATCATTGGGCAACTACTTTGGTACCATTATTCCAACACTATCAATATTTGCTGTTGAAAGAAATTACAAATATCTCATAGGTGTCTTTCTCCACATTTAGGATGTGAATATATTGGAGAGCACTCGTCCAGATGTCTACAATTTTTTTATTCAAATGCTTCCTTATTATTCAAAAAACAAACTGGTGTTGGTGAAGCCTAAACAGTAATCTTGTCATCGAGCAAAAGAGACAAATCATGCCCTTTGAAGATATTAGATGCTACGTAACTTCTTGTGTTGGAGACTGAACACCAATTCCTCGGGGATGTGATGAAATACGTGCTGTGTTGATATCAACCATTGCTCTCTGAGAATATATGAGAAAATCCCGAGAGAAGCCAACAAACGTCAACTAGCTGAAACAATGTAGCAGAACAATGTCAAGCAAAACATTGACAAATGGCATTCACAGAGAGGTTTGTTCTATACGGAAGGTCTCAATTGCACAGGAATGAATTGGATATGGAAGGAAAATATGGTAGGTTAGCATAGTCATTTGCTGATTTTACAACGAAGCATTGATCAAGACGCTGTTGGATTGGGAATAATTCACACCAAAGACAAGAGAAAACTGCAAATCTATCTGCTTTTGATCATGGCCAATGAAGTCGATTTCATGAAGAAGGATGAGTTCTTGACAAGAAGTTACTACGGACAAAAGCCAATCAGATTGATAAGTGGTTAATTGCTCACGACGGAATCATATTCAATCTAACATTTGAAGATCACAAGACAACACACCATACTCGGGGAAATAACATCATAGAGACCATTAAAAAACTCAAATGATGTTGGATTGGTTGAGTTGCAAATATGTCAGACAACCAATGGACATCACAACTCACGAAAACGATCTCCAGAAATAACGTGGAAAAATGATGCTGACAGAATGCAATATGGAGAAATTAACAAGTCAAATTCAGAAGGTACTGGCACAGCATCGCCCACGATAAAGAGGCCTGTGGAATCTTTGGGGAAATGTCTGTCCGACAACCAACAAGATGATGATGATGATGATGATGATGATGATGATGATGATGATGATGATGATTTGTTACAACTAAATATCATCTACACACTGACTAATCGACCAAATTATACTGATAGTGAACATTAACTCTTAACCACGACCTGTACATATACGGATTTGAAGGAACAGCGTTCATAAGTTAATGTATTGCACGTATTGTTAAAATGGGGTGAACACTATTAGCTTCCTTGGTATATAGCATTAATGAAAGGAAGCAAATGCAAAGTTAAATATAAATAATCTTCTATATTTTGACAGCCATTTTAAATATTATTCCCAATTAATGTAAATTGAAAAGTTAAATTTGAAACATGTAAGTGATTAAGTCTTTCCCACGGATTGACATCACGCCGTGATAACAAAAATCATACAGAGTTTTCAAAAGGAAACACCGTTACTGTTATCATTGACACTGGTGATTATCATACTCCTTGGTGGGCACTTTAAAATTGCCCCCGTTTTAATCAACTTCTATTTTTTAGATTATATTCGATTTTTTTTCTCTCATCCACAACATCCGATACCGCTGAAAACAGTCAAAAAATCTTTTGATACAATTTTTCAAAGTTGCACGGTATATTCACCCTTCAAGAGATCATTCGATAAAATGAGAAATGTAGTTCCAAAATAAATAGAATCAAGGATAATTGAATATATCACGAGGAAATTCTATTTGATTCAAACCATGCATTTTTTTTTATCCGACAGAAGAAGGAATAAGATTGAATATAAGAAAAAGCGAGCTTCCTAGAATAGGTGGCGACCTACGACTTTTTCAAATTCAGATGATACTGAGTGAAAATAATGATATGAATGCACTGATCCTTCAAAGTGGGAAGTATCATTTCATATGATAAAATATATCTTGAATAATGAAATGAGCCAAAAAAATGATATACAATATAGAGAGAATGTGGCATTCTCAGATCTATTTGAGTATGACTTGAATGTGTCACAACCGTTCTTTGCAAGTTTTCTTACTCATTCATTTGTTCAGTTTGAGTCTTAGTGTACAGGATGGGTCGGACGTGATTGGCAATTCAGGAACAACATAAGAAGTCAACTGCTATCATGGACGGAAAAAAGACTTTTCAAGTTTAACGAAATCATATTTAACTATCCTACACGTAATCATCAGTCTAAAAATGAAATATGTATATATATATATATATATATATATTTATTTATTTATATATATATATATATATATATATATATATATATATATATATATATATATATATATAGAGAGAGAGAGAGAGAGAGAGAGAGAGAGAGAGAGAAAGAGACTTCAAAAAGAGCAAAAAATAGCTGTAAGCGGAATACATTTTGCAGCATCAGCATGCTGTGTGTATTGGGGGGATCAATAAAATGAATTAGAAAAAAGGGGTTCCCAATGAATTCATCATTTCTCTCATTTTTTGATGGGCAGTGAAACTTGAAAACTGGAAAAATGTATTCTAACGGTTTTCAATAGTATCTTGTCAAAGTAAAGAAATAATTTCAGGTCATTTTGCAACATAGATGAAGACAATGAAACAATTTACTAAAAAAAAAAACTACATAAAAATTCAGCATCAGTTCAAAATACTGCTTTTAAAGAATTGTTCCTTATATTGACTAGCACATCACTCTACATAGGTTCCAAGGGATGAGTATATATGAATCGTCGATTCTTTGAATGAATTATCCCATCTTACTACATCTATGATATTTCTGTCAAGTCATCTAAATAAATAGAGCAAAGGGTCTCTCTAGACATTCGAGTACATAGAAAGAAAATCTCCCTAAAGTTAAAGTTTCCAACTCATGCTTCTTTCAGATAGTAACCAATGGAGTTCAAAATTGGAACTTGACAAAAAGATTCTCGATTTTGCAGTCAATGTACACAGGAGAGAATCATGCCCTATACCACGTGGTGAGATCACAACGCAACACAAATATTATAGAACAAACAACTTTCAGTGTTATCATAGAATTCATCAGTAAAGTAGAATTTCAATGGCCTGGATATGTTGCAAGAATGGCAGGCAGATGCTGGACATCTCGGCTGACAACTTTCATCACTTGCTATCATATCAGGAGATCTTCATATTCATTAAAATCACCAAAAACAAATCCGTAGACCCCAAAGTATACAGATATTTTGTTTTGTACAACGTTATTTAATGTTGTCTTTACTTTTGCCAACACTGTATATGAAATATAATACCAGAAAAATAATGAAGATTACATCTAGAAGAATTGATTTACGAGCTTGTGGTCTCTATAATCATCTATCTAGATAGCGAAAGAGACGTGCAGAAAACCCAGACGTTCTTTTTTTACGGAGAACGCAGGTGTGATACACATTCATACATATTTTTCATGGTCCATATATACTTATATTTTCATTTTCACTATGTCTATGACTAAAAGCCTGAGAGACATAGGTGAAAGTTTCACTATGAACCCTATCAAAACCAGACTAAATGATAAACTAGGTTTGAATCGTGTTATATCTACTCTAAAATAAAGGTACACATGAGAAGTGTAAGGTTGATCTCTGACGTGTTCAGATAAAGTATTACACCATATCTCCCCTTTTCATTCGGAGACACTTTGAAGCTCTCCCAGCAGCTCAAATGTTTTCAATCCCCTAATATCATAATCCTTTAGAAGTGAAGAGATTGACTTGCAGAACCTCTGCAGGCAACTTGCATTGGCTTGTTTTCCAACACCAGCTCCTTATGCTTAGCAATGTATCTATAACCTTTCCTACACAGTATCTGCTCCAACAAAACCACCTACCAAGTCGCCAAAGACATCAGAACCATGTCTAGACTAGGTTAGATTTCAATGATAGTTTTGTGGGAACTTCAATAGTGAACCTAAATCAGTCAGGTAGTTCCACTTCCCAGATGTTGAAAGCAGTCCGCTTCTGTTTTCGGTTGGGATTGAGGTTTCCTTCGCGACGAATTCTATGTGTCGCATCGCTGTTTTTTTTTAAAAGGTTGCAGAACGTTTCTGCCACTGCCTGATGAACCTGGTTATGTCACCCCCTCGGGAAAGCTGAGTGTGCAATTTGGTACATGTGTCAGACCCCAAGTGAATAGGTTGTTAGGAATAGGGAGGGCACTGAATAAAGAAATCACCGAAGATTTAAATTGGTCGTGATCCGTCTCCCATAGATCTTTCAAGGTTATCTGTCGTCCAGTTGTTGATTTCCATTTGGTGCAGGCTCCCTCTTGGCCCATTTCAACCATTTTCAAATAGCTATTCTCTCCCCACTATGTGCATATATCCTCCTAGGTCATTTTTCTGTTCTCCTCTACTTTGCACTTACTATAGCAAGATTTCAAACTCCGACTGAACCGTTGTTATGATGCCCAGCAAGGTGTTGAACTGTAAACTTGCATCAGCCGACCTAACCGCAAACAACTTCTTTTTTTGACTTGGATACCCGCCAAAGTTACTTCAGAGTCAGAAAGATCCTAGTAAAGCAGGAGCTCTCAGACTTTGTTCAAAATTCTTCCACATTACTGGAAAGAAGTTGTAGCTTGGTGTTGCATCCAGGAGAGGAATGTTTTGCGGGCTTGGTTGAAGGCCCAGTCACCTGTGAGGAAACTAGTTGTCTTTCCTTCAAAGACCATTCACTAAAAAATTGGCACGTGTTGGTATACCCATGCTTCAAGTGTTCCACGCAATCTTGATCTTATCTTCTGCGCTCAACTTATACAGGACTAATCAGTATATTCATGGCTAGCACCACAGCCACATAAATGATGCAACAATGCTTCATACTTTCTATAAAACAAATGACCCCTCCCTTGTACACTGATGTGTCAATGGAAGTGTTTTTTTTAAGAAATTCCATTTCGATTTGAAATGTTCACGAAAATTATTTTATATTCTATGTTGAGAAATGGGATAATTCTGAATTGTTTGTTGCAGCTAGCTTTCGCTTCCTTATGAACCCAAATTCACTCTGCTTATCTCCATGGCTTTCTTTTAATCCAGATTACCCTGCAGACTCTCCTGAGGACATCACATTACATTGATAGTCAACTGTTGATAGCCTACAATTTTTAACCTAAAATTGTTCATCATAATTGATAGCGATACGCATTTGATAGCAAACAAATGTTTGCTGGACAGTTTTTAACCGGGGATCTTTACTACTAAATTTCAGGTTAGGTGTTGCTAAATTGAAAAAAAAAGAAAGAAAAAAACAAAAACAGAAAACCTCACAAAATGATGTCGATTTCAATTTTTTTTTTCTGAAGATTTGGTGTCGCTAAACTGAGGAAACAAAATCAAGTGACTTTATCAGCAAACAACGAACGAAGGAAATACAGACGAAATTGATGTTTGAAACGAAAATACAATTATTTCAATTATGAACAAAACATCATCAATTAAAAATTCATTCGAGGAGATATCAATGTAAGTTACAATTTAAAATTTTTCTGATTATATTAAAACATGACAAAGCTTTTAGTAATTTCTTAGAAATCCTGCATAAGAACTAAGGATTTTTCTTTTCATGGCCGACCTTATGCTCTTTCCCTACAATTATTACCAAATCTACAAATTCAGAGAAAAGATACTCTTACTATTTTGTTGGGTAGGGGTAATTGTATCCTCCTGAAAATCAGATAGATCCCAAGTTGAGGTAATTTGATTTTTTAGTGCGCTATTTTTCACAGCATCGACCATTTTTACAATAGATATCCAGCGCTTGGAACTTCTTCACTTTTTATAGTATGTACTAATCTATCACCATTTTTGACCAATCTTTTGCATCTTTTTGCTATTCAAAAGCATTTCAAGTGTTTTTTTTTTAATCAACAATGAGCACTCCCACTCATAGGCCTCAGACCAAGTAGATGTTCCCTCATGCACCGTACCCTGGCAACGGGTCTGGGTTTTATCTGAGTATATTTATTTTTTCAGTTCTTACAGAGAATTGTATTTTGAGCAAACCTATTGAAATCAATTGTGTGTAACAGTACACAAGAATGGCTTCTGGAGCTTCGGAACCCAATTGAAAACACTTTTGGTCAGACCCTAGTTGAGAGTCACTCGGGCACATCCTTATAAACACAAATAAACTTTATATTTTAATGGTATAATGGAAAGCAATAAAAAATGTGCCCTGAAAATATAGCGTATACATATATTTACGTTCTTCCGTAATTTACTATTATTTTGTTTATTAACGTATAATGATAATGTTCGAAATATAAGAATTATAGATATTGTCAAATCTTTTGGAATTTTGAAGAAAAAATATTGTTGTTTTTCTCCTCATCTCATCTTGGTCATGTGAAACTATGACAAAAACAAACAAACAAACAAACTATAAAACATCCTCAATTCTTTTGATTTGCGGTCAAAAAAACACTGCAATACTTAATCGCAAGAATCTTTGAAGACTTTGTTTAACTTACATAGCAGATATTGGCACCTTAAGGGGAAAATCATATAAAATTCATTTTTATTGACGAATTCTTAATGTCATCGTCCAGATAAAAGATCGGAGACAAAGATTAATGGTTTATATCTCATCAAACTGAAGTTATTTCAGAAAAAAAGATGGCGTAATTCATAGCAACGACGTGGTCAAAGCAGCTGTAGTTACCATCTTCATAGTGAAATTTGAGACGAGCAAAAATACTTACCTTTAAAAAAAAAAAGATTCAGTCATTTCTGGAATTTAAAATTTGCAGGTATTCATCCAATGAGAAGAAAATTAAATGACTTCTAGCCCATATTTCCTGAAACAATATAAACATTGAATGAATGAAAATATTCACTTTGTTCACTTAAGAAAAAAAAAAAAAGAAACGATTCTTTGGGGTTTTTTTTTTGGTAAAAAAATGTCATGATACGGAATAAAAGATAATGATATGAAAGCAAAATATTGCTTTTATTTGAAACTTTTCCCGAATACTGCCAAGTTTTTAATTCATGGCTATTTTCTGTTAAAAAAAAATAATAAGTCGCATTGGTACGTTTTTTCATGGAAATTTATTGGTATTGTATTGTTAAATTGATCACTTTTGAAAATTTATAGTTTTCTTCATTCAGAAACAGAAACATCGACCTTTTGAGAGAATATTGTACGAAAGTTATGGGGACAACTGTAAAATAAATGAAAACAATGCGTCTGTTTAGGGTTTAAATTGGACTTTTTTGTTGTTTTCTGCTTTATCCTGATTAGTCGTTATATTTCAACGGATGGTCACAGGTGACATGATTTTTCCAATCGCACAAGAGAAAACAATTGTATTACATGTGTCTACTTGCCACTTACGTTACATAAATACCTTCCGTAAAGTTGGCTGTTCATAATTTGCTGACAGGAAAAATACTTTATACTTTTTTTATTTTTAAATTACAGAATTGAATTTTTTTTCAATTCTTTGAAAAGCCTGCCGAAATGGGGATAATTCAACTTTTAAGAACTCAATTCTTAGTTGAATTGTTTTTTTTTCCCTGACAAATTCGTTGAATTTATTTTTTACCGAAATTAAAAGAAAAAACTTGATGATTTTCGAACATTAATTTGTGTTTTGACGTAGGGGGTCAAAAGTAGAGGGATGCTTACTTGATTTATTTAAATTAAATAAAAACATTTCTTATATTTAAATTTTAAAAAAAACTTTTGCGGTCTGTAAATTTTATAGGTCACCTGTGATTTATGGCCGGTCAGTTGAAATAAAATACTTTCCATGCATCGCAAAGATATGAAAGGGGATGTGGGCTATAAAGATTCTAGCTTCTATTCAATTTTAACGAGTGGGAAGGAGTTGAGTAATCTGTAGAATTTCCTCATTCTTCTGAAATTGTTTTGTGGATTTATTAGAAAATCCAAAAATGAAATATCCCTGGATTATATATTGTGTACAATCACTTTTTATCAATAAACATTTTTTACCTATTTTCACGAAGCAAAAAAATCCCTCCTAATGTAAATAAGCAAAAAATGTAAAATTTTATCTGCAAAAAGATAGAAATAGCTGGCATACTTGAATTAAGACGACTAATCTCATTATGGTATTACTTATTGTATGTAACCTATTACTTATTAATTTCTATGACTTGAATATAGATATTACTTATTTCACAAGAAAAATTACTCTGAACTGCGATGCACAATCGATTTACAGAATTTGAGAAATCAGTTGATAAGACAGAACATCGAACAAAAGTGCCCTCTTTAAAGATATATAGAAACACCATTTCAGTTAAAACTAGCGATTAATCCTATACAGTCATCGATTATGAAGTCAATAAATATGGGTCTCGTAAAATTGTTTGCTGAAAATTGCTGTCGAGTAACTCGCTGGATTTCCCTTAAAAGCGCTTGAGAAGCCCAAGAGCCCTTTTAAATACTTTGTACGCCTGGAACTGACGCTGTTCTTGCTCATTTTCTGTTTTTTACCTGACTCCCTTTCGAGTCGTTTTGTATTGAACATGGTTTCAGATTTTGGAGGGATTAGAAAGCCTGTGCAATGGCTAAAATCTCCAGTCTGACTGTCAAATTACCACATGAACACACACTCATATGATCCATAGAAATCAACATCTTAAGTCATGATATCCAGTCGTTGACCAACATTGCAATATGACCAGCCCACTCCAATTTGAATTTTCGAATAGATCCTGTGATATCCCTTATCCCGAATTTCTTCTTTAATATATTTTGCTGGTTTGTGATATCTGTATTTGAGGTTGAGCACGATTCTCTCATGAGCACATTGCATGCTTCAATGTTTCAGGGTCAGTTTTTGGTTAGATCCCATGCCCAAGCTATGTAGGTGACGATCAAGAGAATGCAGAGGTTATGGACCTTTTTTTTTACGCTTACTGAACTTTCATTGTTCTTTGAGATTAAGCCTATTGTACTGAAAGTGTGCCGTCCTAAATCTATCCATCACTTGATCCCTCATACTCTTTGTTCCTTCCGCAATATTTGCTGTTTTGAAGTTGTTTTCTCTTTCAGGTTTGCATTGTCCATTTGGATTTATGTGTCTTTGTTCTCTGTCTGTTTGTTGTACAAGACAATTTTTTTACTGAAGTTATGTTGAAGACCAAAATTCTTGTTTTCTTCGGTGAGTTCGTCTGACATAACTTGGTGATCGTGCAAGTTCTTTTTAGAAAGAACCGTGGAGTAAAAAAAAAAAGTTATCAGGTTACTCAGTAATCACCGTCTAATATGATCCCTTTCATTCGCTAACTCCAAGTTTTGGGCGATCAACTTGGAGTGGGCAATATAAAGTTTGCGTGAGCTGGTATTACCTCTTATTCTTTTTTGAGATGGAAGAGCATAGTCTCTATTGAGTATAATGAATGAGCTATATCGGCATTGATGTTTCAAACCTCTGACATATAGGGGGTCTGCATCCTGTTGGAGGATAGCATGGATGACATTGAGGATTTCCACTGAATCACAGGCGTTGGTCTGTGTGTATCCAAGTATTCATTCATATATATATATATATATATATATATATATATATATATACATATATATATATATATATACATATATATATATATATATATATATATATATATATATATATATATATATATATATATATATATAGTACACACATAAGCATATACAGATGAAAATGCGTAGACACGCACTTATACACACGCATATATATATATATATTTATATATATATATATTTATATATATATATATATATATATATACACACACACACACACATATATATATATATATATATATATATATATATATATACATATATATATATATATATATATATATATATATATATATATATATATATATATATATATATATACGTGTATGAGTTAACCTTTCGAATTAAATTGAAACATTGACTTTTCGTAGAATGAAGCCACGGTATATCTTGCAAACAAATCACTCTGATAATTCAATTATTTTGGTAACGAATGACTTTGAATTCCTACAAGTTGTGCTGTCTTGAATTTTTCATCAATACCAAAATACAGCAGCTTTCGCAGCCACAAATGTCACCATCGTGTCATCCGTATAATATACATGTGCTGTTCAAAATAAGAAAAATTTTGGCAGTCGTGCATAAATATGCTATTGGATCCAAATATTGTGTGCTGTTTTACAAAGGTCAAACTGAAAAATGATGATTTGAAATATGAGAAAATTGAGATTTCATATGTGACAGAATATAATAATTATGAAAGTATTCCATATAGGAGATATTTTTGATTTACTCTGAATTTACTTCAGATCAAAACAACTGTAATCAGATCACGTAAATGAATAGAAGAAATTAGCGACGATATTTACATAATTATCATTTACCTGCATGCATACATGAATATAGATATGTGTACAATCATATATATATATACATATATATATATATATATATATATATATATATATATATATACATATGTATGTATGTATAGATAGATATATATAGAGAGAGAAAGAGAAAAAGAGAGAGAGAGTGAGAGAGAGGGATAGATAGATAGATAGATAGATAGATAGATAGATAGATAGATAGATAGATCGATAGATAGATGGATAGATAGATAGATATAGTTTTGGTTTGTAAAGTAAGTCCTAACTGAAATGATTTCACGTTATTACACAGTAAATGTATCATGTGGCCTATACAATGTGGATAAAAAAAACAATTGAAGAAAACGGGGCTAGATTCCAATCTATATATGCTCGGTTTCTTTGAACGCGACGAATATGTTATCAACAAATGGATGTATTTCCTCGAATGATTATTCCCTTCATGTTGTCAAGGCCAAATGATGCATTCAATGTGTAAAACGGTGGATATTTTCAAATATAACACAATCTATGATAATTTGGTCTGATCATACATCTATTTCGAATATATATGTATATATATATATATGGAAATAATGGTAGTCCATAGGCAACAATTCAAAAAACCTTTTAAGTAATAGTACTTAATGTTGCCGTGTGTTCCAAGTGGAGTAAAAACGGCTCCTCTTTCTTTATTTCATTTTTTTCTGCATTTATAAAAAGAAGGAAGAAAAACTTAGTGTCAAATAAGCAAGAAACGGGCATCTATGAATAAAAATGTGCTTAGAATGGAAACAGCTTCTGTGCAAACTTGTGTTCGATTCGTAGATGACTCACTATAAGAGAAAATACCTTAGCTGAACACTCACTGTAATGAAGGAAAAAGACTTGAATGCATTCCTACATAAGTTGTCATCTCCTGATTCTGCTTTCCATTTACGTACACGTCATTTAAGATTAAAAGACAGTAATGGTACGTGTCACTCTGATTCCGGCAATATTTTTTTGAAATATACTTCTCGATATACATCATATACAATATATAGCTAAAAAACAAAACAAAACAAAACAAAAAACACCACCAAATCAGTGTATGATATGTACTTCATATAAAAAAAAACATGAATTTGCAAAATGTTTTGAACTCGTTCGAAGCACATGAATATAACCTATCATTCTGTATCTTCAAGTTCCGCCTCTATCCCTCTTCACACATACACACACACACACACACACACACACACATATATACACACACACACACACAAACACACACAAATGTGGAAATGTAATATAAAACAGTTAGGGTCCTTAGTCTTGCCCGGGAAAAAATCACCCAAATCTAATAACATTGGAGAGCAAATGGTATTTTGAAGTGATTTCATAAAAAAAAAAGGGGGAAGAAAATAAAACAAACTCTATGCAGTCATTTGCACTCTTTCTCTCTCTTAAAATATTAAGGATTAGTTTTTCCAAAATCTGATAAATATATCAATCACCTTAACCATAAGTAGTTTGCATGATAAAACTGTCACTTGGATTTAGATCGTGCCTAATTTCATAATTGCATTTCAGTTTGAATTGCCATTCGGGTAGGGTTTGTAGTCTCGCCCTGGAAAAAAACAAAAACAACTTGTTTTGATATCAGTTCAGGATTGGTTACATAAAAGATTGTACCAAACCAGAAAAATAACTGACTAGAAGCCATATTCACGTCCATAATAACGTATGACGATTGGGTAATAAAAGTGCTTTTTACCATTACACTGACATT
>OY735218.1:13602552-13617552 GCA_963457665.1 Thysanoteuthis rhombus
TTATTTCCGTGGAATAATATGAAGGAATTAGTCGTGGAACTTCATAAATTTTCCTAAAGTTAATCAATTTAAACTTATATTGTGAATGGCGTCATCATTGGTTATGCAGTCCATAAACTTTAAGCAAAACATCGATTGTCTTCACGTGTAATATGAAATATGGCTCATTAAAAGCCCGTCCATTCAAAGGTCTATACTAATAAAGGTATGGAGATAGCAATTATGTTAGTGAAAATGAAAACATCGCCGCTTCCTTTGGTAAATATGTTTATTCTCCCTTGATTCTAAGGAACTATTTCGGTTTAAAAACCAAAAGCCATTGAAAGTTTTGAATTTCGTTGTGTACAATGGTGTGGGATAACATAATCGTCCTCCTCAGTCATTCAGCATCCGTCATCGGGCATGCACCCTCACCATCACTTGCCGGTCCCCTCAATCATGAGCGTTGTGGAGCCAGTACTGCAGTACTCTCTTAACTTGTCTACTTTTTCATGCTATATCATGTTTTGACGATATATAATCTTTTGGTATCAAGGTTGTGAGTTTCAATGATCATTGCTTGTCTGATATACTTGAAACATTGCAAATCAATTGCCATTTGAGTTTTCAAATAATTTCTTTTATTAATTTCCATGATGTCCCTGAATTCTGTCTTTTTCTCCGTGGTATATGTACTGTACAGTTTTATGGTCTCACGATCCAATGTTGAATATAATTATATAAAAACCTGTTGCATATTTCAAAGCTTTTGGGTCAATTTTTTCTATTTAGTTCCACGTTTTAGATGTTTAATTAATCGGAGTGTTTCACATAAGATTGCAGTAACCGGGACAAAAAACCTGTGTAGGTGTTTTATCCAGTTTGAGTTCGTAAATATCATTTAAAGAGTGTGTCATTCTCAATAACACAATGGAAGATGGCAAGAATTCAGACTCTTTTGCCTACAATGCTTAAAAGCAGGAAAAAAAGAAACCGAAATATCACCGGAAGTCCAACATTTATATATTGATGGCAGCTGCTGCTGATGAAAATAATTACTTATCAATTAAGTTTTCAGATGTATCTGCAGACACTATCAGGCACTTTTAGGTCGGCTGGACTGTTGCTGGGAGGGTGAGTCGGTTCTAGATACATTGAACAACAGAAAAGGGAAGGGGAAAATTTGTGACCTCATTAAAATGAATGATGTCATTATTGCTATAGTGTCATAAAGAAACATTTGAGGTCCATATTTTTGTATTCAATAGAAGCAAAAAGATGCTAAAATGACAACTTCTGTCGAAATTAATACTTGCAGGTTATCAAAATATTTTACAAGTATGAGAATTGGCTGACTGGATGAACGACTGCTTACTCTCCTTCTTCCTCCTCCTGCAACTACAGCCATAATTATGGCCTTCTTCTATTGCAGGTTTCAACAGTGACGTCAGGATATGACACTTTTGAAAAATGACTCAGAATAAACTTTGAATAAAACTGGCAACTTGCTTCTCCAATGGAAATCATTTTCCGTCATTAAATAAAGCAACATGAAGATTTCAAAAGGTACTACCTTTTAGGTAGATTTCAATAAGTTAAATCGAGCAACAAAGATACACAAAAAGAAAAGAATATTCTTTCTTGATGTATGACTTCTTAATGTTTTCTCAAGATAAATCCAACTGAATAAGGAGCCTTCTGGTGCCGAGATAAAAGTGCCTATTCGTAGACTTCAAGGCTGTTAAAGATTATCTTTGTTCATGTGATGAACATAGGGGCACTTTTTTTTCTAAATGAATCAGTTCGAATGCTAGAAGGGGGACGTATGGCTTGTCATCGATTAAAAAGGATCTGTTGCCACAAAGTCTAAGAGTTTTATAATATATATATATATATATATATATATATATATGAACATATGTATATATATATATATATATATATGTACATATGTATATAAATATACATATATATATGTACATATGTATACATACATACATATATATATATGTATATATATGTACATATGTATACATATATATATATAGAGAGAGAGAGAGAGACAGAGAAACAGAGAGACAGAGAAACAGAGAGGGAGGGCAGAGAGGAAAGGGGAAGGATGAACAGGGGAAAACAGTGAAGTATGCATATATAGATATATAAAGAAGAGAGAGAGAGCGAGTGATAGAGACTGAAATACATATACACACACATACAAACATGTACACACACATATATATATACATTGTGTGTGTGATATATATATATATATATCTATATGAATATATATATATACATACATATATATATATATACATATATAGATAGATAGATAGATAGATAGATAGATACATACATACATACATACATACATACATACATACATACATAAATTGATAGATAAATAGATAGATAGATAGATAGATAGATAGATTGATAGAGACAGACAGACTGACAGACAGACTGACAGATAGATAGGAGAGATTTTTAAATGTACTGTGACACCAAATTTCAATCAAATCGTAAAGTCTTCAGAAAAAGAAAATCATCGATGAATCTCTATAATCCTATACAGTTGCACGTTCTTACAACATTCTACACATTTTACGCGTATGGCTGAAAAAGAAAAAAAAATGGAATCTAAGATTATATTTAGATATTTATCCCCCCTTCTCTGTCTCTAAAACATACACACGTACACACACACACATACACACACACACACACACACATATATATAATGTAAATATGTACGTATACATAATTTCAATGATCACACAAATATCTATATATCTATCTTTATACGCATATACACTCACATACGGATTAATAAACGTCCAGTTGGAAAAAAAACTGGCAAATGATATTTATTCACTCAATGCTCATGCTTGGGAGAATTTAGTATCCATGTCATTCAAGTTTGCAGAGGACACAAACGTGACAGATTTTGGTGATTTTGGAAATTTCTTGTTGTGCTCGATCATTAAATTAAACATTTGAGCATTATCTCTGACAAGTAATTTAGATAGAATTTTCTTGTTTTTAATCAGACATGTATAAACTATTTAAAAACTGCTGCGTTAATGTACGAGACACAAGCAATATTACATCACATATTGCTGATTTATTGAAAGATTAAATGCGTTGACGGTGCATGAAATGTAATCATAGACCACAGATTCACTTTATATTTAATCAATCACTGCAAATAAAGTACCGTCATCTAAAACTGTCAACATATGCTTCTTTATTTGCCTAGTTTATCTAGTAGGCTGTTTGTGTCTGGTAGAATTCATGCTTTTTTTTCCAGATTTGGACTTTTCAAGTGATCACTGCCCATCAAAAGGCAAGAGGGTTACCTTATTCATTGATCACCCTTTTCCCCATCTTTTTGTTGATCATCCCCAACAATATCCATTTGGTCATTTGACAATTTCCAAGATATGATTGATTAGACCTGTTATTTTTTTGTTCAAAACTCTTAATGTAAATGAAACAAATTTACACGATACAGATGATTTTGTGAGGCCGTCACACGAATCCTTTCAATATATATTAATATAGTTACTACTTATTAATCAAATGTGTTAAAAAGAAACAAATTTAGATGATTCATTCCGATAGCTGTCTAGTGCACATTATTATTCTTTCGTTTGATACAGAGAAACAGAAATTAAACTCAAACTCTTTTGAAAATTTGACTCAAAATATTCACACCGTACAAGTGAGAGGGAGTGGAAAAGCATTATAAGTCGCAGATCAATAGTCAATACTTTTTTCACAGTGTTTTCATGGATAAATCTGGTTAATATAATTGACCATTTAACTAAGTCAATAAAACTGGAAGTAAACTGTTGTAAAATATGTATTTTCAATCCGTCTTTAAGGTCAGTCATTGAACGTACATAAACATACACAGAAACACATACAGACATAGACAAACACACATACAAACGTGCACACGCCGACTCATGAACATACACACGCACAAAAATACAAACAAACATCCATACATAAATACATACAGGTAGATGCACATGGAAACACACTAACATATCATGGTCATAATTTCATCATCTGTTTTTCCTCAAGATTTGCGGGACCTGCCGAACATGAGTTTCGTAGAGCCAATACTTACTGAACTTTTTTGTAGCACTGTCTTTTTTTTTTTACACACACAGAACCAAAAAAATCAAATTAATTGGTGTAATGTTAGTTTGATCCAACTTTATACAAGACACTGCTTTTTTTTTCTAATTCACAAACACCTTTTGTTATTCTGGTTGGAAAAGGACAAGGGGTATAATTCCTTTCCTCAATTCAATAACTCTGATACACATCAATATATTCAGATAGATTTTCTTAAAAGGCCCGCCGGGAAAATATTACGGAGATGAGGAGTTTAGGCCGATCTGACTGATTCCAATTCATGAAAGAGACCATTGTTTCTGTACATATTTGGGAATGATTCCGAATTCTTAACTGGTTTGCTAAAGTTTGGTAAAACCTTGTATTTGGAAAGTAGTCAGGTCAATTTAGATAACAAAATGTAACCATGCAAGAATAAATAAATGAATAAATAATTAACTAAATAAATGAACTGAATGAACCGATAAGAATAAAAATTGTTAGACAATTTTTTGGACACCTTGTAACAGAGAATATCCAATGATTTCGAGAATTGAATGGTTCAGATGGGAGAACTGGTATCTCGGATTTTATGTTCCTATTAAACAAGTACTTGTACCCCTCTCCTCTCCCTCTCTGTCTGTCTGTCTGTCTATTTATATTATATATATATGTATGTATGTATATATATATATATATGTATATATATATATGTATATATATATATATACACACACATATATATATATGCATATATATATATATATATATATATATATATATATATATATATATATATATATATATATATATATATATATATATATATATATATATATATATATGAAGTCCCATCAAGGGAGCGCCAGCACAGTTGAGCGCACTAAAGAAAAATAGAATAAATCTAGTAAGGATACAAACCAAATAGAGCTGATGTTTCAACAACAAATTGATGACAAAAGAGTCTACAGCGTACCTTGTTGATTTATAACTACCATACGGTATATAATCTCCTATATGCAAATTATAACATGACATGGCCAACAATTAAGTAGGAAAAGGAAGAAAAAAAGATACAAAATATATAAATTGGATAAGACGTCCTACAGCAATCCCTCTATCCATCTATCTATTTATCTATCTATCTATCTATCTATCTATCTATAAATCTATCAATCAATCTATCTATCTATCTATCTCTCTCTCTCTCTCTCTCTCTCTCTCTCTCTCTCTATCTATATATATATATATATATATATATATATATATATATATATATATATATATATATATATATATATATATATATATATATACATACTTTTTCTGTTGGAATTCTTTATAATTTGTCGACCTTTTTTTAATAATCTTTATATCCATCATTGCCAGACTTGTATGTAAAACTTGTTGATATTAACTAGACCAATCAATTTCAAAATTATCTATTTTCAATAATGTCAGGAATCAATGAGTTCCATCACAACCTATCCTAATCGTTTGATTAATTAATGAATGAAAGGGAAATAAACAAATGGAATGTTTTGATCAGAGGTGCGTACCTTTAATCAATACGAGACGTCTGTTTCTTAAAGTAATCAATAATCACGTATATTGTAGCGCAATTCATATAATTGTATACGTACATATACAAAATACGAACTAAAATTTTCGTCCTGGTCATTGTTTATTTGATATTGAATATTCATAAATCATTTAGAAAATGTTAAAAACAAGCCGCTCTTCGGACCTGGGGTGGTTAACCTTGAACAATTCATCCACCATGGGTTTCATCATGAGTTCAAATGTGTCACACTATTTTACATGATATAATGATTAAATTAGGTTTGTTCACCAAGAAAACAACGACAAAAAGAATATATAAAGAAAATTTTCGCATCAATCCTTTTCATAATATCAATTTATTTATTCATTTATCATCAGTCTATTTCATTAGAGTCCAAATACTGGAAGAAAAAAAAAAGAATTTATAATTAATTTTTTGGAGTATTTACAATATTGAAGAAAAATATAAAAAAAAAAATTCTGTTGATATTTTCCTTTTAACAGGAAACAGCGACGAAATATAAGCTGATAAATAGAATTGTTAATTTGCTAAAAACAACTTTATTTTACATTATTTCTCTTCTTTTTTATCATACCTAACTAGGTATGTTCAAAAATATGTACTATATCCTTTGCAGAAGACATGAATCTCAAGCAAAATCATCTCTTTAATGGATCTCGATAGAAATGTTGATGTCTATTTAAGAAATAATGAATTGAAAACTAAACTGTTTCCATTAAAAAAAAAAAAAAAACACGTGTTAGATGGTAGTTTTTCCTCCCATTAACTGCATAGGGGAAAATACTTCTTCACATCTGTGTGACGTTCGAAACAAAAGATGTAACCCAAAGAAAATAGTTCTAGATGAAGACGTGTCCTATGAGCAAATATCAAACTAAGTGGCAACTTCACACCATTATCATTTCAAGATTGTGAAGTATCATTCAGAGTTCTATTTTTCATCTACACAAATGAAATGGAAATATGATGCAATTTGAAGCAACGATTACACTGTAAAACACTGCGCCCCCCCCCCCCTTCCTCCGCTAGAAAAAGTATGGTTTGTACCTGGGCGATTCTTTTCTTCATAACAGGCTGTTTCCTTAGTGGAGGTGGGTTCAGCTAAACGATGATTTTGTCCATAAATCCACATATTCTAAGATTATTTGATTTGCTACCCAGTCCACACTGGTGCCTTATGAAATACGATTCCTACTCAAATATCTTTATACTTATCACATCCTATCCAATGTTCATTGTCTATTTCTCAGATATGTATAGGTGCCATATATATATATTTACATACATCTATATATATATATATACATACATACATACATACATACATACATACATACATACATATATACATACACACACACACACACACACACACACACATATATATATATATATATGAATGATATAAGCTCCAGATCTATATATTATTTGTTTCATTCTTCCAAGATAATCTCCCATCGTATCTTAGCTGTGAATGGAGTTTTCTCTAATCAAAACTACCTCAAGGGTTTACGTATCTTACAACCCATCTTTATTGAATTCAGATAATTCGTACAGCTACAACAATCTAACAAATATCTATGTCTTCTTCGAGGATTTCAATTCTTCACAGGCAAACCAAACAGCACCATATTCGAATCAGATAGTGCCAAATTCAATCGTTTAGGTTCCAAGAGACGAAATTTACTATTACAATGCTTATACACAAAAGAAATATGTAAGTAAAATGACTATTGATTTTATATATGTGGAGATTCCAATATTGAATATGATTTTCTGTGCATTTTAGTGACCCAACGACCAATACTCATGAAAATTGATCTTCTTTTCAGAAATGCTAAGTTTAGTTTTATCCCCAAGTTTAAATACCCCTATTGCTATTCTTACATCACCAAGCTTCAGACGTGAAAAAATTACTTGTGTATTGTAGCTTTAGGAATAACAAAAATGTCAACTTTTAAGAAATGGTTCGTTAGGGATTTATCATGCACTGCCACTCATTTGTGCATGTTTATGCGTTTGACTCCGATTGTAATCAGTTGTTTGTCCCTAAATGTGGTGACTGATCCGAACTTGCGTATATCTTTTCTGTCTTGGTCTCAACGTTCTGCTCTTAAAGCATTTGAAAAGCTGAAACCTTGCGGAAACTCCTAGCATTATAACACGGGCCGACCCGTCCATTAGACAAATCGAGACAATCGCCTTGGGCGCGAAGGTCCTATAGCTTCATTCCAAATTGAAAGAAAATAGAATAATCATTAGAGTAAGACCAGGGGTGCAAAGTTTAAATCACGCCTAGGGCGCATGAAACCTTTGTGCTGACACTGACTATAACTACACATCATATGCGAAGATGGTCAACTTCAATTTAATTTTAATTCGGATCAATTGTGTAGCTAGTATGAATCACCTTTTCTACCTGAAAAATCGATAAGGACATTCCCGGAGATTTAACCCTGTAGGTCCTGTCGCTGGAAAGTCGTCCGTACCATCTCACACTTCCTGCACTAGTTCAAATGAGCACTTACAACCAACACTTGAGGTACCAATACAAGGCTTTTGTAAACGAGCCATGTTCTGCTAGTCATATAGTTACATATGTAACTCATCATTACAGTCAATAATTGATTAACCGTAGCGTCAAATCTACTAGCAAGGTAAAGGACTTCAATCTCAAAATAAACTCCGTATATGACATCACTTAGTTCAACCTTCAAAAATAAGAAGATCCCAATAATTCTTAAAAAAAAAAAAAAATAAAGGGTGTATAACCAATGCATCCTTCGAATAGTCACTTATGGAGCAGAAACATAAAACCTAACCAAGAGACGGATCGGTAAATTGAGAACCATGCAACTAGCTTAAGAAAGAATTATGTTTGGCCTTACATGGAGAGACTGCAAGACAGCGCAGTGCTACCAGAAGAAGAAAGGAATTAGATATCATAAAATCCACTAAAATCTCAAGCGGCAGTGGGCCAGCCATGTTGTAAGAATGTTGGTCAACTGACTGACATCGCAACTCACGATATGGATTCCCCGAGATCACATGCGCAATCAAAGCCGGTAGAATATTAGATGGTGAGATGGGCTTGACGAATTCAGGAAGTACTGGCTTCACAATGCCCAAGAAAGATAAGTGTGGCAAATCCTAAGGTAGGTCCATGCCCAACAACAGACCTTGAAAGACTGATGATGATGATGACATCACTTTCATTTTCCTCAGGGCATCATCTTGAATACAGTGAAAAAATATTCTGAAAACATTTACGTTTTGAAGATATAAAATTTATTGATAAACAAGTTAGAATAAGGCCAGGAAGCACTCCTTTAAAAGAACAAATCATTTTTTGGACGGATGCAAATATGAAGTAAGCTGTAAGGCTGGGATCAGACAAAGACTTTAAAAAAAATATTCAACCCACCACCATCTTTGATGGCTGATGATATTCAATTACATTATGCAACATATATATATATATATATATATATATATATATATATATATATATATATATATATATATATATATATATATATATATAAGTGATTGAATAAAATAATCAGGTTGAATTACAGTCAAATGGTCGCAATTCCTGGGGCAAAGGAACGTAGTATCAATGTTTGTGAAGAAAATTGTTGCTATTGTACGTGGCATATCACGAGTTTTCAGAAGTCCTAAAAATTGTGAAGGATCCATCCATGGGTGATTAGAATTATTTGGGAGATGATACGATATGTTTGAATGAAATGGGCACGCCTCACTTAACTCAACTGTTCAGATTGATATCAACTCGTGATGAGTTATTGCAATTCCATTGGATAATTATCTTTCATTGCTTATTACTTGCTTTAAATCTGTGATTTGATATGCTTCTATTGTTTATGGTTTTCCAACTCTTTTTTTTTTTTTTAGACTAAACGGGGGTTTGGAAACATAGGGAATAATACATGAATAAACAAAAGGGGAAAACATCGGAAATGATTAATATAAATGTGAAATAATTTCGCCACGGATCGATGAAGTCTTTTTCTACCTGTAAATTTGAATGGCAACGTGGAATCCACGTTGCTGTATTGTCAAACGACTACGCTTTCAACCAAACTCACGACGTGGAACCCATAGATCATATGAAAATTGTGTGGCCTTCAGTAATAAGAAGGCGTGAGGACATGGACAGGCTCTGAGATAATGACATACGTTAAAAACCAGATGATGATGGATGAAGCTGATGGAAACAAAACACAACAGTGAATGGCACCGAAATAATCATGAAAACACTCCTTTCGACGAGCATACGACGAGTTTGCTGCTGTGCATCTTTCATCGAATCCAAAATTCTTGTTTTGGACTTCTCTGTGGAACTCATTGAGACAGATTTCATCTGACGTTTTTGCAAGATGATTAAGCTGTATTGGAAGAGTTTGAATAACATTAACAAGTCAGTTCACTTATAATTTGCAGCCAGGAAATAAATAAAAAGTTCGGAATACACGGTTTAAAAAAGTTTTGTATAGTCTATGGTTTTGTTTAAAAACTTCGTTCAAAGAAAATATATACAATGCCAAAATACAACACACACACACATATATATGTATATATATATATATATATATATATATATATATATATATATATATATATATATATATATATATATAATACATGATGATTAATATTGATTCTGAGATTTCTGTGATTCAGATATAAGTCAAAGTTCATGGACAACAATATTTTTTATATAAAGATTATTAGAAAATCTTTGTCAACAGTTACCAAATAGTAACTGTAATGTTGCAAGCATAAGATATCGATTGAGTACGTTTACAATCCCTAACATATGAAACATAAAACAGGTATCATATAAATATGAGGCACTGCAAAAATGTACGCACAATTTGATCAGTAGGAATCGTCACATGACCAGTGCTTTTGACAGCATGCCACATTTTGGGAAATCAATTGAACATTTGGTATAACACTAATAAATTGAAAGAAAATTACTTCTCTCACCTTTTGATCGATCGGTAAATAGTTGGGGATAACAAGAATGGATCATTTTTGTATAGTCCTATATTGTAAATTGGCCCCACTTAAAACCGGTCGAGGTCAGAGGTATTTCTGGATATAATAAGGTGTAGGTGTTAACTTTATCACCTCTCAAGCCCCATTGGTACAACGTGTATACACAATATGCACTTAAATAACCAACAAACTAGACTGAACCATTTGAAAATTGAAAAGAAAGTTATGCCAACACTTCCCGGTGATGTTCTGTAAAAGGATATCTACCAATTTTTACGAGGGCAACTAAATTAACTCATAGTTATAACGTAGTAAGTAACGATTATTATGGGTATTTTCCATGAACAACCTATATATATATATATATATATATATATATATATATATATATATATATACATATACACACACACATATATATATATATATATATATATATATATATATATATATATATATATATAAACTTTGTAAAAATTACTTCTAAGCAAGTAATCAAGCGGAAAAATAAATAAATAAAGTCTTCAGAATAATTCAGTTTTTGCATACTGAAATAAAATTCAAAATATTGGAAATACAATTATTAGTTCTATATTTCAGACATTTGTTTTGGTTGTTGTTGAATGGTCAACATTTCTTGGAATACATCCATGCAGTTATCATAATTCACATATACTTGTCACAGGAGCACTAATATGACGCCCTCAGTACGGGTTGGACTCATTGCTCAGTTGCAATGATCTGCAAGTCAAATAAGCACTGGACCTGGAAATGAATCTTGACAGACTATATTCAGTATCATTTTAGGAGTGGAAAGGGATTTCTCTCAAATTTTCAACATTTTTGGTCTTTCTTCTGCAGGGACATTTTTTCACCATTTCTCCATGTTGTTTTGAGCCAAAAGAAAAAAATGTCTGTTGAGATTACATGATATATTGTTGAAAAAGAAATGATGCTAGCTTTCAAACAACAGTGCATATAATCAATGTGTTTCTGTTCGAGACAGAACTTGATAGTATTTTTTCAAAACATGTGTTTCCATATATATATATGGATATATATGTATATATATATATATATATATATATATATATATATATATATATATATATATATATATATATATATATATATATACGTGTGTGTGTGTGTTTAAATATATATATATATATGTATATATATTCCATAGTCGCATGGTATATCATTGTTGGGAAATGGATTTATCGTCTTTGTAACGTTGTATTTTGCAAATTAGCTCCTATTTGAATGAGACTTTATAGCTTGAAACTATATATATATATATAAAATGTATTTGGATTTTAAAGAAAATAAATACGTTACAAGTCATTCTATGGACTGTCTATGTACTTTAAAGGCAGCCATTTTGAAATGCGAAATGAAAGACGGTGAATTCATTTTTTTTCCGGTATGACCAAGTCATCGTGCATAGGTATGTTGTATGTTATATGTTGAATTTCATTGCTTAACCTTCCATACATTTATACTGAAATTCATGTGCAATTGTGTGTGATATTGAGTGGACGGACAGGAGATTTATATTGCACAAGAAAATTTCCCCAATCAAACAACTATTGTTTGGTCCAAGTCAAAATTTATCTCATTTTCTTATATACGTGCTAACAAAAACGTCAAAATTCCATCAAAATCTATTGATAATTCTTTGAAATATAGTGTGCACAAACTGGAGCAATTATATAAATAAAAAAAACGACGAAAAGGATCTTTCAATCGGATTAAAAATCCATGAATCCATTCCAAAATTCCATCACTTCTCACTTAGGGTGTGGTCCAACTCATCATGAAGCTTTGTCAAAATACATGGGTAACTTTTGGAGATATCATGCACACGGAAAAAAGTGAGTACAGATATGTAAAAACAGCATATGAATAATTTAGATAGGGATAGTGCATTATGACGTGTGATGAGCCCAAGGAAGGGATTTCGTTTAACACCCACAGATAGATAAAACTCAATGTCATATATCTTAAGAAAAGGCCATCTATCACATGCCAGTATTTAGATTAACTAAGAAAAACAAAAACATTCCCTATGTTACCGACTTCATGGAGGATGCTTGCCTATATCCTAAAAAAAAATCAGGAATGAAAGGGACAGACTTGCTGAGTCATTTGTTTGTCGAGCTCTGATCACTAAGAGTGTTCGAATTTTTGGAAAAAATAAGCATGAACACTGCCAGTCATAAACCAAGGGATTGATTTGGTATGAAATTACATTGAGAAGAGGAGCCTAATCTAAAGAAACTATCAAGAGTGCGGAAAAATAATTTTCAAGACTTAATATGACGGACAATTTTTTAGATATTCTTCCGTATGGGCGGTGTAGCTGAAACATGAAACCTTATATTCTTCATTAAAGATCTCAATTGGCAATTGGCTGGTCAAGTTACATGATGATGATACTAAATAGACATCACGACTCGCACCATGGATTTCAAAAAAACGCATGTGAAACTTATACCGGCAGAATACGAGACGGGAGGATTAATTTGACGAGTTCAGAAAGTATTGGCTCAGTGACACCCATGATAGAGAGGTCTAGCAAATTTTGGGGAAGTTCGATGTCCAGCAACGGACGATTACATGCTAATAATGATACATACATACATACATACATACATACATACATACATACACACATACATAGAGAACAACCTAGTCAGACCGACATAAAAAAAAAACTAACAAAAAACTATTAAAATATATGTTGACCGTTTTGGTTGGCATTTTCAAAGTTATCTGTAGATTTTTTTATCCAGAATGTTCTCCGTTACCCATACAAAGTCTGTTACGTTTTTCGTCTGCAAAAAAATTACCTATTTCCAATCCTTACGCTACACAACAAGAATCTCAGTCTTTGCAAATCAAGTAATTATCCCGTTGGAATCCGTCATTAGACAATTTCACCATAACACTCATAGATTTCTTTTATTTTCAAGTTGGTCCAACTGGCTGGCTATGTATTTACCATGCGCACAGGCCATACCAGAGATGCCAGCAGCCGATATCCGAACATTTACTCCTTACTATGTCTTTGTTAGATTTTTAAAATTCCGAATTGTTTAGTGATTATGGCCTGACAGATTGTGAAAGAAATAACATACGTAGACCACCACCAACATGCCATGTTGCCAAAAGGTGTTGTTCATGTGAAAGTTTCTATAAGGACACTGAAAAGAATGTATATTTTGTTTCTCCTTTCCAAGTAGATTCCTGACTCAATGGGCCAAAAAGACAAAAGAAGAAAATACGTTTCTCCTTATTGTACATTTTAACCCAGCTGTCTTGCTGAGTCCCTATCGCATCGTATTTATCGTAACAGCGGATTTCAGTGCAGAGGAAATAAAGTTTCTGTTATGATTGCATTATTGGACTCTCCAGTTATGTCTGAACGCGATCGGTATTCATAATGAACCCTTACCAAGTTCCAATCACAAGGGAGGTTATTTACCTTAGTGGCAGACATCTGTTTTTCTTTTTGTTCCCCCGATTCATTGTACATGAATCACTCCAAACATTTTAAAACATATTTCATCGCCTGTTGCCAGACCCCCCTCAATATTTCATAGTAATCTAAGCATAACATTTAGAGATAATGTGTGGAAAGACTGAGTATGGAAATGCCTGAAAAATATCTCGATCAAAAACAAATCATTTAACAAATTTAGTATTGATCAGAAAATATGTCAAAAACAAATTTTTTGCTATAAGTCAAGATTTAATTATATTTTCCTTCATACGTTTGCTACCTATTTATAACTATCCCATTGAATTCATTCGAAGAACCATACACATATCAATGGAACAGAATATCTGAAATCACTTAATATGAATAAATTGATAGCAATTATTGCTGGAGTTTTGACTCTTTTGGGAATAACATCCTATGTATAACATCCACAAGAAGACTTCATCGGCGACAAGCTGATCAAATCTTCTTTTCAACGGCATATCATGATTCTTAAACCAATATATGGTATTGGATATAATTATATTTGAAAGATATTCCCATCGGCATGTGTTGGGATAATTATAATCAGTGTTTATACCCCTAACGTCTTTTGCACAGCAGATACAAATTGACAAGATACACCGTTAGAAAGCTGACAGCATTTCTCATACCGTAATATGTCAAGGTGATTGTACAATGTTGACATTCTGGTCTGAAAATGACTAATGAGATATTGAATTGACAATGACATGGTTGAAATTCTGAATACACTATCGTCCTTTCATTGTATAAA
>OY735218.1:13622552-13657552 GCA_963457665.1 Thysanoteuthis rhombus
GATACTGAGAGATTCACTTTGACAAAATAATCTACTATTGCTACACAAATAATCATGGGAGTATCCCTAATAACTAGTTTAAAGTAATTCCTTCCGAGGGGGCTAGAAATGTATCGGTCCAATTGGATGATGATCTACTGCCAAATGGGTTTTTGTCACATGGACATTTTTTTCTTTGATGCTTCATTCAACATCCTGTAGCACAGGATCCAAATCATTGTTTCAAGGTGATATCAGGGTTTCGTCATTTTATTGAGAATATTTCACGCAATGAGTGTGTTGACCTCCTGAAATGTGAAGATGATAATTTTGCCAAGGTTAGTAAACATATCCCTCCCTTTTCTTAACAATTCAATGTGAGCACCACCGGCCATCGGTGTTATTTCAGTTCCCATTCTCCACGGACCGTTGTTTTTCATCATCATCATCATCATCATCATCATCATCATCATCATCATCATCATCGCTGTCGTCATCATCATCATCATCATCATCATTGATGTTGTAATTATTACAGCCAGGTTGAGGCGTAATAATCCAAATGTGTTCTGTGTCGTTCTCCATTAAAAACGTTGTGAGAATCGGTGACGGATCACAAAGATTCTAAATGAAAGTAAACCCTATCAAATCAAAGCAAACAACCGTCAATCGTTTAACTTGTACAACATGCCTCCAACGTGTAATTATATTTCCGTTACACACAGAGGATTAGACAACCGTCAAATATGTATCCGATCATTTGAACTAATTTGACCTTTCACTGCTAAACGAATTGAAATCAGATAGTTTTGTATCTACTCATGCAAGTACAATACATTCATTATCCCTGTTGCTGAAGATTTGTTATATATTCCAATATTTTTTACCCCAGTATGTTTGTATCCCCCTTCATTCTGTTTATTAGGCCTGTAAATGCACCTGGGTGGAGATTGGAGACCTGCTGATGTTTGGCTTCAGTCTATTCCTGTCATTTTTTAAGCTGCCTTTAGTATACACCATTTTTTATTGGCTAAAAGTATGATCTGATATCTAAACATATATTTTACAGGCATATGATTGGTTTAGTCCCCAGTCCCAGACTTAGTACAGACTTTTTTTTAAAACAAAGCAACAGTTTCTGCTGATAATATAGACACCGATGATATATTTCAGTCTGAGATAACTCTGACAGAACAGAAATGACCACGAACATTTGTGTGAAATTCGATTTGAAGCTATGCCCATCGGTCAGTTTTGGTCTCAAGCTGCCGTGTAAGGATTCTGGAACTTTCAATCATATCCACTCTGCTTTTTCTGTATCTTGATGTAGGTATTTCAAACAGTTGTAGTCAATACTATACCTGACACGTAACAGGTAGCAACTTTGTTGTTTTTTGTACTTGTTTTATTGTACACTAATGTTTCTTAAAATATTTTTACTATGGGGAACTTGCATATCCTGAATGGGGCTGAATTGCTCCTTTTTTAATGTTCTTGAACGTGTATTTATGTGTAATATATCAGTGGCTTTTTTGATTGGCAATCCAAATGTATTTAATCCTAGGGAATGATTTGTCTTATCACCACTAAGCAAGCTTAACATTTCGTCATTGATTCCTGGATTTATTCCTACCTTGATCGTAAATTTTCAATTGCTCTCTATCACAATGTTCAATTGTATCATAGTTCTAGTGAACTGATTGAACATTGGAATCGAACTCACATCCTATAGTCAGAGGGGGATTATTATACACCTATCTGCTTTAACCATCCAGCAATGGGACTAATAAATTGTTAGCATGTTAAACAGCAATGACACAAACCATTCCAAAATATAAGATATATTTTTGACTCTTTTTCAAAAACTTTCTCAAGATATGATTGCCGATATTTTTGTTCGGTATCAGGATCAGACACTGACAAAAAATCTCTTGTCCATTTCTCCTATTTCTTGCTTGGTTATTTAGAAACTTGATAACCTGTCTCTTTGGTCGTCGAGAGATTCAGAATCAACGATATACACTGCCAAGGGAGTTTCGGCTTTATTTGTTTTCAACTTTTACTATTTATTTAAAAGAAATAAAACAAGCAAGAGTGAAATCGGAATGGAATCTTTGAAAAACACAAATGAACAACTTCAACCGAAGTCAGACATCGTCTATAAACAGACGACAAGACACCACGGATAAAATGGGAAAACAAATAGTTCTAAACTCTAGTAAAACGCTTCTTTTCTATCCAAGGGGGAATATTTCATTATTGCTTGTTACAGTCTTTTCGAGATTATTGGGTTCTTAAGATAAAATCAAATATCTCAGAACATCTACCATGAGACTCTTACTGAAAAAAAAGCAAACAAAAAACACAAAAGTGTTCAATTTTGTGCAGGGAATATGAGTTTCTCTGTATTTGGATATGCATGTGTGCTTATACATACATACATACATACATATATATATATATTTGTGTGTGTGTGTGTATGCGTGTGTGTGCGTGTTATAGTTCCAATTGATAACAGAGCTTATTATATGGCATTCAAATATAAAAAAATATTTTATACCAAGGATATATTCAGAAGTAGGTATTTTTGTAACACCATTATCCGTGTATGAATATTTACTTGTGGACCTGATAATATTACATCTTATAACATTGTATCATGTAAGAATTCAAAATGTATCCAAGAATCACGAATTATGTACTGGAAATCAAAAATGCTCGTAAATCCAATTAGTGCTCGGTTTATTGTAGCTTCAAGAGTTTGTAGTACTAAATCTCTCTGCAAAAATGCCTCTAAGGTTTATATTCAATATGCAATTAGATAGATAAACTTCATATAAAAATGTATTTGCTATAGTAATTTAAATCTTTTAAAGGTAATAAATCATTCTGTATCGGTGAAAGAAAATGGATATATGAATACGTATGATGAGGCAATCTCAACCCACGATTTTGGAATTTTTTATACAAAGATTCATGACGATCCTATAGAAAAATTCAGTAAAATCATAGAGTGTGCAGTTGCAAAGAGAAATAGCAAATTCATTGGGTTTAAAAACCTTGAAGCTTTATAGCAGAAGACTAAACAATGGCCTGACTTGTTTTACGTATATTACCTTGAGAGTGGCCGCTAGTCATCTTATTCAGGATTTTTTTATTAAAAGTGATGAATTATTTCCGATCACAGGCAATCCTTTGGGATTACATCATGCGCCCTTAAAAGACATGGATATATATTCCTGTCAACTTTGAATATAAATAATATAAACCGGGCTCGTGTATTTCAACATTTTGTTGACAGTTCGTTGTTTTAATGAAGAGGAATTTTTGTAGAATCTCTTAACGCTATTTACCCTAATGATCTTGAATTGAAATGTGAACATAACTGAAGGCTACCGACTGTCCTGAAATTTGATATTGAAATAAGGAATAGAGTGTTTGTCAACAAGTTGTTTGACAAACTAGATTCATTTCTATCCCATATAGTATGAACAGATAGTATTTCGTTCCATATATTTTCTAAAAGCATACAATCAGAATAATCAAGAGTAGAATGAGGTACACAGGGATTTACTGATTTTATTTCTGAAATAAGTTCCTTCGTTGTTAGAATAGTGAACTAAGTTGTTCAGACAATCTAATAAAGCTATAATTGGACATCCCACTCCCTCGGGAATAATTATTTTAGCTATCATGAAATATTAACGAAAATTAAAGATTATGTCGAAAAAAAGTACACAAATTCGAATAAAGACTAGTGTATAATAAACCCTTCAAAATAAATGATATACATAACCAAAATAGAAGGATATTGTCTTTGCAAGTGTGAAAGATCTTCTAATCGACTAGGATCCGGGGAAAAAGGGAACATTTGGCTCTGGTCCATTCCATAGTGATTTAATAAGTTAATTGGTATACAGGCTGTTGGGCAGGAACGGAGACTGGACGTGTAAGACCAATTAAAAAGATGTCAGGAATATATTGATGAAATAGTGCATATAGGTATTAATACTAGATAGCGTTGTATGTGGATTCCTCTCATCTATACATACAAGACTATTGGGGAAAATGCTCGATGGAAGCAAGATAGTGTGAGATGTGAATACTCCGACTATCTTAGGTGATGTTACAATATTTGTCAGATTTCAGGGGAATATATTGGTAGGAAATAAAGTGCAAGATTTTTTTTTTCTCTATAACTAGAGTTTTACAAAAATGTGGCTCACATGCAGTCTGAGATTATAACAAGTTTAACATCACATGGGTGAATACTCAATAGAATTGACACGAAAAATGAGTTGGGCTTGGTGTTATATTTGCTTATCTATCATCGTCAAATAAGTTTTTTTTGGAGGGGATACATGAGTGACCATACTGTTTCAAAACGTCAAATATGTGTTATAACAAACTTTTTTATACAATACAGTATGAAAACATATTTGATGTAATCAACAAAGAATGTATCCAATTGATAATCATACACAGGGGAGAACAATGTCTAACGACACCTGAAGAGATGATAAAACGTCAAACTATTAGAAAAAAGACAGGGAATCGAAATATGATGGAATCTATTCGAAAACACAGATTACAAATGGCAGGCCAGGTTACAAAATTGTCGGACAACTGCTGGACATCATGACTCGAAACAAAAATCCTCAAAGATCATACTCGAAATTGTTACTGACAAAAATAAAACGCCTATGATAGAGAGATCTGGTGGATTTCAGTGAATGTCTACGTTCAACAATGGATACTGAAATGCTGCTGCCCTTGATATATTGAAATAATAGCTTTGGAAGGGTGGACAAAACTATTGGGCAGCAATGTCAATAAAACCGTTTTTCCTTATAAATCTCTGAAACAATTAAATTGTAAACTACAACTAGTACAATATATTTGATTAATATAAAAAAAAACAACAACAATAAACAAACAAACAAACAGAAAATAGCATAAAAATTGTTGGTAAAATCTGATAATTTTTTGTATATTTTGTGTTCAAAGCTTTGAAACTTTCTCGACAAACACACACAGATGCATATGTGTGTATGTGTGTGTGTGTATCTGTCTGTCTGTCTATTTGTACGTCTGTCTATGTGTATGTGTGTAATTTGAATGGCACTGTTATTTTGTTACGAAGATTTTCCTTGTTGTTAAAAACTTGCAGTGTTCAAGGTCCTGATTTAAACCCACAATTTGACATAAAAGATATACACAAAGTAAAATATTTAATATACTTTTTACGAAATAGTACATTATATATCGATAATTTAGTCATAAAGACTAATGGTCAAAAGAAAATCAAAATAGCATGTATTATCATTGCTAAGTACCAGAATGTGCATTGCAGAAAACATCAAATTGATTGTAACACTGGAAAATTAGAATCAAAATTCAAAACAGCTGAGAATAACGTAAATAAACAAGTTATGTTGAAAACAACGTATATTTTACAGATCACTAACATGATTAAACCATTTTTTTCACAAAAAATTCCTATCTTGTTTTAAAGACGAGTAATAAAACACAATCTATCGTTCATTCAATCGCACCAAGTTGACCATTTCTTGAATACATACCTGTGGCGTTGAAAGGGACAAATACACCAGGAACACATGAGAATTTTAATTGGAAACAATTATTTGCAGAATAACCTGCAGCTGTTTAGCTCAATGGTTAATCACTACATTGAAGCTGCCACCCTTTCAGAGGCAGGTTTGATTCAAGCAGCAGCCATGTTTCCTTTAATTGTCCATTCTATTAACCTTATCAAAATTGAGTGATATATCAACCGTGTAGCGAGAGGAATACAGTTCAAACAATTGTCTATATAATATAAGGCAATATATATATATATATATATATATATATATATATATATATATACATATATATATGTATATATATATATATATATATATATATATATATATATATATATATATATATATGCGTGTATCAGTGCATACGTGTATATATCTATCTATCTATCTATCTGTCTATCTATATATATATATAGAGAGAGAGAGAGAGATAGAGAGAGAGAGAGAGAGAGGGAGAGAAAGATTCAGGAAGTGTATAAGGAGCTTTTCTTCTTTTGAACATACATATTAAGGATGGCCAACAAAATGTGTCAAGTAAGCATTTTATTGAGTCTTTGTTTTGAATGTACAGACCGCTTTCAACCATTGTAAAGCATTTCAAACAAATTCAGTGATAATCATGACGGAACAGGACTTTGATTTTAAAACCTAACAAGTTTTACAAAATTCGATCATTCTTATCGAAGGCTTGTACTATCAACTAAAACTAAAAGTTTGTTAGTTATATTTGATCATGTAAGTTCGAATATATATATATATATATATATATATATATATACATATGTATATATATATATATATATATATATATATATATATATATATATAACAACAGAGCATAAGAATTTGAAAATAGAACAAGTTCTCTCTTTACATAACAATTCATATTTATCATCTTCATCAGCAGATTCGATGAAGTGTTATGTTGATATTTATCCTACTGGTCAAATAAAATAAGACTGATGGATTATAGTAGATGGAGAATCAGCATTTCCGTAATGCAAGTGTAAAAATAAACCCATCTCCACAGCCGGTCCCAAATAAAACAAAGTCGTGCTAGAAATAGAAGACATTAATACGTAGAATTTATTTTCCTGCGAGACGACATTACATCATTTATCACGTTGAGAGTAGCTTGATTCTCACCACCTGTAATGGCATCCAACCCATGCCATAATTCCTCGAAAATAATCATAGGGACGACTTTTATTTGTTTACTAGACAAAGATTATCTGCCACTATGCAGACTTGACGGACCCAGGTTTGTCCAAACACTTTATTTCAAAGTATTTGGATGAATGCCCTCAAAGCACTCATGCATAATTGGCACGGAGACCAAAAACTTATGAGTTAACCGTTGGATAACTTATGTTGTCCTCATAATCAGCCTTAAGCTTGTGCTAAGTCTACTTTCTCAAATGGTGGTACCAGTACCCCTCAGAGCACTTTGTACTGTTGCAAGGGTAGCAACAGATATTTTTAGATATTAATTTAAAATGTTAGCCCTTCCTGGTTCTTGAATGGCCGACACTGGAGGTTTAATTAGGGGAAAGTTTAATTAGTCCACTTGCTTCCCTGCCAACGAAAAAGAAAAATGAATTCAGTGGATCTGTATTTCTCCTCAGATTGTTAGCGAATAAAAAACGAACCAAAAAAGCCAAAAAAAAACAAACACCTCCGTGTAGTTCAATGCATTCCTAGTGCCATCGCATTCAGACAAAAATGGTCTGGCTATGAATTTAATGGATGGTTAAAAGGAATCAATTATTCAAGTGTTTCATGGTTGTTGTTTAATTAATCATCCATTGTTGGAGCTTGTATTGAAGCTTATTATATAGGCATCTTTTGACTAAGAATGCTTTGCACTGACCAGATGGCATTTGGCTTGAAAAACGTTAAGAGTAATTATCAAGAGTGAGAACCCCAAAGCTAATGTAAATAGGTCTTAGCTGCCAAGTTACAGTTTTTTGGAAAATTATTGATAGCCTTTGCATCCTGCTTGCGTTGCTTCAATTGGATTTACGAAAGCTTCATCAAATGAATGGTAATCTGAAACAGGATATCAAATTGTATGCTATTAGAATATTGAATAAGACATTGAAGCCTTACTAAATTTGTTGAAGTGTAAAAAAATTCTGCAACAGAACGAAATCATACAAGATACTGTGATTGGAAGGACATACTTGCGAGATAGTGTCGTAAACACCTAAATATCTCTTTGCTAAGCCTTATGTAAGCCTTATGACGTTTTGAAGCTATTAATCTGTAAGACAAAACTGGTAAACTTCGAATGTAGGATCTGCATCATAAGTTGTAGGCTTTAATGATCATAGTCAAACACAAATCCACGAATGGATCAGTTATGAACGGTTTATCATCACCTAAAACGAATTGGGATTGTGTCAAAATATGAAGAATGGGTTCCCAATTATCTCCAATTATCGAAAAAGAGTAGACATCTTCAGTTCTCCGTTATCTTGTGGAAGCATCTTGGACTATGTGAATTGGTATTTTACAAAAATGTAAACACTACAAATCGTTCAATGAAGGTGAATGGTGTAAAGTACAATCCAAAATGGACCTGCATCCAATCAATGCTTGGTCAATTGTAGTTGAATGGGAAAATGTTGAATTAAGAATTGCTTACGCTGTTATCTGAAGGATAAATTACCATCCACAAAAGAACAATGCTATTACTTAGATTTTAAACAAAGACAGAAAAAAGTTTTATATGGGAGCTGGGAGAGTTGCTTGGAGTCTTGAGTTAACCGGACGAATGAAACGCTCTAAAATTTGCAAAGATAGATAAATGAATAAATAGATGGTGAACAGATAAATATCTAGATGGATGAGAACATAGATATTTACATACATAATGATGAAACAACGTAGATCGTTGAAAGCAGAGGATGCGTTTCCAGTTAACTCATCTCATCTATTTGTCCATGGCATTAGTTTCCGTCTGCTAAGCATTCCTTTGTGCTTTGAACCATTATCCATTTATAGGTCCATGGAAAGTATTAGCCCACGTATATATATATATATATATATATATATATATATATATATATATATATATATATATATATATATATATATATATATATACACATATATATATATATATACACATATATATATATATATATATATATATATACACACATATATATATATATATATATATATATATATATATATATATATATATATATATACATATGCATTGGGTCTTCATTGGGTTGGAGTAATCACTAACTAAAACTAAAAGTTCTTTGTTAAAAAAAAGAAATCTGTATATGAAGATTTGTAAGCAGTAAATCTCTATACATTCAGAACTTTCTGAGATGTCATGTATATATACATGTATGTTTGTGTATGTATGTATATATATATATATATATATATATATATATATATATATATATATATAGCTCTAAACACTGGACACCCAAGACACTTTTTCAACACCTCAGTCACTTTTTTCCTGATAATTGTTACTAAGATTTATACAATTTTTCTTCAGTGTTTTTTCTTCTTTAACACACTCCAATGTCGCGTACTATGTGTAAAATTCTGCTTAATTGTTCCATCCGTTTTCTTCCATGTAAATGTTTGGGGTATTTAAAGGAGAAAGAGTTATATTAACATAGCTTGATGATATTTTATATAATACATCATTTTCTTTTAAAACTCACTGCTAATTTACGTAGTTTACACCCATACACGTATTTGGTAATGAGGGATTAATAAGTTGAACAACACACATGACTCATTCTAAGTGTCACTTCTACTGGGTACTTATGTGAATATCGAATCTGTTGTGTTGGTTTTAATCTCAAACTGCATACAAATCAATTTATGATATCATCTTTAAGGATTCTAATTACACAGAAAAAAACATATACGAGTTGATTTTCTACCAACATAAAGATTGCCAAAAAACTTTCCCACAAACATTGCAATAAATTTTCCTGTGTCATGTACAATTCCTCTTCCATGAATCCCCCTCCAAATTATCGAATTGATAATCATCAAATACATTTTTGGAACGAGCCAAAACTCCATTTTAGTGGGTAGAGACATCTCATCGAGCCTCCACTTTATTATACAGACAACTCGTTACCTTGAATTCAATGTTCAATTCACCAACCTACCAAACTACCTACATGTCAGACAAATCAACCAGAGCCAACCCTTTCCCCCTGTTCTGATAAATACAATGATCTTTCACTCTGACAAAGACTTATGCGTCTTTTCATTTACCTTATTTTCCTGACATTATGACACATTTACGAATTTTGTTGTTTTTTTTTTCATACGCTCGTTAAAATTATCTTTAATTTTCATTATATTCCCTTATAAGCAAACTGGTGGATTTTAGAGGGATCACAATGTTATGACATCATCAAATCGTCTTCAAGTCCTCCAAATTTTGCTTTGATTGGCCATTCCCACAAATAAGAATCGATAGTCTGCGAAAGAAATCAGTAAATGAAAATGAAACTCGTGCAATCCCTACTTCCAAATGATATGATTTTGTAAGATATATTAGATGGAATATTCTATAAAAAGCATATGTACGATATGGAACGGAAGTGTACATTTTTTTGTGACAGCTTTCATATATAAACATTCCATCTTTGATTTTGATATACAAATCTGGGAAGGTTGCTTGCAATCATATATATATATATATATATATATATATATATGATCTTTTTGAAATTTTTGATTGTCACATCAATCAATCTTTTCATGAATAGCCTGTTAGAGTGATTAGTACCTGGGTCTAAAAAAAGTACAAAATGACCCCAAAATATCAATTTCATTCTTGGGTTCGATAGAACTTTTGATCAGTACAAATTCAAAGTTCAAGAACCAAAGTCATGATTATGTACATTTCTCCCACTAGATATTAAACCAGCGACCCAGGAAAAAACAGGGAATAAACAGAATGACTTGCGTACATATCTCTTTCGTTCATTTATTTAATGAGATCTTATTTGCCCATGTTTCATACAATAATCATCGTTTGCAGTCGTAAAAGCCCCGGGAATCTCATTTACTTCATTTTACACATTCGCATCGGTAGACTACTAAACAAAATCAAGCATATATATCCCAGCAGTCATCGACATCATAACCAGTCTTTAATCGTCCGTCGTTGGACATAGACCAAACAAAGGATCTGCCATCATTTTCTACCAGGGTCTTTGAACAGCCACTATTTTTCTGGATTTGTCTTGTTCATCTCTCCATCTTATATTTTGCCAGTCTTGGTTTCGCAAGTGATCTCTGGGGATCCATCGGTTGACTGCCATTCTCTTGACATATTTTACCCATCACAGTTCAAACTTACTAATAGATTCTATGATGTATTGAACTGTTTTTTCAGGATACACTGTGCTGTCAATATATATATATATATATATATATATATATATATATATATATATATATATATATATATATATATATATATATATATATGTATGTATGTATGTATGTATGTATATGTATATCTGAGTTGTATTGAGAGGGTTCAATAGTGCAAGATTAGGAAAATTGTCAGAAATATGAATTTTGCAAATCCATATAGGAATAGAGCACGCTAGTCGATGAGGAAGTTCTGTGTAAAAAGTCCAGAGGTAGGATATCGGCTTCTGGGTCTGGAATGGAGGTTTCAATCCTGCCTCACAGTGATTGGAATAGAAAGTCTATAGCCATACTGAAGAGATGTAAAAAATCGTAATAGCCGTCTGTGGATGACACAATAATATATATATATATATATATATATATATATATATATATATATATATATATATATATATATATATATATATACATACATACATATATACATACATTCATACACAGCACACACACACACACACACACACACACATATATATATATACATATATACACACACACACATATATATATATATATATATATATATATATATATATATATATATATATATATATATATATATATATATATATATTTATATTGGGCAGAGATAACTCTGTTGGAGACAAATACATGACAACGTTTTCCTTAAAAAGTACGAAAATAGGAACATTATTAATAAGGCGATGTCCTCAAATCAGTCTGTCTTTTCCTGACAGCAGCCTCTGACCTTATTCAATACGTGATCTGAGCTATTTATTGACTGGTCTTAAATAATTGCTTCACCACTTTGGTCAATTTTGATATCACAATTATTTCAGTGTTGTTTGGGCGAAATTTCCGGAACACGGTCTGTTGGCAAGAGATTCACACAGCCTGTGTTCAATGTGTCGAATTATACCGGCTGGACGACCAGACATAGAAAACATATTAGATAGTTTCAAATGTCGGTCACTGGTAGAAAGTCGCAATATGTCTTTTCTGGCAAAAGGGGTTCTTTTGGCATCATTTAGAAACTAGTAAACACTTGTTGCTTTAGGAATAGTTCCCATGAAGCTGTTTACAGTGTCAGTATGTTCAAGCAGTAATTCGAAAGATTAACGTAAGGTATCGCAAATTAAAATCCATGCATTCGTTTTGTTTAAAGCTTCAAACAACTTAATTTCTCGGATGTTTATCCGGGGATATTGATGTCCCTCGTCATTAAACTAAATAAATTCAGTTTGGTTCAAAATCCCAAATGGGAGATAGCTGATGTAGGGAAAAGCTGTTTTTTTTTTCATTGTAGGCTAACGGGTTGATCGACTGATTCAATACTTACAGGGATGTAATAAAATTAAATCAAACGGTTTTTATGTTTTGTATTGTTAAAAGTTGATTTGATTGAAGTTTAATTTAATCAAATTGGTATTTGAATATGATTGTCAACCCTATATGAACTAAAAGCCAAATATAGTAGTGGACAACCGGTATAGGGTTCTATCTTGTTTCTTCTGCGTGGTCCTGAATATGTTCTACACTTCTTGAATTTGCCGTTTCGTCTACAGTCTTTGAAATTGAACGCTGTACTCCCCTAAAGCCTATCCAAAAATGTACTTTGTATATGCTTGGGAAAAAAGAAACTTTTTTGACTATTTGGGGCCATTATTAATAACATCTTGATTCTCCAGAATATAAATAATTCGAGATGTTTATTTTCACTCAATTGTGGAAGACGTCAGTGTTGTCATAAATAGGATTTATTTTGCCCGTATTTCTTCTTCATTTGAATTTGTTTTTCAGAAGAATTCGATGCATTGCTTGTTCATTACATTATCAATCATTTTTCTTTTATTTTGACATAGAAAGAAATGACTTTGACTTGGTTTTCTAGAATTCGAGAGAGGTAAGTCTTCAACTACAGATTTGTGACCAGCATTTCTTACATTTCATACTACTCGCTTTTTGTAGCAACTACTTGCATCCTTATTTTGGGCCATTGGTAATCAGCACAGATAGGCGATAGACAGTATATTTTCGACAAGATTCGGTTTCTAATCGCTTGCATCTCGGGAGGTCTGTCTCCAATTTTGTGTTTGCGCAAAGTTTAGAGCAAAGCTGAATCATCGATTCATGTACATAGCTGTGGGTAATTTATAACAATCTTGGAACCCACCCTTGATGGCTAAAATGAAGATTTATATTTCATCGTACAGCTAAGGCCTATGATACTTTTTTCGCGTTGTTTTTAGGAACAACAAATGCAAGCCAGGCAATGGAACGTAAATTTGTTTCATCGTTTATGAAATATCTTGCAGAATAAAAGAAATGCATCTAAATTATCATCGTGCAGATTTTTTACTTTAGGCAAATTTTGCTCGAATAGAAATGATAGGGGGAATAGATGATTAAACAAATTGAATTGATGTGATTGAAGCCTAACATCTGCCAAAAAAAATAAAAGCGAAAAATAAGGATTAAAGAGAAGAGGACAAATAAGTATTGTACATTGACAGGAATCAATGTTATAAAGGAGGAAAAATCAAGAGAGGAATCAGTGGCAGGAAGGGGAAAATAGATGAAATTAGATCAAAGAATTTTTATAGAATAAAATATAATTTAAAACAATGAAAATTTGAATGATAAAATAACATCTCTGGTATTAATATGTTTATATTCATAAACATATACATGTTTCAATGCCACAAGATTACTAATTGTATTTTTTACTCCGAGGAATCCAATTTCTGTCTACATTTGCAATTCAAACGCCTACTATTACTTTCTTCAGTAACGGTTCATCAAGTCCCAAGTATTTTTGTCAAACTAAAGTCCGTGTCAAAGGTTTCAATTTTCTTTGCTTTTTTCTATATCAACACTAAGAGCAAGAACAACAATTTGATATATTTGTATAATTCATTCATTTATTTTGAATGGGAGTTTAACCCAGAAGTCTAACTCCTTTAAGAGTTAATCACTTTAGTATCCTTTTTTACACTATCGAACAACGATGGAGAGAGAAAGGTTTAAACATGGATATTCCTAAATGTTGTCAGATATTTTTAGATGAAAGATTATAATTATGAAATATTGGGGTGGGGTGCATTGGTTCACATCATGTATAATCAGAGTGCCCCCCACTTTGCACACATGATTGGATACAAAATGTTCAACGCACACAAACAAATAGAACGTACTTCTTTTACACACAACAAGAATATTTTGAAAATCAACTTCATGAAAATTTTCAGAATATTATATCCGTGGCACCGATTACGTTGAACACACAGATGCATTGAAAGTTGAAAAGATTCATGGAAGAAATAACATATTAAGTCCTTTGCACTGAGAAAACATATTACCCTCATAAAAAAACCTCAATTTCGTGACTGGGTAACCATCAGAATAACGACACGAGCGATTTGACCTTTTTGAGCGATAGGAGTGGAGCAAGGTATCCATAAGAAAGGGGAACCTTACACCTCTCTTATCTCCAATTCCTCGTTAACTCGTTAGTATCTGTGTTGCAGATCTATTTTCCTTAGCTCATCTTAACTGTCACCCTTTTAAAATCTTCTTTTTATCATGTGACAGGTGGACTGAACGAAAATTACGGGAAACTGAACACATTGATCACTTTGCATCTGCGATTAGAGTTTGCTACCATTTAGTGGTATATAACAAGCAAGATATTTGATAATGAAGTAAGTCAGGGATGATCAGTTGAATAACCCGTTTTGTTACCTTGTAACGAAAACAGCCAATGATTCAAACATACCCTTCAATCGACTAAGAAAAAATGAGGAATATACTCAATTTGATACTAGTTGTACCCATGGGTATTCAACGGATATTTTCAAAGCTATAAGATAGCAAATATATAATATGATAATTGTTAGATGCCTTTTGGATGAAGTGCTCTTCAATGAAACACTGATTTCGAATGCATTATTAACTTGGAAAGTTTTGGTTCAACGGCTCATCAGGAGAAAATATCTTTGAAAGCTATATTCTTTATTATACAGTTGTCACTTTTTCTACCTTGAAAAACATTATTTAATTTATTTTCAGATAAAAAGAAAACATCTGTGTATGATCGTCCTTGAGACTTACTGATAGTCACTGAAACATCACCACACAGTTAAATTGATCCTTTCCAGAGATGAACAGTAAATAAGCATTACTTGGGAAGAATTTGAGCTGTGGAATCAAGATCTTTGATCCAGATTGTGGCTTGTGCATACGTACTTATTTATATGCTCTTTATTACTATTGATCGAAGAACATTTCTCTATATTCATCTTTGTTTAACACAACCAAAAAGTATTTGTTGTGAGGAACAAAAAATCGATTTGCCTCAAAGTGTTTAACTCTCTCTTGAGAACCATCAGATTTTGGACAATAACTCTGGCACCCTTCCTTTTCAGTATGGTTAATTCATGAAACTGCTCTTGATGGTCCTCCGTACATTTTCTGTTCTAGGTGCACACTGGACTATGTTTGAGAGTACAACAAGGTCTGTATGTAATAGAAATTTATATCAATCGATATTGTCCTCCATTTTGAAATTCAAGAACTAGATATAAACAAGACGTTTTGTCATTGTGTTGTGTTCCCTGATACCCTTATGCAATCCTTCAAATTCAACCAGAGCACATCGATTTTTTGCTCGTTCACCGTTACCACTGAGATTACGATTACTGAACAATTTGTAGCAAATAAATCAGGCTTTCCATATTTAGCCACAACGGCGATAGCATTTCCATAATTACATGCCATATCACACAGGGCGGCCACTGAGCAATCATTTAAGTAAAACAAGAACATCAGGAGGAACAGCTATATCTCATTGAGGATTATGTATGTAATCAGTCCATCCATTGTAGGATGATGTGCGAAGCTGAGATTGATTGCCCCTAATGAACTGCAAGCAACAGCCTTCAATTTTCACGGAAGCATCCGCAAAGTGCTGTTGAACCTTTATGGATGGGGTTTATATGTTGCCTTATTGCAAGTCGATTACTAAAATGAAAATCTTTCTTTGTTAGTCTCGTTCTCTTACGTGTGTGATGTTTAGAATCAATCTGGAAAGAGGGATCCCAACCAAGTCCACCATTTAGAAATAGTGATGGATGTGTCATAGATTTTTTTCGCACTTTCCACAATGATATTGAACAATATTCTGTTGAAGTGATAGGGCAGCTAATCAGTATTTCTGGTAAGAATTACTGCAATTTTATGAACAGAAGCTTGGTTGGATATGCTGGTACCACCACCAAGTCTAAGATTCCTTATTACACCTTTTCAACCTTCAGTACGCTCTTTCGTTCAACATAATTTTACCCGTTCTATATTAAACATATTCTCCACGCCTGAGCATAAGTATTACTGAGTACAGGGTATTATGTATACTTTCTGTTACGGTTAATGTTTGGTGTCGCCTCTATCCCTATCATTGTAGCTCCTGCTACGTCAACAATATACAGATATACATATTGTCTCTATGCATATTCTTGATCAAGATTTGTATTGCATTGATACGATTGGCCTTGCACACTGAAACAACACCCATTGCTTCAATGAAGTATACAAATTAACATTCCAACCGACACAAACGAAAATGTACTGTTATAACTGCAGACATTGTTTCTGAAATCAGCTTCTTTGTCAGTTTTTCCCTCAGATGGGTCACAAAGAGCCTGTGGGTACGATTGCAGTTGTGGAAAGCCCATTTTCCCATTTTGGTAATAATCGTATGATTCACCTTTGAAACGAAGTGTGCTACAGTGAGGAACTGACTAATTCATAAGGGCGATATGAAATCAATTACTTATAAACATATTGTAATGTGTTACGTTTCTTTCGATGTTAGTTTGTCTTTTGATTTCTAGAAATCGTTTTTATCCAATCTCATTCAAATTTTCTATTTTGATCAGCTTTTTCATATCTTACAGATAAGGTTGCCTATCTCCTTCATCCACGTGGGATCGTATTTGTCATATTCATAATGTTGAATTCGGAATCTCTCTTAACCTTTGCCTGAATCACCTCGTCCCTGCTCTGCGAATTTCCATTGTTTACTATGTTATAGAAAGTATTTAACTCATTGAATTTCAATAAAACTTTTCAATGCAGTGATATTTTAATATAAAAAAAACAGTGAATAGTTATAAAATCAAAAACATTAACCCCCAAATCAACCAACTAATTTAACCGTAAACGTACCTGCCCAACCCTAACCTCGATTTTAAACCCCTACAATAGCACCAACTACTAAACATAACTCAACCCGACGTTTTGACTGTAACAATAAACCTATCTACCTATATACTATTTAAAAGATTGTCAGTGACCAAAGAGAAAGTAAGTGATCGCTTTTATTTCTCTTATTGTTATATTAATATCTGATCAATATGTTGTATAATCATACTTTTTAACATGCCAGAAACAAAATTGGTCCGTCATCGGAAAAATGCTCGAAATCGTATATTAAGATAGAGAATGAAAATTTAGGTGAAGGTAAGAAGTGGTTACTCCCAACGAATCAAATTATCAAATTTAAAAATTGCAAATAACTAAATAGTAACACATGATGCTAGCCTTTTGGCTGTAAGGATAATAGAAAGATTTACTGATTTTAACGATATATTTGAAATAGTTATAGCATGAAAAATCAAAGAACAAATCTCCCTCAATCGAGAAACTTCAATTGCTTTTCTCATGAGAGTTGCTCCCTCTAAAAATAATTGAAATTGTCAGAATGGAACGAAGATAATGATCAGTCGAGCAAATCATAATATGTAAAAAAGATACTTATTCATATCAGAAAATCGATGAACTGAATTTGAAAAAAAAAAAAAAATTTCATTTTAGCAAAAAATTAACCGAAGGTGATTCGATTCATCCGATTTTAGTCATTTTTAGAGAAAATTTAGTTGAAAAAAATAACTGAATTGGCAATAAAGCATTGAACGCTTTTGGGCTATCATGACTATTCTTTTGTTCTATCTCATTATGTTTTTTTGTTTTTTTTTTACGTGACGCCTTATTATCTAACGTCCTTCGAAGAAAGCAAGGATTAGAAAAAACTTACTGGAAATTTCCTAATTAGATGAGCAAGATAGTTTTTATTCCATGATACCATGCAATGAATTCAAAATGGTCATATATTGATCGGAAGATTAGTACCAGACGAACTGAAGGAAAAAGCAAAAAGGTGTCAGTCATTTGAACAGAAGTCCTGTACAAGAAACAGGCTGGAGACAAACATACAACGATCAACATAAAAACTATAAGGTTGGAGAGAGAGAGAGAGAGAGAGAGAGAGAGAGAGAGAGAGAGAGAGAGAGAGAGAGAGAGAGAGAGAGAGAGAGACAGAGACAGAGACAGAGAGAGAGAGACAGAGACAGACAGACAGACAGACAGACAGACAGAGAGGACAACTACATCTATAAAGGACAATAAACCTCAATGAAATTGTTTAAATTAGAGAAAATCATGTGAACTATCTCTATACGATGGCAGACTCTTACTAAGTTAAACTCAGCCTTCAAAAACAAGAGATCACGCGTGGCTTTATTTGAGAGTGTACAGACAATTCTTCTTTTCGATTGTCACCTATGAAATGTACGCATTGGGGCAAACCAACTGACTGATACTCAAACTGAGAACCATGCTAGATGCACACAAAAGAATTGTGATCAACATCCCACGGAGCAATCGCAACATCACAATATATAAGATAAAAAAAGAGGAGTCAGGGATATCATAGAATTTATTATAAAGGAAAAAAACCTCAAGTGGTAATGGGAAGTTCATACAGGAAGAATGGTAGGCATCCACTGGACATTTTGACTAGCAACAGAGATCATACGAAACGATGGCCGGTAGAATATGAGATGGCGAGACGAACCAGACAACTTCAGCAAGCATTGGTCCTGAAATGTCCATCATCGAATAATCTGGCAAATCTTGGGGAAAATGTATGTTGAACAACGACCAGCAAAAGGCTACTGCAATCGCTGCTGCCGCTGCTGATAATAATGACGAAGAAGAGGAGCCTTTGAACCATTAAAAAAACTTTACAATTACCATTTGATTCTTTATTTTCGATACATTGTTTGCAAAATTTGAAACAATAAGAATTGAAACCCTATCCACACAAAAATTTTAAAGAACAGCATTTCCTTAAAAATCAATAGTTTCCAAAGATGATAAAAATATCGAGAATATGAAACAGGAAGAAAAATACTGGTGACCAATTAGCCTTATCTCTGAGATCATCTCAAAATATCCATTTTCATTTATATTTATGAATTATTAAAACCTAATGAATAGATAAAACATTTTAGGAATTCAGTTTATTCAAATCGATAGCTGTAGTATCTATGTATTTGCCACTTTTTTATTCAGTAACTCTTTTAGTCATTCTTCCAAGTTCATCATTATTACCATTGAACAGGCAAGAGTCATGAACGATGCAGTTAAGAATCAGAGCCATTTTCTCTCGATATCTCTCCATTTTACTTTTCTTTTCATATTCTTCTTTGTGCTTTCTTTTTGGTCTCCGTGTGTCTTTCATGCTCTTTCTTTTCATTTGTCAATCATGACAATGGCTCAATCCATTCTTGAAACAAAGGGTGCAGATGTAATCACCGACGTAATTGATAATCTAATAACTGATAACTATACATATATATATATATATATATATATATATATATATATATATATATATATATATATATATATATATATTATCATATGATATGCTAATCTTCCTTATGAATATTTCTTATACATTTATGTATTAATTTGTTCGGCAAATAATCATGTATTTTTAAAGTTCGACGACTAATTACATATTTCTTTGCTATATGCTAAACAAAGCAATGAATGAATTGGATGACATAAAACAATATCTACGTTTGTTTCATCATCTGTTCTCTCCATAGATGTGTTGCAAGTAATTTTTGGTAAATCTCTACTCAATGGAAGATGGGAAGATTAAATAACAACCTATTTGCAATTGCTTCACTCTATGATAATTAAGATAACAGTTCTGCTATGCAGTAGACGAGAAATGGCCCTGTTTATCATGATGCTGAGAAAACTTGTGAATTCCAGCTGTAGTTTTGAAGGTTATAAAACGTCAATTGTGAGTAATTACTTTCGGAACATCGAAATACCTAATTACTACCCAGACACCCATATATATATATATATATATATATATATATATATATATATATATATATATATATATATATATATATATAGAGAGAGAGAGAGAGAGAGAGAGAGAGAGAGAGAGAGAGAATTGCTGCTTGAATAGCTTTTTTCGGATTTCAATCGAAGTTGGCATCAAAACTGTCAATTCAGGCTTCTTTAGTTTTCAGGTTGGTCTGGCTTGGTAGTCATCTGTGAATAGAGCTAGAGGATTGCACATTTAAATATTTCTTCAACATTATGTGAAGAGAAAAGTTGTTGTTCATACCCATTTCGATATGTTTTCAATGGGGCTGTTCAATTTGCAAGCTTAGTTCATCCTAAATTGGTACTATATGTTACGCATGGTAGCATTCACGCTTGATTTTTGCAAACCCAGATTTATTTACATAAAGGCAGTGAAGATAACTCGTGATTGATTGTCTGATTTTTCCCCCCGATTTCCAATGGGACATACTAAATCAGAAAGCTGTCAAAAGATTATAAGACAGTCGACTGTTTATGTTCAGTAACTAACCATACCTGTTTAAGTAGATACCAAATTAATCAACTGAATTGTTAACATTAGTAAATTTGGTTAGATGAAAATACCATTGTGGCAGGACAACGTGTCTGCTCACAATTATGAAAATCATATATTGATTTATATGCGCACAAAGCAGCCACACCCGATGCATGTAAATCTGAGGCATTTTCAACTTTACACCTCCTGACAATGATGTCGCATAAGAGATAATCAAACCAACAACATAGGCTATAACACCTGATATTTCGGATATTCACGAAAAATACTCCTCTACGACGTTATATGCCAACATTTCACATTTTTCAGTTAATACACCCTTTATTTTTCATGGAACGTCACCACAAATAAGTAAAGCATTTCATGCGATATTCAACGATTAGAATGGAACGACCGGGGTCAACACATTATTCATTCGAGAGTTATTAAAGCATTTTGACTATCTATGAAACCAAAAGCATTGCCTTATATAATTTGTGAAACAATCAGAATAGGTCAGACTCTGCATGCATTTGCCCACACTTTCCCCTTAGATTGATCAGTTGACAGAAAGTGGCCACTGAGTGAGCTTGTATAATGTGACACAATTGCATCTATTAAGTCAAAGTTAGTAATTTTCGGTGTCTTATGCATGAATTTTTGTCAACCTTCAGGATTTAGCAAGACTTGTCAGTCCAGATTTGTCTCCCTTTGGATTATGTCTTTCCACAAATGGTTCTTGAGTAGTGAGCACAAAAATAAAATCATTTTTTTAAAGATTGGGACAACAGAATGTATTCTTCATTTCAAATTATTCATTGATCTAAAACTTTCCATCTGCCACTCTGTTTGCCTATCGATTCCACCCCTGCTCCTCTTTATCTATCTCTCCAAATTACACACACACACACACACACACACAAACACACACACACACACACACACAAACACACACATATATATATATATTCTCGATTTGTACAATTACAGAAAAAGATATTGAAACAGATTTAATCCGATGTCGATGTTTAGTCACAATGCACAGCATTTAACACAATTTTGAACATTATGCACATAACTGCACTTTGAAAACTTTTGATATATAGCTCAAGTCAAACATGTACTTTGATATATTATATAGGGTACAATTATATTGTATTGTACATGGATGTAATTTGATACACCACATTATTCAAATTTCTAAGAAAGGACTCGCTTATGCAGGTAACCCCAAAACGTATTTGACGATGAGGGATAATATATATATAGATCTTGCAACGTACGAACAGAGCACTCTGATGGATGAAGAATATATGCGTGAATAAATATATCGCTTAAATTCAACTTTACTGACCCTCCAGTTCCGTGGGGCAAAGAAAAATGCCAGCCTCTGAATCTGGAACGAAAGTTTTGATCCTACCTCACGGTACTGGATGGTGTATTTATTTGCTGTCCCACCACAGCAAAACGTGACACAAGGTTGAGGCTTTGTGCGGGGAAAATCTGAAATCCAAAAATTGCTCCAGACGACGCAGATTAGGCTTGCTAAACAACCAGAGCAACCTCTGCTACGAAATCGTCAGTTTAAGTCCCAACCTGTTCCGTTAAGTGCAAAGGAACAGTGCTGCTCCGGGGTGCCATATTCCTTGCAGCTGGGCCGAGTGATAAAATGGAATCAGAAGGTTCCAAATGCGCGTAGCAACCTCAGTAAAACCTCATTGGCTGATTCATTGCACCGGCGCACTCAGTCTTGATTCCAACCACAATCCAATCTCTAGCCTGTTCAACAGGCAAGTGTCAGAACCGGCACCTCGGTCTTTGCCATGGAACAGATAGTACACTTTGATCCTGCCGAAAAAAAACAGAGAAAGGGAAGCGGAAGGTGTATTTATTCACCGTTCCTCCACAGCAAAATGGGTCGAGGCTTAACGTGGGGAAATAGGAACAATCCATCTAAAAATGGCTTCAGCCAACGCGGCTTTGGTTATCTAAGCAACCAAACTAACCACTGTCACGAAAGCGTTGAGACAAGTCCCAACGTACTCCATTAAGTGCAATGGAGCAGTGCTGCCCCAGGGTGCCATATTATTATTTTCTGGCTGAAATAGGAAGACGATTCCATTGAAAAATCAAAATCTATGTAATTGTAGTTTGAAGGGGCTAGAATAAATAAATAAAGAAACAGTTGAACAACAGTTTTTGGCAAAATGTCTTGTTGAAATAGGGTAATCAAGTGATTCCTAGAGGAAGGTTCAATCAATGAATAATTCTTACCATTTGCCTTTTGTTGGGCAGTGGTCACCTTAAAATCTGAATTTTCCAAAATTAAGTTCAAATGCCAGTCGACATAAAAGTAAGTGATTAATTTATCATAAATCTACTTTCTAAATTGAACCCCTCCGCTAAAACTGGGTTTCTAGATATGATAAAGAGTACATATTTGAAATCTCACTGATCTATATCAATGGATGTGACAGTACTCACAACTCATGCAATGCTAGACAGCCAGACAAGGTCACATAAAAACTGGGGGGAAAATATGATGACACTATTGGTGACAGTGCAATTGACGGTATCTTCGAAAACGTTACCCCTTCATTGATTGAGCATGATGTTTGATGAATAGTAGTAGGAAACCATAGCAAGATTGAAACCTATTGAAAGATAATCAATTATCCAAAGAATGATAAATAGATATATCGACAAGTTGGCGCAAAGATTATTGCCCTCTTTTCCAACTTTGATGAATATTTTCTGAATAAATCCTTCGTTAACTATGATCGTAGAATTTTCCATTTTAAATTCCATTCCGTCTGTTAAAGCCGAACATTTCCATTTTGGTCCATTTGAGTCAAATCAAACTATGAAAGTAAGCAAATTTGATAGATTTCAACCAAGTATTAGGTGAAGGTTTTGTCAACGAAGTAAAAACTCGATATTATTTCTACCGATTAGTGACCGATTACGATGTTGACATCCTCCAATGAATGAAACCATCCGATTGGAGGATATTTTTGAGACAGATCCACGCAATATAACTCAACGAGAACAATACATAGACCCTCTAACAGCTAATCGACATTTCCAGCAAATTGGAAAGCCATAAAAGCCCTCTGTACAGCAAATGACCCTGTATAGATAAACAGAATGAGCTAGAAAACTCTATCTCACTCTGCCTACTTCTCCGACCGGCTAACATCATTTCAAGACTGCTGACCAGAAAGTTTTTTGGAATAAATGGGCTTGCTTTCAATAACAAAATGTAGATTTCGAAACTTCTTACTTCGATCAACAACGTAAGTTAAAATATGATCCTTGATGGTGAAAAACTGCTATTATCCTTGTTTCTATACAGTAGTTATCCATTGGAAAGCAAAAGCTCCTGACCACTGAAAGATAATCGATTGTAAATTATCTATAGCAATTCATCTACTGCAAAATAAAAGCCGAGATTCACGGATAGGACTGAGTCGTCATAAATCACAATGAAACGGAAATGCTATTGTGTTAGCAATATAGCTGTAAAACGTGAATATTTTGAAAGTTCTTATTTCGATCACTTACTTTAAAGTTGGGATATAATGCTTCAAAATTGATGATGAAGAACTGCGTTTATTCTTGTATTAATATAATAGATATCCATTGCAAGAACAAAACCACTTGACCGCTGAAAGATAGACAATTGCAAATTATCTATTGCAAGTTATCTACTGCTAGATAAAAGCCACAATTCCCAGATAGAATCGCGTTGTCATGAATCACAATGAAACGGAATTCTATTGTGTAAGCCACATAAATGCATTGACTGAATGTTGTATCATTTTATTGAATCGGTTAATTGTCTCATCAAACTGTGCAAAAAATCGAACACCGGGTCGCTGTTTCTACGAAACTTATCCTTTGAAATCCCATTACTTATCAGAGACGGAGGAGATTATATTCGGTAAAATGAATTGGAGGATTGTATGGCAGAGGAAAACAGAAGTGATGATAACAGAAACGTTTCAGAAACAGATTCACACGATCAGACACCTTAAATGCGATGTCTGAAGGGTAACGTGCACATGAAACAATTATGTTGGGCCTCACATGGAGTGACCACAAGACAGCACAGTACACCTGTGAAAAGACAAGAGTCAGATATATCATAGAATCCATAAAAAGAACTCAAATTGCAGTGATTTGGCCAAGTTGCAAGAATGGCAGACAACCAATGGACATCGTGACTGACGACATGGGTCCCCCATGGTCACATGCACAACCGAGACCGGCCGAATATTAGATGGAGAGACGAGCTAGACGAATTTAGAGAGTACTGGCACCGCAACGCCCATGAAAGAGAAGTGTGGCGAATCCTGGGGAAAATCTATGTCCAACAACGGATGTTGAAAGAAATGATGATGATGATGATGATGATGATGATGATGATGATGATGATGATGATGATGATGATGATGATGATGATGATGATGAAAAGTAGAGAGTGAAAAAATATTTTGAGATATCAATTTCTCTCTCTCTATGGATAGATAGATAGATCGACAGATAGATAGATAGATAGATAGAGAGAGAGAGAGAGAGAGAGAGAGATATTTACATTTTTGTTCTGATGGATTGATGTTAAGCAAATGTTTTAAAAAGCAGTTGATACTTGCATTTGGATATTGATTATACGTTCTCCAGGTTCATTCTCAATTCACATTGCCAACAAAGTTATAAATGGAATATGTATTCATTTGTCAGTGCGTTTACTTGTCCTCTTAACAGTGTGCCCATCTACTTAGTTTTGTGATTGTACACACAATGTCTCCAAAAGTTGAATTTCAATTAAATTCAATGGTAGGAATGGCCATACGCTCTAAACGAGTTGATAACAGTTCGATGCAGATCTAATATTCGTTTTTCCGATTGGGAAAATATATATTAACTGCCCACTGTGAAAAAAATAAATAGATAAAAATCGGCTGTGAATCCAAGAGAAATAACTCAATATACCAATACATTTTCTTCATTAAGTCGTTTATTGACAATATCCTTGTCAGATGTATGCATTCCCTAACAGCTCTCCAAGTAAAGTTGCTGAGTAAATTCTGCCACACGTACAGGAAGGAACTCCATCACATTGACACACATTTATATTACCTTTTATATACTTTTAGTATTGGGAACCAATTATGCCAACTTCAAAATTCGCCAGAGGGTGACAATTAAAGAATCAAACAAGTAAAGGAATAAGAACTGAACTTCCATTTAATGCCATTTGATTCATCCATTAATAGCAGAGGCGTAATTTCGTCTGCAGACTGTCCTTTTTTTTTCTCAACCCATGCGTATTGACATAAGTTCATTTTGTTACTCGCAAGGTTCCGGAGGCACTGTTGTTGTAAAATCTCGGGTTCTTGTTTCAATGTTGAGGACTAATACAAAAGACAACATGTTAAGGGTCTTTTTCAACAAGAAAGAGAAACTTTAGAAAGTTTTAACCTTCTGCAGTTCTAAACTGTTGCAGTTGTTTTTTTGATCAGGAGTAATGAAAACAACTCGATTTCTCTACGAGACATATAATTTTCCATTATGGTCTTGGGATATAAGATGAAGCACAAACACGTCAGATCCGAGGAAGTGTGCTTTCCGGCAACCTAACTGCCATACTGACGCCTTTATTATTACGCAGGAAATGCTTAATGGTGCGTTGAGTTTTAATTGCACTTGGGTGTTGCTAGCGAAAACCAGTATCAATAAATTGCCCGGAGAACCTGGCTTGGTGACAATTTTATTAGCACATGTCAGTCGTTAATTCTTCGCCATTTATCGGTTACTGTTACCAATTGTATAATACATACGCTACCCACTAAATAAGTGTTTCGACTGAAGCTCATTATATCACATTTATAGCTTTTATACTGCACAGATTTCACAAAGCTCTCAATTAGTCGACTGCTTATAAAACATGTAAATGTTATCAGATTGGAATGAGATTTCTTTCATCCTATTTTTACTTGTTTTACCAACCGTCATTATACAACCAACAATTCACAGTGCAGGTTGGATTCAAGGGATTAGCTATCGGCGAGATTCCAATTTACGTCCTTTTTTTGTCGTGATAGCTGCTTCAACCGTTCAAGCTACGAGAAATAAGTAGTCATGGGAGATTAGATTTTATCGTATAGACGTATTCTATATCTTCACTGATCTTACAGTTTAGTATACTTTTATATAGATAAATCTCCCAGTAATACAATGATATCCTTATACTTTAAAATGTTTTATTTACCGATAGATAGTTTAAGTAAAATATATACTTAACGCATATCTACATTCGGATACATTTCGGAAAGTTACAAGGCGTTGAGTCAAGTCAGTGTTCAGTTTGCTTCACACATTCCATAGTGAACCTTTTGATAGCATCTTTGATAATAGTCCAGCGTGTTAATTTATGTAATCTATTTTTTTTTTCCTGCAACACCTCGGAGGGGAAAGAGAAAGAGTGGATGTGATGTTCCCTGTATTTTTTGAAGCAAGTTAGGGAAGAAAATCACATATAAAAGTATCTACACACTTTTGCACTTATACGTTTCAGTGTTTTTAATATATAATCTTTACATCTCAAATCGTAAACACCTGGCAATCATAAGTTACATTCATCCAATCATTTTGGACGGTACGGATACATTGGTTTCCAAAATAATTGAAACGTTTTAGTCAGCAAATTTACTAGAAGCAAATATAATTTTCAAAGTGCGCGTTTGGTAGTAAAGGGGGGATAACTCTGGCATGTCATGGTCGACGTTGCTTGAACTGGCAGCATTGAATAATTTATCATCTAAATCGATTAGATACGTAAATCCTTGTAGTAAGAGACAGGCGACAATCTCGGTCCGTTTTCGTAATCTCTCTAAATTCATTTTGGCAGTCACTGCCTCTTACAGAAATTGCATTATGTTGCCGGAAGCCGACCCCGAAATAAAGTGAACTCACAATAAATTAACAAACCACTAGCTCTAGCAAGAAAATAGTGTTATATCGGAATGAAGAGTAGGAGACTGAGGACTTGGTTTTCGTTCGTGAATTGCATCCAAATACAATTGGAGAAAAATGAGTATGCGCCACAGTTACTAAACTTCAGACCATTTTATAGAGTCGACATCCGCTAGATATATTAGTTGGTACACGAAACACATTTTTTTGGAATCAGTGGTTCTTGAGAAATATGATTTGAATGAATGAAATAATAATGATTATAGAACTTTTGTCTTACTACATCAAATAATATCCTTCGATTTTCGCTCATTACACTTACTTGACTTTAGAAATGAAATAATTTTTTCAGCAATCTTGGAGAGGAGTAAAACAAATAAGTCGTATTTTCGTCTGACAGACGTTGAAATCGCTTTACATGGTATTATGGCTAGCTGGTGGACGCATAATAAAGCCCAATCCCTTTCAAAACATGCATATCTGGAACAAACTCTGCCGTAGTTTAATATATTTAGCAATGTAATTGCGTGGAAGGATTTTCTATTATATAATTATATCGTTATCTGATTCCTGTTTGTGGTAGCGATACTGTAATATTGTGATGGAGAGATGTTTTGTTTCTGTAATACTTTCAAATGCTCTAACTTGAAGAATGAAGCTATTCCAGTTCATTTTGAGACTCATGAATAATAGTTGTGTCTACGTTCACACTCATCTCGATAATACTGGTCTGATTTCAGTCTCTATGTAATAATCACAATGGTCCACCTTTTAATGTTACAATGTGTCATTTGATGAGACAAATTGTGACTATAACACTGCAGAGTTATGTTTATCTCAGGTTCCAATAATTCATGATGAATAGATATTTTTGAAACAGACCAATACCACATTGATACAGTTTCAACATGATCATCTCTTGCAGCGTTGAGTCACCATTATATCTGGAGCCTATATGAGTCAGGAAGTAATCTTATTTTCTGTTGACGACGCTTTTGCGTATGATCTCTACTGATTTACGTTGTGAGTCCTGTGATCCAGTGGTTGTCCAACGTCTCTTTTGGCGATTTTGGAGGCTGTGTGGGGTGTTGGGTTCTTCCAAGAAATCTTTTTTTCTTAGCCAGTTGGAACATATATAACTTACCGAAATTTACTCATCTTGTCAGTTATGTGACCAACGTATTTTGGCAGGGAAAAAAAAAAAAGAATGTGGATTTGTGTGTAACTGCTCTAACTTTTCCTGCGCAAAGATCACTAAAAACATTTCAAATCTAAAAACAAACGGCAAGTGTGACGCAGCCGTACACTAAATGAGGGGGAAAAATTCTTTTAAAGAGAAAATCTGTTTTTTTTAGCAAAATTAAAGGAAAATTATGGAATTCTCATTGACCGGTCCATTCATGCAACACATAGTTTGATAAGAAGCAAGAATCACTTAGAAACCGAAAACCATATATATATATATATATATATATATATATATATGTGTGTGTGTGTGTGTGTGTGTGTGCGTGTGTGTGTGTGTGTATGTACAGACACAAGAATAGAGTGACGGAGAGAGGGACAAATAGAGACAGACAGACAGACAGAGAGAAAGAGGTGAAAGGGAAATATATATATATATATATATATATATATATATATATATATATATATATATATATATATATATATATATATATATATATATATATATACATAATTATGTGTGTGTGTTTGCGTGTGTGTTAAGAATAGGGATTGAGACATTTTCAGAGTTAAAAGTATACGGAGACTTTACTCGTTCAATGATTGATTAATAAATTAGTTATATAGTATGCGATACATGATTCAAGAAGGGTTCCTATATATAGTATTATGTGTTCTTTTTAGTGGTTGAAACGATGGAAAACATTACCCGCACTTGATATCAAGGCAGTTTTTGTGAGTATTTTGGTTGACAGTTTTTTGATTGCATCTTAGAATAAAAATCAAAAAACGAAATGATTACTGATTGGATTGTATGAATATTAATAGCAAAATAATTGAAGAGAAACACTTTTTTCTAAATTTTAGTTTATTACTAGGACCAAAACATTTATCCATTCATCAACCGGTTATAAACAACTATTAAATTGGAAATTACTTTTCATATACACCCTCTAATTGGTGTTTTTAAAAAATCAGTCTAGAAGATTAAATTATTTTATCTTTTACTTTTTTATATATTATGGTAGTTTTCAATGATGAAAAATCACTTGTCTGAATGATGTTTACGAATACTGATAAAAAAAAATAATATCTCATCTGAAACAAGATTCAAGACGAAAATTATCGTCACAAAAGCATATGAAAATCCCTTCTGTTCCCGTTGTATGTTTCTGTAGACACATGTCATTGCTGCTTAAGATCGAAATATGGCTCTAAAGCCCTTCTAATAGGATCAAAGGGAAGTATCAAAGCGCTTTACTCAAGATGACGAGAGGAGAAACGGAACAAAAAGTAAATTTTTGAGAGAATCTCCATGAGAGCAGAACCTTAGACAACAAGGCATGCTTGCAGCGTATTCCCCAGACCTGTGCGTTGAAGGGAATCGTGCGCACGGCCAACCCCAATGTGTAAACAAAATGTTCGTGTCCTATAGTTCATCGATGTGGCGTGTATAAGAGCAAAGCCTCTTGCTGTTAAATTCCTTCCCTGGTAAGATGCTTACATCAGCTGTTAAGGTCTATTGTCCCATTGTCGGAGTATTCCGAGAGTATGGCTGAAATGTGTGATTTAATCACATAATGTGGACAGGAAAGGACAGTTCAAGCAAGTGAATTTTTTTCAGTATATCATTTGTATTTTTTTAAAAAGCTGCAAAGTATTTTGCAATCTAAAGTTCATGTATCTTTTATAGCCGTTCCCTTGAATCATCAATCAATAATGTATGAAAGAGAAAATAAATTATATTATCAGTTACATACATGTATAGTTTTTTTCAGTATTTTCACGACTCACCGTGTATCATGATTAGCGAAGCACTTTCCACGTCATTCTTGTCTGTCCATTATTGATCTAATTTGGTTATATTCTACATATATGACAAAACATAAGTTTGAGGACGATAAAGAAAAAAATGTATTGAATTACATAGGAATCATGAAAATATTATAAAGCAGATAGATATATAATTTGAGAGATTATCTGAATAGTTTCTTTTATAATTCTTTTATTGAATAATGCATCGCTCAATTACTTGCATACTTCACTGGGAAAACCCCCATTGTGGGTCGGACCAAACAAGTAGTAAACATGATTGGACACCAAAGTAGTTTTTCAAGTCAGAAATATAATTCTCAATCATCTTCTGTTAGAATGTAACCCTTATTCATAACAAGGAGGGATCAATTTGTTATTCTTCGTATTATATACCAATCAAAACTCCCATGGACTCCAGAACAGTCTAGCTATGCAGCCTTATCAAACTCACATTCAGCTGATATCAACATGACTACGAACCAAACCCCATAAGTACTCAACAATTTAATTATGAACACTCTCAGTAAGATACTGTTCTTTAGATTAGCAGACTGCACAACTAATGAAATTTAGGTTGATGTTATGGGTTCTTGGTTCGTATTCCTATATCTCTATTTTCTCAGAAGCCCATTATTGATGATTGTAACCAATTGCTCTGCTTAGCCTGGCTTCGCAAAACCAGAGGGAGTTAAGTGCACAATTTACAGAACAGCCAGATAACTACCATCGGATGACCTTTAACCCTTAGAGTCTGCCTCAACCAGGACACATGGTGACCTCAGCCTCGGGCTGAAACCCACTGAACTCGGTTTGTCCTTACAATAGTTAATAATACTTCGGAGAAATGCCACTTCTACAGATCAATAAGCTCTCATATGCAGGGTCCATTAATCAACGAACTTTTGATGAAGTTCACTATATATTTGACCTTTCTTAAAAGAGTACGCTTTGCCTAAGTGAGTTGACCGATAAGTCTGTTACCATGGCAGATTTATTAGCTTGATGGTGAATCGAATATTTTGCCGTATAAAGTTCAATAGATTTGGTCAATGAAAGCGTGTGACATTAAATAATTTTACAAAGAAAATAAGTGTTGATAATTATCTATAAGAAGTAAAAGGTTTTCCCATCATTAAGCACCGGATTATTGCAACGCCTAAAGATTTTTTTTGTTCTGCCGTGCAAACTATTTGGATTTTGTAACAGATAGTGGGCTTTAATATTCAGTCTACTTTTTGAAGATCTGATGATTTTCTCCAAGTGTAAAGATCAAAATTGCTTCTCAAATTATTTCACTTGGATGGATAAAAAAATAGTCAGGAACTCTATCTGCATTCAAGCCCATATATTTCCCCTTCATCAACAAAAATATCTTTCATGAAAAAATATTGTTATTATCTATAGGCCCGGAACGGATGCATCAACGTAGTTGTTTGTACCCCACCATGCCTAACCACTGAAAATTATGTGGTCCAATATTATCATTCAAATTGTTTTTTGCCACCGCTGATAGCAGAAATACTGTAAGCCAGGGTGTTTACACAGTAGTTGAGGGAACTATGAACGACCAGTAACTTTTTTTTTTGTTTGTATATAGCTTACATTTTATACACAGCATGGAAAATCATAACAAACGATAAATCTAATCTTGTAGGGTCCGATGGTTATTTTCATGAATCAAAATTATTATTGCTTCTGAAGTTGTTTTCTTTGAATCTCAAACATCTATTTTCATGTTAAAATACGTCTTACGTTCATAGTTTCCCATGGCTTCATCAAATCTAAGTAATACATTACCTCCTTCTACTCCTTTGTTCTATTGTTTCGTTTTTGAAGTAATTCGTGTATTGCATGGTTGGTTCATCCATCATTCTCTTTTTGTTCATCTGTCATTGATTTATGTTCATAAACCTTAATATTTAAATCACATTTCTATTCTTATCTCCTCTGAGTATTTTAGTCTCTATCATTTGATCGTTGTTATTCTGCACATGCAAGTCTTCAATGGGTTGATTCTATAGTGATCCAGCTTTTCCATCTAAAATTTATTCAATAATCATTTTCTTTTTATTTCTGTTTATCCATCCAGTTTCTTCCAAGCAGTCTTCAAAAACGCTTTTTCGTTTTGCACAATTTTAAGCTTCTGTTGTTTTTTTTTAAATCAGTATTTTTAATCTTCTAGCCATTTTTCCTTTATACCTTTTTTCTATTTCTCTCATTCATCATTGTCATTTCCCCCAAATGCTCCGTCTTTTCTCTACACTGTGAGTTTTGCTACGATTCCTTTACACGCCTTCACATATCAAATCTCCGGCATATTTATTCTTGACCCTTCGTTGGTTTGTTTTCTAATCGTTTATTCCTTCTCAAATGGATAAACTTTTTTCCCGACTTTCAACTCACTCTTCATTATTTGTGCATGTCAGGACCAGCCCATTCACATTTGTTTAAGGCTCGACTCCAACCTCTCATCCATAAAGAATTATTAACCCAAAAACCTATTCCGATTGACATGATTTCTCATCCAATTGCAGATGAATAAAGCAAATATTTTTTTTAACATTTCGTATATTTGTATCTTTTGTTCAGATACATCAACATCGTTATTTCTCTCTGCCGTCCATTCTCCAACAAGAGCGATCATTCCTAATTATTATTGCTCATATATGTGAGTTTTGCTTCTTCCATGCGATAATATCCTCATTGTAAATAATTACGTATGGTTTCTACTAAAGGTAGCATTATTAGTCTTCCTTAGGTAAATAAGTTATCCACTTGTTGGCTTTGCTAACGTATGTAAGGAGATATACTTATTAGTAGATGCCTTATAATTATAAATCTGTGTTGTACTTATGTAAGCTTTGTGAGAAAGAATCAGCAGGATGTTACTTCGTTGAGAAAATCATAAGACTGGATACTTATTAGTTAGTCTTCATTAATAATAAAGCGTTTGTTTTATTCTAAATAACATTTTAGGGGTCCTGCACATTGATTTCCATTTTTAAAGCAATCTGCAACATCTTTCTCTTCGATCACAATCGGTTGCCCTTAACATGTCCCTTAATTTCTCTCACAGTCGGAAGTTGCTTATCCTGGGAGAACACAATCTAGACTCTGTTTAAGTGAAATGCGTAGATGATATGATTTTGTGCCAAAATGTCTGTAGATAATGCACAAAACATTTTACTAGTTCATTGTGAATACAGTCGTCAAACGATACAATAGCTGACTAATGGTCTCACTCTATACCAAGTAACCCAACAGCTGAGCATTTGTTCATGCATGTCCTATAAGTTTCCATTTCATTAACCATTACGTATTTATAGCAGGGAGAAAAACTTTAGTTCAAGCTAAAGGTCCAAGGTGAACTGCTCACAATAGATTCCAGCAAGTTAGTTGCCAACTATTCATAACATAAATAATCAGCTGTATAGATTTCATAGCCAACTTTTCATAGCTGTTACAACTGATAGCCGTATATAATCCATGGCTATTTTCCACTGAGCTGGTGTTACTAAACTAACTAAGTCCTTACAAATAACAATGAAAAAATCCCTCGACAACTATGGTTTGATAATTTGTCTGATCAAAAATTCTATCGACTTTTTCTGATCGTTTCTACGATACTTTTTTAAGGATTTCTAACAGAAACAGAATGAGAGATTATTTTGCTACAAAATTAACAGCCAGCTAGAAATAGGCTTTTAACTCGCTCTAAATTTTGACGCAAAATCATCTTCCGTTTGGTTGAAATGGAATCAAGCAAATGTCGATTAATGTCACGTTTACTTTGATGATTATGTGATGAGTATTTCCTGTATATATATTTTGGGATGTTCTTACATGCGTTAGTTTATTGTCAATATTATCAATCTGGCCCGTTTAGATTGAATTTAATCAAATTACAAATATTGAAAACAAAGCTCTGTAGAACATCCAGTTGGCCTTTATTGGATTAGCAATTAATTGTATGTCGTGGTAGTACCAATACTATCAAGCAGGCCATGGCTTTTATTGCTAGCAACTGCTGATCTTAGAATTGAAAAAAAAATAACACCGATATTCATGCAAAAGAGAATTCATATTTATTTTGTTTTCTAAAATCGTCAGCACATATTATCGTGAGATCGAATGGATAAATCAGTACCTGCAAGTTACAATGCATCGGATGACATGCACATAAAATAGGTATCCGATGGAATAAAATGAAGAACACTTACCTTAACAGCATTGAATCCTTTTATTTTTTGAGAAAGGTATACTATATGATGTTTCGATTATAAGTCTGGGGGAGAAGATAATAT
>OY735218.1:13660052-13685052 GCA_963457665.1 Thysanoteuthis rhombus
AAAAAGGATTGAACTTTTGCGAAACAAATCTATTCCATGGTCCCAACTACCAGGGAACACATACATTGTGCTTTAGATAATAATCAGTTGAAGTTTGTTTGATATTTGATGTTCAGAGTACAAACAAAGAGGAAGAGAAAGTAGAGAAAGAGAGGGAAATAGAGAGAGGAAGAATGACCGGGGAGGTAATAGGAGAAAAAAAAGTTCAGATGAAAAGAAAGGGAAAGAGATGAAGGCAGAGTGAAGGATGAAACAGAAGAGGATGGCAGAAACAATGGGAAGAAAGAGAAGTATACGAGAGAGATAGCTGAAGAAGGGAGAAAGCAGAAAGAGAGAAAAGGTAGGCGAGGTAGAGAGAGGGGGTATGCAAATGAAACCGTATAAAAAAGTACCTGACCGAGATTGATGAGATATATAAGAGGCTTTATAGGGAATTGTTGATTTGTGTGAGCGTTGGGTTATGGAAGTAGATCAAGCTTCTTTGGTAAATCTCACGTACCCTTCACTCCAAAATCACATGAAGGGTTTTATATAACCTAAAACAAGTTGAATTATACAGAACAGTTGAAATGAATGTCTGATTAGTCACTCAATAAAAACTGCTAAGCTACCAATATCTCATGGAAGAAATGATCAGATAAAAGTTCGAAAATCGTGTGATCAATTAATTAATTACTGCCCTCGTCGATTGGATCACTAAAAAGTTTGAATTTAAAGAACAGACATATGAAAACTAAATGAAATGATCATTCCCAATTTAGCATAAACATAAATATCAAATCATTACCATTTTGCTGGGTTCCTCTCGGTAAAGAAAAATTGTACTAAGTATTACATTCAATCATGAAGTTTAAATTGTCAATAGTTGGCTTGTTTACATCTGAATCGAAAACGGAAGTCATAGAAGTAAGTATTTAAGTTTATGGAGTCCAAGCATCAGATCAGGCGTTCACGACCCCTCTCTATAACCTCCTTACGAAGATTTTTAAAAAAAGACAAAAGATAAAATATGCCAAATTACGAGTACACTTTTATTATTCTTTTAGCTGTCTACCTCCATTTGTATGGTTGATACACGTAACAAATACATAGCCAACTGGAAGGAATCTGTTTGAAAAGTTTCACTTGAAAATTTCTAATTAGTACCGGAAGAATTCAATTCTAAACATAATCCAGAACAGCTACTGGAGAAATAAATATGGTCTGTGACAATGTTTAATAACCAATTACATGAATATAAATAATGCCCAAATGTATTGATAGAATAATCATCATTGTAAAACTCTTTATTCAATCCAAGAGCCAGACTGTTTATATTACCATGTCCATACCGAAGAAACATTGTATCAGATTCCCCTAATTGATCTGCCGCTTCCCTGTGTCGGGTAGTGGAAAAACAATTAATGAAATATAATCTAAATCATTGCCAACAGTATACAGAGGAAAAAGACAGGACAAATCAGCTGAGTAGAAATAATTAGTTCCAGATATTCCTCGGTCTTAATATAAATGAAATCTACGCCCTAGATTGACTGCAGAGTTTGGCTCTTGTCGTTGGCAGTGACGTGCTAGCAATTGAGCCATCAGAATTTATGTCTTGAATAAACAAGTTTTTCACACCACGGGGCGTAACTGGAGATTTGGGAGCTGGCGCCTTCCGGAATTAAATGGAATTTATTATTGTATAATATCAGCAAAAATGCAGTGACTATCATTCCTAAAACTTTCGGGAACCTTCCCATTGTAGCCCCAAGTACGATTCAAAATCATTCTTTTCCACCCCTGTCTCAGCTCCGCAGTAATTTTTTCCACATCCACTAGGAGACGAATAGCTGTATCAGTTAGTGCGAAAAGAAAAAAGCCCCACGATCCTCATGACAACCAGGTGACAGAATGAAATCGACAGAATACTACCTCAAGGGTATCGCTGGAGATTTGGTGGCCCGATGAGTTGTGTCGATAGACGTTTCCAATACCTCGTTGTCCCTTAAAATTAAAGATCAGAGTTCAGGGATATATTGAGCTATGATGAAACTTGCCTTGTTTACATGATTAGCGTGTAATAAACTTAAATTATTAAATTTAGTGGTGTAGTCAGTCTTTTCAGGGACTGTTCAGGGTCTTAACTTTGTGAAGGACTCCTTCCAACATTGATTGTGATGTGGTATTTCAATTAGAAGTACAGAGAACTACTATTCTTCAATATGCTGTTAATGCCCGCTGTATTGGGGAACAGGAAGTGATTGAGAATCGCTTTCATCCATTCTATATGCCTTTGAGCTACTTATACATTGTAATACTATGTAAAATTCGGATAAATCGTTTTAAAGTAAAATATTCTTATTATGAGATAACAAATACATAGGTAGGAATAATAGTATATCCATAAATAGATACGATGTGAGGAGATGTATGAGGGAGGATGAATCGTTTAACGGCATATTTCAATTGATTAGTTTAATCTTACAATGCTACAGGCGTAACAGAAAGAACAAAAGGTGTCTGAGAACTTTCTTCCAATGTCGATCCTATTGTCATAAAATGTACAAGAAATAAATGAATCTTTTGTGAATGCCCGCAGGATAAATGTTTAATATCGATTCATCTTGTGAAAATACCTGCAAAAATGTATTAATCAATTCACACAATAAGCTCTGACATGGGGTTATTGATAAAAAAATCTAATCGAAATCTCGTTTTAAATAACGAATATTGAATGGATATAAGTACTATTTGCCAAATTCACGTGAAAAACTTAAGAGAAGGAGAGAAAATTAGAACACGACTCAAGAAGGCTGAAATGAGTGTAAATAAATGAAGATTAGATGATCCTTTCTATATAGGAGCAGAAGGTTTATAAATACTTTGTAATGAGCATTGAGAGAGTATGAAAGGGCACATGAAAGGCTCTATGCCAAATTAGGAAAGAATAACCCCCGGTTGCGTCTCCAGAGTGTGACCATTTGATATTTGCCTAATTTTTCCCATCAAATACACTTTAAGGCTTCTTCCCAATTTAATGAAACTTGTATTCCGTTGAAGAATGATTAATATGGAATATTCGTTTCTTTTTATCTTCTTTTATCTTCTTTTATATCATTCTCAAAAAAAGTATCTCATTTCAACTTTAGTTTTTGTGAATAATATTCGTGAATCGAGTGTCAATCAATCATCAATGTTTGTGTATATTACTTTTTCACTATCAATTTTTTTCTTCAAGTCATTGTTATCGGTCATCTTTATAGACTAAAAATATCGAAACCTTTTTTCGTAAAAATTTGAAAGAAAAAATAAAGGAAAAGCAAAATCAGCGTAATCGTTATTCAGCCACGAAAGCACAGAAAATATTTTCCCTTCATTGGATTCGATCTCTGGCTCGACTAATGGACTAGCAGACCCTAGATCCTTCAGTCATAGAAACACAATTTTGACTGTGGTTTATTTGTTAATATAGGTAATACAGATGGATGTATACATAAACATCACGTACAAATATACGCTGCTTTTTGATTCTGATGTTTCTAAAATGTTTGACGCTTGTGCTATTATAACATTTTTTCCACAACATCCTTACTAGCAAGGGTACTTTTTTCGAAACCAAAATAAATCAGATATAAATATGCATTGGTTATATAAAAAGTAGTAATTTTCATAACAGAAAATCAAAGTTTTAAAAAAATATTGAGAACTTAAAAACTCGTGATGTCAGGATTGACAACAGGACACCAATCTTTCTTTCCGTCCGTCTGTCTGTCTCTTATTCATGTTTTATTCAATTGAAAAATTCCAAGATCGGAAATATCAGGGGCTGATGAATTACCTATGATTAACCAAGAGTTTGACCTTTGATCTGATAGCTGTGGTTGGACACCGTTATGTGACCAATGTCTCTTTGTATCAATCTGCTTTTGGGGTATTCAATTAAAAATCATCGTTAGCCTTCTAACGTCCGTCGTCGGACAAAGATCTTCTTCAGAATTCGCAAGGAATCTCTATCATGAGTGTCGAAGAGCCAGTATCTTCTGAATTCGTCTAGTTCATCTGTTCATCTTGTATTCCGTCGGTTTTTCGTGTGATATCTGGGGATCCATGTTGTGGGTTGTGATTTCTATTAGTTGTCTTTCATTCTTGCAACATTGCCTGCCCATTGCCATTTGAGTTTTTTAATAGTTTTTACGATGTATTGGACTCATGTTTTCTTTTTGGTATACTGTATTGCCTTATGATCTCTCCATGTTAGTTTGAGCATAATTCTTTCATGAGTATGTTGCATGCTTCTCAGTTTGCAGGTCTGTCTCTTGGTTATATTCTATGTTTCAGCTCCATAAGTGATTATCGGGTAAATGCATTGGTTGTATACGTTTCTTGGTGATTTTAAAATCATTGGGATCGACTTGTTTTGGGGAACTTGAGCTTGCTCTGCCGAAGGCTTGCTATCGTAGGGTGATACTTTGTTTGATATATTCTTCTTCTGTTAGTTTCATGGAGATTCGTTGTTTTAGGTAGATGTAGTGGTCTACTTCCCCCAGTTTTGCTGCTTCTATTTTGACGGTTACGTTTTTATTCTCAATATGATTGTTGCACATGATTATCGTTTTACTGAAGTTCATGTATGGACTGACTTTTTTTGCTTTCTTTTTTTAGTTCATCTAACATTAGTTGGAGGTCGTGTAGGTTCTCTGCAAAAAGTCTGATGTCATCTGTAAATCTACGGTTGCTCAGATATTCACTATTTATTTTGATTCCTCTATTTTCCCAGTCCAGGTTTCGGAAGATCATCTCAAAGCAGGCTGTAAAGTGTTTTCGTGGGCTAGTATCATCTTGTCTTACTTGTTTTTGGAGCTGGAAGGGTTCAGAGTCCTCATGTTGCCAGTTGAAGGAGTTGCTATAATTGTACATAGGTTGCAGTACTTTGAAATATACAACGTCTCCATAACCATGGGAATTTCTACAGAGTGGAATGCTCTCTTGAAATTTATGAATGCTACAGCGAGTGGCAATTTGAATTCTGCTACTTTCTCTTTCAGTTGGATGAAGTTGGTCCCTGGTCGAGTGACTTATAAATCCAGCTTGTTCGCATAGTTGGTTTTCATCTAGTGTTCCATTAATCAGGTCTGCAATCAATTTTGTGAAAAGTTTTTATATGCATTTGAGTAAGCTCATAGGTCTGTAGTAGATGAGGACTTTAAGGCTTTCATTTTTATGTAGAAGCATCATGATAGCAGTGTTGAGGACTTTCGGGACTTTACCCCGTTATACAAACTAGTTGAATAGAATAGCTAGCTTTCTGTTGACGTCCTTGCCAGCTTTTTTGAGTAGATGGTGATTTTATCTGGTCCAGGAGCCGTTTCTTTTTGTTTGTTTATTTGATGGTTTGCATTAAATCCCACAGTGTAACTTCAGGGATGTTTTCGAACTGATCATTGGCATCTTGCATATTCTGGCTGTTGTTAAATTGTCTATGTTGTGAAAAGTAGAGTTCCTGGTAAAATTCTTGGGTGCGTTCAACAACTCTGTCTCTGTCTGTTATGTCTTCGAGTATGCTAATTATCTCTTTCCGTCCTTTTCTGAGAGCCTTATTAATTGCTTTAAATCCACAACGGTTTCCGGGATTGGTCTCGACGAGGGCTGCCGTATTCCTCCCTTTGTCTTCTCTTAATTTCTTATTTATCATTTTGTTCAGTTCAGTTTCTTCTATTTTTCCCGAGTGATAGTTGGTGGTTTGAGATTTTTGTGCTTTTCAATCAGTTTCTTGGTTTCATTTGAGATTTTGCACATGGTTGCTGTGTTTCTTGGTTTAACCATACTGGCAGTTTCTAATAAAGAGATTGTTATTTTGCTGCGTAGTTTGTTGACGTCGGTATAGTCTCCGTAGGTAAGGATAGGTAAAAACACTGAATGATAAATTAGTAAATTGTTTGACTTTTGTGTGGCTGTGATCACCAAAAAGTCTGAAATGAAAAAAGGAAAACATACAAATGAGACTGTTACTGGGAATTAGGTAAAAAAGCAACAACAACAACAATTTACCATTACTGTAAATTGAACCCCAAAATGAAAAGAAATGACGGCAGGTTTACAATAAATAAAAATCGAAACCCGTTTCTCTAGACTTAATGCGTGAACGATCAAATTCCCAGCTTTCTGACTCTATTAGCGTAGTCTTTAAACGTCACAGAGATAGATATGCTTCTTTTGGCAGGTTATGTTCAGTGCGTAACAGTTCTGGACGTCATATAGTTATACGTCGGTATGTCAGTAACAATCGATCTTGGGACGTACTAATTTTGAACAGGGAAGAGAGTAACCAGCGTGAAAATAGATATAATGATATTTTGGTATTATTTTTAGACAGAAGTTTGTTTTGGGTGAGGAAAAAACTTCACCAGTGAAAGATTCCTCACGTAAATCATTTTAAAGTTAGTTTCTAATCCATGTATATTGAACTTTGACTTTATCCATTATGAATATGGAATAAATAAACTGAAGGAGAATCTTCTATCAGCTTTATTTCTGGATAAGGCGACAAGGGTGAAAGAACAGAAACACGGTTTGGAACGATTACAAAAATAAACAAAATATTTATCTTTCATGAATAATTCATATCGCTGAGCCTCTGCCTCTTAATTGTATATAACTTCGTCAGAAGCGAAACAAAAATATCAACAAACAGCGGGTTAGGTTTTCTCGGTCAACATGTTGCCATGTACAGTAACCAAACAAATTTTTTACCTTAATGTGAGAAAAAAAAAACCACTTATCTTATCATGTGTATGCTCTTTGTGTGAACATATAAGACGAAAAATTATCACTTTTATACCCTGATTTACTTGGTGTACTTTCCTTGTCTTGGTTATTATAATCAACACCTTTCGGTTGTTGCATCCCTCAGCCTTCTTGAGATGTCATTTGAAGGTGGTTCTCCTGACAATATTGAACAGAATCCTTTATTCAATGGAAGAAGTAGGGTTATTTCCACTCCGCTGCCCATAAAGGATGATAACTTGAATTAGCTGTATCTATGTAAATCACTGTTCTGATGTCGCTTGTATGACTGAACAAATGAGTATTTAGAAACTTATTCTGATTTTCAATTGATCAGGCACACACAGCATGAAGAAGTCGTTTGTCATTCACGACTTAAATTGAGAGACTAACCAATCCTGTTAATATTTTATAATTAGGAATTAATCGATTAAACCTTGATATGGCCTCGTTTTGAGCCATGAAATGCTTTCAACTCTTCAGAGCTGAATTTCAAACCCCGTATACTCAAACTGCCTCCTTATGGGGCGTTGTCTCCATTGCCAGTACCACTGTCTTAAAACATTCATTTACATTCAGAATATAAAAAGGACAAATACACACCTAACAGTAACATTATTTTACAATCACCCTTACGTACAGACATACATATATACATTATATAACTATAACTATACGTTGATACATATGGAGCAGAACACTAACCAACAGGTGCACAGTAGACAGTAAACTCAGCACGAAATGACCAGACACAATATGGAGGGATAAAATAAAGAGATTCGTCTGTAAGACATGGCAAATGGTGCATAGTTGTCATGGAAAAAGATGAGAGATTATCCTGCAGAGAATTTGTAATGCCCGATATATGTATATATATGTATATATATATATATATATATATATATATATATATATATATATATATATATGTATATATATTCATATATATATATATATATATATATATATATATATATACGTATATTGAAGTGACGGCCTTTGGGAGTAAGAGTGTATGGACATTAGATACTTGGTGTATCAAACATGTTCAGGTAGATATTCCCATCTTCAGTAACATGTGTTGTGTCTGTGTGTGTCTGTATGCCTTCCAGTGGTTAGAGGTTATCCGTACAAAATAAACTGACCAACAGATGCTTTGCTTCCAAAGCAAGAATTGGAATCAAATCCTCTATGGTCATCTTTATGTATATATATATATATATATATATATATATACGTGTGTGTGTGTGTGTGTGTGTGTGTGTGTGTGTGTGTGTGTGTGTGTGTGATATAGCTAGAAAGAAAGTTGTAGGAACTTAGATAACTGGTAATATCTATATAGCATGTAGTTGTCTGTGCATTAGCAACGAACCATAAAAACAGAGCAGAAAGCGATAATCTTATTGCACATGAAACTAGTTATTGTGCAACGGATGCTATAAAGTTACGATAATAACTACATCTATGAGTTGAATCGACATTTGATACCTTGCAACGAAGTCCAAGGACATTGGACAATGATTACCGATCCATATACGCGATTGAAAGGCCGCGCAATATCAGTTTGATATATCGTTCCGAATACCAACGTCCAAGTGCAAAGAGCAAAGTATGGAAATAAGTTCGGCTTCTGAGTTCAAAAGCGAATTCATTCGAAGAGTTGTCAGCGGTAACAAAAGAAATGACCCACGATCTCTCGGGCCATGTATTCAATTCCGACATCTTCCGCCGACCCCTTTTTACCCTAGCTCTCTATTGTTGCTCGGTTTAGAAAGGAGGGAATGTTATTTATGATCAGATTGCACGTTAAGTAATAATCGGATGTCATGTAATGGCTGCCATGCACGTTTCGTATGACAGCTGAATTATGTTCCGCTGTCCCCATTTGAATACAATATGCATGTTTGGTCGTAGTAATGATAGTGCATACTCCATGTAGACGAAGTGTTCGTATATTGGACTCGGGTTGCGTAACATAATTTTGTAGGTAGCCAGCAAATGCTACTATTATACGCTTGTCATGGACCTCGGCAGCTTGCTCAAATGATGTGAGAACGACAGAGGATATTGATTAATTATCAATAGCTGAACAGGTCTATTGTGATTTCCATCAGTTCAGCTGTCCGTGCAACTTGATCTATTGCCTTTTCTTCTATTTTTCAGATCTCATCTTTTTTCTTTTCGAATTATCCTCGATACGATTTAGTTATCGTTTTTTTTTTCAATTTCCCGCTCTTTTGTTTAAAGCCACCGAGCAAAACTGCCATCGAAACTGTTAACGCAGGTTTCTTCAGTTCTATGTGAGTCTGGATGGTTAGCAGAGTGGATATGCAAGCTACTTCAAAGGAAAAAAAGGTTGGAAATTCCTTATCCTGTTATCTCTTATTATGTTTACGATAATTTTTTTGAAAATTCATCTCACAATAGATTTGCAATCCAAGTCAATGCTAAAAAGGTTGACTTTGTTTTTTATGCTGCTTCGTTTTCAAAAATTCTGACTGTTTTAGTGATCAATGTCCAACAAAACACAAAGAAAGTATCTAATTCATTTTTCACCGCTTTTACAAGTATACAATTGATCAACCTCAGCACAATAAGCTGCTATAGGACGTTGGTCAAGTGACGGTTTCTATGAAGTGAGTAACCAGACCTATCCATTCCGATATCCTTTTGCCTGTAATTTTGTTTCATTTGGAGCAAACATAATTTGATCTCAACAATAGGGAAAAGGCGAGTAAAATTTGATAAATCAGAAAGAAAAAAAAGATTTTTTTTAAGATACTCAGAACATATGAATGATCAGAATGTGGAAAAAAGATCTATTGTATTCCACTTATATCCTGACTGGCATCTTTGTGAGAGGAATAATTAGATTTATGGTAAGTAAATGTTATTGATTGAGGCTTGAGAGAGAAGACATATCGGCATATACAAAGCTAGGATTTAAAAAAGTTTTGATCGCATGACGCTGAAAAGTAATTCTCTACTACTTACTGGGGAATTATATATATATATATATATATATATATATATATATATATATATATATATATATATATATATATATATATATATATCATTATAATCGTGCATGTACAAAAGTTCCTCTATCTCTCTTTTCTAAAAACTGGACACAGAATACACTCATGATTATTTTTCCGTGAAAATATTTCCACACACCTAATGTTCTGATTATTATATCAGTAACACATAACAAGTATTCTAAATATTAATGATTATATATTTGTGTATTCAACATGAAAACAATAGCACTATTCTGTCGGTCGGTAACATTCAGTAGTATCCCATGCAACACAATCATTGGTTAACTTTAGTTTTCGTGGCAATGCGGTTTGCTTTTGTATGCTATCTCTGCACGATTTCAAATTGATTTGCCTGTGTCTAGCATTAACACCGTTCGATGGAATATCTGCAATCACCAATATTTATGGATAAAGAGAAGTGTCTCTGATCGTTTCAGCACTAGTATAGGTTAACACATATCACTTGAGGTTTTTCTATCAATTCTGATAATATAACATGCGATGGCACGCAATCATCTGAAAAAAAAATGCTTGGATTTTTTTCATGACTGATCCATGTACAGTTACCTCCCTTGGATTATTTTGTATTCCCACGTCCAAATAAGTCAATGATTGGTTCTTTATTTATCGATTTACTTACGTGTGTATAACCTCCTACAATCAAAGTCATGACCTCTTATCCAACGTAGACAAGCATTCCATCTAATGATTCAAATCCTTTTAAGTTGAAGGAAGTACTCTAGAGGTTATGTCTAAAACTGCTTAGTTTCCGACCTTTTACACCTTTGTGAATGTCTGTGCAGAAGTTTTGAATCGGAAAGAAGCATCACTTTTTCTTTAGATCAATGTACTTCAGTGTCTATTGAAGAAGAATTATGGTTCTTGGCGATCTTTTGGCGTGTGCGTCCGATTCTAGTGCTGAGGTCAGCGACTGCCTTGATCCTCAAATCATAGAGTTCTCAGCTCTTTTAAGCTGTCTTATTTAAACGGACACCATATTTCATATCTTCTTCGGTCTGCAAATGCCTATTTTATATGTTCTGTATCTGTCTCTCAGATATATCTCAGTCTCTGGAAATATCAGTTACTTCATATCTGTCCGCACAAATTCTATATCAGTTTATTGATGCCTGTCTATCTCATTTTATGATTATCCATCTCCGATGAATTCGAATCTATCGCCGGATGTTCATGACTGACGGCTTGATATGTATGCCAGTGAGGGCAGCGGTCCACGAACGATTCAGACACACGAACTGCTGTAAATGAACACAAAAGCAAACATACATACATACATAAATACATACATTTGCACACGCACACACACACACACACACAAACACGACCAAAAACACACACACACGACCAAAAAAACACACACACAACCAAAATCTCTCTCTCACACACACATATATTTTTTATAAAATGTAAAAAAATTTCGTGATCATCACGTAATATAGAGCACTGAAAACAAAAGGTGACAGGAGAGGAAAATAGGATGATTTTACGTGTGTGCATATAATGGAATTTTCATTGAATTTTTTTTTTTCATTTATTTACTTTTCACACACACACACACACACACACATATATATATATATATATATATATATATATATATATATATATATATATATATATAAGTGTGTGTATGCATGTGCACCCATGTGTGAATTCAGGTTCCAGCAATATGGTGCTACTACATCATTCAAATACTTATGAACTGTAATTTCCATACGAATAATTTACTGACAATATAAAAGGCAAAGGCACAGCCTCTGGATATTTGAATAAGCACAAAATCCGGTCTCATAGCTTAAGATTACAGGGGATATTGAGAATTTTGAGAGATGTCCTGTGATAAGAGTGTTTTTTTTTCAAATCCAAATAATGCATTACGCTTGATTTTACAGGTTACAACCATCCATGTTCATGTACAACCACAATCTTTAAAAAAAAAAACATGAAATTGTGCACAAACACACGCATACATACCTACCCACTCATACACACGCACATATACCCTAAAACACACACTCTGTGAATGGAAGTAATTGTTGTTTTTTTTTTCTCTCTCATCGATCCCCATGTGTGATATAGTTGTAATATTCTATGCATCATCACGAGAACCCTTACTGTTAATAGAAAAATCAGAATTTTCACATTGACACACACTACCCTAAATATATGCAACGCGTTTACAGCGCTATCCATTCATAAACAAAATTTGAAATTTTGCTCACTCACTCAATCAAGTGGTGCAAGGTTTGTTGAAATATCAGTGTAGTGGTTAAAATAGTTGCATTCTTCTATTCATGTATATCGCACTTATACCATGGTGAGGAGAAGTATTTGCACGGTATAAAAGATTGTACGTTTAATCAAATAATAATCTTCATAGCCTGGTAAGTTTACCTTAGCCTACAGCTGAGGCAATTGTATGCACAAAATATGAGGTTAATGCGTACATTATCCAATGCGTTATGTAACAATTTGGTTGAGTGGTCAAGTCAGCCAGTTTGGTGGTCCGAACTTTGGCTCTTTTCAGCTCATATTAAGTTACATTAATTTGTACAACAATAACTTAACCGTCCAAAATCAAGACCCACACTAATCGAACCCACACTATTCAAAGTATACCTGTACTGTATATTATGACTATTATAACGTTTCAGTATCTCTGCAAGCACTGTTTTGTTTGAACGTGAAATCACAAATTACATTATTACATGGAATACCATTTGTCATTCGTTCAATGTACCAATAATTTGTATATTTGAGTCAGAGATGTAATGACTTTGTGAGAAGAAATATCGATCAGTACTTCCTGCCTTTGTTCAATGGGGAAATGAATATCTCTTGTCTCTTCAGATGTATGAAGTGTGAACAGAGGGAGAAAAATGGGGAAATCGATTAAGATATCACGAGCAAGAGATAAGCAGCCCTCAAAAAATAGACAGAGTATTGCCGATCTCACTACAAGTACAAATTGAAGGATCCCTTACTCTGTAAACGGCAGAAAAAGAACTTTATTTTATGAATTTACCTAGCATCATTGTTCTCATAATCTAACAAACTTTACCAAATAAATTGCGAGAAGGAGTGAATGCACTCTCTGCAACATGTACATTTAGACCAACTATACGAAATACATATTTCAAATACAAACAAACGATATAAACTCTCACTATGAATAAAGATGACGTGATTAAGATTAACGGAATGATAGTGTCAGGTCGTGCAATTATGAGAAAAACATATTGGCTACGTATTGACCGGTAAACTAGAAATTGTAAAATATTTAGTTCAGAAAACTACACACAAAAGGTTCAAATTATTGAAAAACAAAGTTATCAAATCATGGCAAATGTTTACAAGACTTTGAAAATCATCAAATATTTTATTGTAACTATGTCAAATGAATATTTTTTCGACGGATGAAAATAAAACGTATTTGGGTTGGGAAATGAAAAAATCCAACGGGTCAAATGCTTTGAATGCTCGCAACAAATGTGCCTGGTGTTGAAAGATTCTAAAAGTATCAGCAGATTCCTTGAAACATCAAAATAAATTCCTAATAGTCCCAATTGATGAAACAGTGAATAAAAATGCATTTAAATGTAGAAGATAATACAATCAGGGGATATTTCTGAGGTAAGTTTAATAAAAGCATTATGATTCACGTATAAAGTATCTACTTATGATACATTCAACGACACTGATATATTCAGCGACACCGTATTATGTGAAAAGTTGAGAAAGGCATTATGTGAAAAGTTGATGTAGACGTACGGAAGTCAGAAATTATTTTCTGGGTACATTTGTGTCATCCACAGAAAGCTGTTTCGTTCTATTACAATACTCTTGACAGGGATATATATATATATATATATATATATATATATATATATATATATATATATATATATATATTCTACAAAAAAGTAAAGCAGACAATATCATACGCCTTCTCATTGAGAATTAAGCATCAGTTGATCGATTATTGTGGTGGTTGGCCCACAATGTTTATACTTCCATGCTCTCTGGTTGCAAGATAACTCAATGCAGTCATGGTTATTTCCTGCGATAGCATCAAATGGGTTCTTGTCTATTGAATCATTCACGTTGAGTGTAAGGTTGTTTTCGTGAACGTTATTCGATTAGCGGGTATTGTTTTGCTTTGTTTTTTTCTGAATCAGTGTTTATACATTGGTATATAGTCAGTAGTTTTTAGTAAGTATTTAGTGTTTTTTTTTGTTAAATTGTTCAGAGATTCCTTCTTTCTAGCGACAAATCACTGTTTTATCAGGGATTTTTCAGTGGGCTGCCGATCCTACACATTGCTACTATGAGTTATAATGAGCTTCGAACACAGATATTATTGAACACATTATTTTTTCTCCTCCACTTATGAATACTACTCAGAGTCTTTTTTGAAAGTAGTTGTTGAAATCATCTTCCACGGGACACAAAGATGGGGGTGAGAGCCAAATTCTAAAGCTACCTATCCACTGCATTTGATGAACAGTGTCGAAGAAACCGATCTCCATTCTCTACTTTAGGCTTGTTTCTGGGCTGTTTTGGTACAAAACATACAGGAAATACTCTACCAAAGGAAAGATAATATTTGATATTACAAATTTTACGTATTGAAAAAAAAAACTACTGAAAGTCTTTTGATAGAAATGTAATAGCCTAGAAAAAAGATTGAAGTTTGAATGATTCACTTCAAAACTTTTGACTATACAACACTTAACCCTGGATGAGGGTCAGATGAAAAACGATTATCTCTCATGAGTCAGGAACTATGAAAACTGATGCATTATTCTTTTCTCCCTGGAAATGTTTTATTGAAAATGATTTTTTTTAAAGAAAAGAAGAAAAAAACAATACGTAGACTTAATAAAAGATGAATCATTCCGAAACTGCGTTTGTTTTGCAATCCTAACAACTTGCATGTCTTAAAGAAAGAAGAAATTAATGTTAGCAAATGTCCAATCGAATCATTAATCTATGCCGATAGAATTACAGATTTTGATTCCTTAACTCGAGGGCGAAAAGAAAAGCCATAATTTTACAGACACAAAGTGAAATTAACTGCTTCTGAGTTACCATTATGCATTGTTCATTCGTGATTTTATAGTCGCCTTGGGAAGAATATCCGATTCCAGCAAAATAATAAACGGGACGAAATTTGATTACGTTCTTTAAGCATAGAATATTTCAGGAAAAAAAATGAGAAATCGGTGCCAGCGTTGAACAAAAGAAAAGGAAAAATACTATCCTTGTCGACTAAAACAGAAGAAAAAATGCCTTGAGATAAATGTTGATTTAATCATTTTATGGGACGAAGAAAAACTTCTCTTTTCTGGAGAAACAACAAAAGCAAAACAAGAGCAGCAAGATTTATATTAACGTAGTGACCATTATTCCTTGATAAAGACCACAAAGGCGTTAAGGCAGACCTAGCATAATTTCGTCATATTTATCCTGCGACGGAGAAAAACACCATTGCAGTTAGAAAAATGAAAACAAAAAAGAACCCGTACAGGTGACGCTCTTACTTTGTACGATACTATTCCAGAGTAGGAACTTGATCAGGTATTGTTACCAGATTGGAAGAAGCTCCAACATATATATATATATATATATATATATATATATATATATATATATATATATATATATATATATATATTTACGCATACACGTATGTGTGTGTGTGTGTGTGTGTCTGTGTATGTGTGTTTGTTTGTTTGTGTGTATTAAGAAATGAATATATATGATTAGGGAGAATGATTATAAATTCTGTAATATTATACAGAAACCTTTATTTGAGATAAACTGTTGATTTATAACTCTAACAAAAATATACGAATGTGATAAACTATCAAAGAAAATGGGGCTGCCAATAGTGTGGCCACTTCGACATACATTTGCTCCTACCATTGAGGTAAACAGCTGCCGGGAATGAACAGGTCAAAATAAATGCCTTCCACATTAATTCTCATCTTATTCATTAACCTCGTTTGATATAAAGGTTTTTCTACAATTTAGACCCTCGAGGTCGGGAAATGTTTATTTTCACTTACGGCGTTTAACCGCAATAAGAAGTTCCTCTTTGACATTGCAACTTGACTTCCCCATAAACACATCAAATATTTATATAGAGATTAGTGAAACATCCGCCTATGTCAGGTGGAGTAATTAGGATAGAACAAAAAAAAGTCCAGCGCATGAGGAAATGTTTACCCTCTATTTTGATCCCTTATTGTGGAAAAAAAAGCTTCTCTTTATCTCTGATCTTGAGAAAGGGGGAACGGAGCTCATGTCCACTTTAACTTTTTTAAAAAGGAAAAAACCCCGTTTAACTTCAATTTTTACACCTGACAGAAGGAGAGCAAAAGTCATTGTTCATCAACCCATCGGATATATATATATATATATATATATATATATATATATATATATATATATATATATGCATATACATATATGCATATATGTATATATATATATATATATATATATATATATATATATATATATATATATATATATATCTGTGTGTGTGTGTGTGTGTGTGTATTGCAACATACATATTTTGTAGACTCATGGATGCTGAATATCAAATCTGGGATTGGAAAATGATTGATAATTGAATAAGTTTTTCGTCTCGCTTTCTGTTAAGGAATTATCATTAACGAAAAAGTCTCATCTTCTGAAAACAATCACAGACATGGACCAATGGATACGTTCAGCATAAACTTACTCTGCGACCTGAACACCTACTCAAAGGTATTTTGGGGATGGAGGATCGATCTCCGAAAACACAACAAATCACTTTCCTTAGACATATTCAGGAGAAAATATTGAAATTTTCAGCCCTTTAACTACATCAGTGCATCTTATACATGTGATGTATATTTTCAAAAAAGATCTTAAATCAGAATACAATGTTGTTAAAACTGCTGATAACAACAAAAAAGCATTTTCAGAAAGGCTTATAACACGGTGAACTCTCCAGATTTGCTCAAATATTTCAGGATCAGAAAGAATTGGCAATAAAACATGAAATATTGATATCAATGATGAACATTGACGGAGACCCGAGCCTGTTTTTAATCATGAGGACAATGGTTTTAGTTGCCAAAAGTTGTTAAAACAATGGTTTGAACAGAATTCAAAACTCTATTGCTGATTCATCTGGGCATATAAAGGCAGAAAGTGTCACGATTCACAGTGGATTATATGCCTGGTCACGAAATCTTGGTTTCTGTTGGTGATCCTTGTTAGTCTCACGTCTGATCGTGACTCAAACTTCATTCTTAAAGGTCTATAACAACCCCTTGGGAGTCAACAAGAATAATGCTTAAGCCCTACTCATTCAATGCCAATTGTTCTCAATTAGCTGCTGAATACACTGGAAACTTCATTACGCAAATTAGTCTTTGAACCCTGGATAGTCTGCGAGTAGGGAAGATATGCTATTTTAATATCTAAGCAGTGTTTATCAAAGGTTGAATACTGGGTTCTACGTGAACTGATTCGAAAGAAGTTTTAGAATCCTACGCTTCTCTGTTGAATGAACTTAGAAAATTCAGAATGCACTATAAAAGATTGTTTGAAGAAGGCAACGGCATCAAATGGGTCATATAAAATATTCACTGGTTTTATTGTTTATATAATCTTTTACCATATGAATAAAAATTTGACCATATAATGAAACTTAAAATAATGATACTGATACGTATGATGTGAGAAGAGAAGAAAAAATTGAAAAAATGTTTTTCAAAATTTTTTTATTGAACTTGAGTTACATTTTTTTAAATATGTTTTATCAGAATTTTGTTCCATTTGTAGCAGTCAAAATGTTGGAAAAAAATCAAACATATCTAAAATTTTGAAATGCACTAAAGAGTGCATTAGAGAGCTCAGGCAGTTGATGGTTGCCATCAATCCGTCAGGATGAAACCCAGACAGAAAATGGTATGGTTAGTCACTCAATCGAAACTCCTCTTCGACCAACGTCTTTTGGCTGCAGGCCATGACTGGGTGATCAATTAAAACATCGAGTGAAGAAGTAACCGTGAATAAGTTACTTTTAATAACTTCTGTTTGACAGTGATCCTTAAAAAGTCAAAATCGTCAAAAGACAATGCTATCAAAAAATTATGCATGTTTTCATTTGTATATGTATTTGCCGCTGAATAAATCTTAGGTGCCAATTTAGACTAAACTTACATTTCAAAATGGACTCCCGACTAGTCAGAGGGGATATTAGAAAAAAAAATGCCGGATACAATAAAGGCTGATTGTTTGAATATCCAATCCTCAATTTTCATTTGCATGACGTGTGCAGGCCAGGCTTACCCACTTCAAAACTGGAGAAATTTATGTTGTCAGCTTTGGCGACAGTCTTGGTTTACAGTTTCTGAAAAATAAGATGTTTCCGTGAAATAAGCATCCATTCCGTTATGAGACTGGAACGAATAAAAAAAATTGTTGGATATCTTTCGGGTTGTTTTCTAGAAATGTAATATTTTCTGACAACATGTCCAGTCCTATATTTTGTTGACATAGTATGCCTGGTTGAATTTTTTTTTTTTAAATTGTCAATTTCATTTTACGCGTTGATAGGCAGTGGTTTTCATGTAATTTTTTTTTCTTTGTAGCGATGGCATTTGGGATGTACAGAGCCACATTTTTTTGTAGTTGTAATTCATTCTATAAGTAACCATATGAGTATTGTAACAGCTGCATATACTTACATAGTTTTATAAGCACATACACTAACAGACTACCAAATATTCATGCAAATGCATGCAGAGAGAAGAGACAAACAACTACTAGAACATACAGGGACAATCATTAAAACCCCTCACATACAAAGGCGCTTGAGCATATGTAAACCCGTGCACATGCACTTGCTCGTGCGTACACACACACACCCACACACACACATACACACACACACATATATATATATATATATATATATATATATATATATATATATATACATATATATATACATATTTATATATATATATATATATTTATACATATATATATATATATATATATATATATATATATATATATATATATATATATATATATATATATATATATGTACGAACGATGAAACACACTGGCGAATAAATCAGGAGAAAACATAGAAACATACATAGGTATAGGCACACCAACTAACACCACAGCAATCACACTAATGCAAGTATGAATGGACACATTTATATTTGGATGGATATATATATACAAAAAGCAGAAAAAATACATTCGTTCAATTATTCAGAGGGACAGAGAGAAACGTACACTAACAGAAAACTCATGCAAGCACTAATTCGCGTGCACCATCAAACAACTATCATTTATCAAGTCACTCTTCAAGTACATTTGCACACAGAATCCACATCAAAATCATATGTACATCGTGACACACGAAATGTATACGTAGATACATGTATATACGATGTAAACAAACGTATACTTTTTTACACATGCATTAATGAAAACACACATTTGCAATTACACAAAAACAGAGAAAAAGAAGACAATACAGAAAAAAAAGGGCGCGCACACTATCACACACAAATGAGCAAGCAAGTACAGACAGATACACGCACGCACACCCAGTACTGACACTTGCACACAAACAAGAGAGCCAGCAAATACTTGCACACAGAAGAACGAGCAACTACTGACACATCTACACACGCAAAAGAGCGAGCAAATACTTACATACACAGAGGAACGAGAGGGTAATCACACATACACAAAAAGAAGTTATCAAATACTCGCACGAACAAAGGAGCGTGAAAGTACTGATATTTATACGTGCACCAAGGAAAGCTCAAGTGCTCTCTCTCTCTCACACACACAAAAAATAATGAAGTACTGGCACACACATACATACGAGCAAACAAATACATATACATGTGCATGCATATTGAATGACACAGAGGTTAACGCAGAGGTATGAACGAAAGAAACACAACTGCGTAACCCATGTGAATACACACACAGATGCATGCACACAAACACGAACCTCCTGCCCCAGTACACACATGTACATACGTATGCGCACGATTCTACGTACAGTACACTAAACTTGGTTCATTACAATATATACGTATAGTCTGAAGAGCTTCACTACTTTAAACATTAAACCATGTCGGATATTCTCGAGGGTCAAGTTGTACATCATATGGAGAGCATGTTCCATAGAGAGTTTTGGGCATTCTAACAAAACTTTCTTGCCAGCTCGTAAAACAGAAATGACAAGAGTGGATCCGTTACAGCATTGCAAGTGTTAGGACTGACCCTTTGGAAGTTCATATCGATCATCTGGATTACAAATTATGATCAGAGCTGAAACAGAATGATACTAACAAAGAAACACCTCAAATTAGAATGTCCAATCTTTTTTGGATGAAAGCAGTCACTAATTCAGGCAAATATTTTGAGTAAATGGTTGAGTTTCTGTACAATTTAAAACATGAGTAAATAATGTATCAAATGTCTACTTGCGTTATCATTCACTTTTTCAATCTACGAATACATTTGTTGCAGTTTTCAGAGCAGTACCAGATAAATATATACAGATAATCTCAGCAATTCAAAGCTACATTTGATACAAGTTGTTCGATTTAAAAACCTTTAAGAACGTATCAAATAGAGTTTGGATATTCTGTGAAGTCATCTTTATTGCCTTTTTATGATTTTTAACTCATGGATTGTACTATTCGGCATCTTCTGAACTCTTGATGCAGTCTTGCGACAGTTGGTCAAATCAACTCAGTAGTATTTTTGTATTTCCCATAATTTCCCTCCAAAGGGGTATGTATCTTAGTTCTTATGGGTTTGAAATTGAAGAAGGGGAAAAATAATTGCTCCACTCACATTTTGTAGCGAACCATTATAGAGGCTGCTGGCATCCCCTTCATCTCTCTCATACTTCCCAACCATCTGTATCTACCGCAAGCCCGACCTTTGATGACTGGACATAAAATTACCAGCCATTTTAGTTCTGGGTACGCTAAGAAATTATTTCAAATAATTCAATGCTAATTATGCTTTTGCTATACGCCATTTTGGCTTTCTAAATGTTTTCATAGAAACTACCTACATTTTGGATGTCTTGGAAACTTGTATTTCCACGCGTGTGTATGTGTCTGCTTACGTGTTCTTTTGCATATATGTGTGTTTGTGAGCGTAATTTCCAAACATCAGTATATTTCTTTTCGTTTCTCGCTTGATTTCCTGGTTCTACGGTTCTCCTCTACTTTGCTGTTTAGTGCATTGAGGTTAAAAGAAGAATCATACATCGGCTACGTCTAATGCACGCAACCAAAGTATTTCCTCTGTCTACTCTCAGATATCTGAATAAACATTTCTCTGATTTAAGTTAGATTGATACCTAATGGCAACTAAAATAAAAAGAGTTATCTGACTCTGTAAGTGTATACAAGGTGATTAATCCTGTCCCACCAGCCCATCATACATTTTTTTCGATTTTTTCCGACTAATACACACGACCTTATGACCTCCCCATTTTATCGGTCTTCTCAAATTCATTTTTTCTGAATTGTAATGATTGAAGTATACGTTTTTTTTATATATTTCTCTTCAAACCCCGATTTTTCCTGCCAATCCCTCCTATCAATGTGCACCCACAAGAAATATTTCCATAATGAACAATATCTATATTTCTTACACCAACTGTTTTTGTTATATTTTGCAATACGTGAACTGTGTCTCTTTTATGTCACTAAGAGTTGGTAGATCTTGAAGGTGTTTTACGATGCAGGCATCAGGAAGTATATAATAATGTATTAATCATGTTTATGTTTTGATGGAGGGTATAGCTCAAACGAATTTTCTGACTCCCAATTTATGTCTCCCCTGCTTACTAATCTCTAGTTTTCCTAAGCCAATGACTATAAAGATCACTTCCATATATTTGACACCCTGGATTACTAATACTAAATAATGAACCACTTTACGAAATTGACAGCACTGAAAAAAAAGCAGTGTCGAGTCAGAAGCCTTTTTGGTCGGCAGTTATCGGGGAATCATTATCATCATCATCTACATCAGCCTTTTAGCGTCCGTTGTTTGACATGAAACCTCCCCCCAAAATCACCACACGTCTCTATCATGGACATTGTAAAATCAGTAATTCCTTAATTTACTTGCTTGTTACGCCATGTTATTTTCTGTTGGCCACAATTTTGCATATGATCAGTAGCGATCAACGTTGTGCGTTGGGATGTCAATTGGTCGCCAGGCATTCTTGCAACCAGTCAAGCACATTGCCGTTTTAAGTTCTCTAACACTTTCTATCTTAGACTCCTTTCTTTTCTCTTGTATATTGTGTTGTCTTCTGATCTCTCCATGTGAGGTTGAGTATCATGTACATGCTGTATGGTTCTCAGTTTGAAAGTTAATCTTATGGTTATATCCCATGTTTCAGCTCCATAGGTGGCTATTGGGAATATACCCTGGTTGTACCTCCTTTTAAGACTTGTGGAACTTTGTGTTCATGGAAGTCGAACTTGCTTTCTCAGAAGCTTGTCAACCTAGTGTACACCTTTGCTTTATTTCTTCTTCTTCTTCTTCTTCTTCTTCTTCTTCTTCTTCTTCTTCTTCTTCTTCTTCTTCTTAGGACCTTTTGCACTTTAGCATTTTGGGCACTAGGGAGAAACTGACCTAAATATTGTGAAGCCATTGCTTCGTACGTCGGACATAAAATTATCTTACATTATAATTATGGCAGGCTGTTTCACACAGCAAGAACCTTTCTGAACAAGCACTTTTTGCACAGGCACTGCCATAGACAGCATATTATGTATGGTTTCTAATTCCCCATGTTACTTTGCTGGGGATATATTTATTCATGAATAATGTTACAATGATAATACTGATTCGTTTCATGACCTGACAAATTTAATTTTACAGTTTAGAAGCCGATGCCAAAGGCTGCTTTATTTTGGGTACGATACCTTTCAGAATTCTAGATGCATTTAAATACTGATTATGCAATTGTAAGGAAAGGGAAATCTAATCAGTTCCAACGCATGGCTCGATATTCCCTTAAGGCGAAGGGAAATCTATTTTGTGGGTACAATTATATATTGTATACATAGAATATTGATGTATATATTTATAAGAGTATATTTCATGATGTCTCTTATTCTATGCATCAATATTTACATATTTATCTATCAATCTATTCATCTAAGTATGCCCATGAATATGTATACATCTATCCATCCAGTTAGCTAGCTAGTTCGTTAGCTAACTTCATAACACATATTCGGTCATTACGAGTCCACTGCTGGGTAAAGTGTTTGCTATCTCTATCCTAGACAGGCGTATTCGGGCTGACCATTGCCTAGAATTACGGACGATCTTCTCTACCTCATCCCTCTATATTGTGTCTCTCCACATGCGTGTAATGACCGATGGGCATCAATCGGTTAGCCTGTACGCTTTAGTTTATTCGTGCTTCATGCCTAGCCCATCACCTTTGTTGCTGCTTAATCACATGCAATATTGAATACCCTGGCCCTCTCCCATATCTATGTAGATATTTTTTCATCGCAAAGGATTATATCTAACATTTCTCTCTCCATTACCCATTGTGCTATTTATTTCCAACTGATTTGGCAAGACTCCTGGTTTCTTCTCCATACATTATACCTGGTATTATGCGACAACAATGAACTTTACGTTTCAAGCAAACCTGCAATTTGATTTTCAGTATGTATTTATACTAAATGCTCTCCAACCAATCCTCAGGCATTTCTTATATCATATACGTGGTGTCCATTTATCTCAATTCCCTGACATGGGTGGATGTATTTTTTGACTCTTTTTGAGACTTCGCCAACTGCTCTGATTGTCTTTATTTCGTCACTTTGATATGAATGGGTATCCCGACTTTGTCAAAAGTTTGATTTACGACGGTTTTCATTTCAAACAGAAACAGCAAAACATAATCACACATCTCTGCTCTCAGCCATCAACTCCAAGCTCCTGTACCTCTCATCAACCAATTTTTGATGACTAAACATGTCAACATTATCTAATTTTGGACTGGGGACGCTTAAAAAAGGTTTCTAAATGGATCAATAGTGTTCGCGCATATGCTATACCCCATTTTGGCTCACAAAAAATATCCATGGTATGCTCTACATTTGAATAACGATGCAAACCTGGTACTCGCGTATTACTGTTCATGTGTGTGCGTCTGAGTATTCCTACGTGCGTATGTGTGCGTATGTGTGCGTTTGTGTGTAAATTGCAAATTCTGATATCTTTTGTTTCATTCTTTTATTTGATTCCATGGTAGTACGAGTTTTTTTTTATGCTCTGCAGTATATAACGGTTTAGTGAATTATTATATATCGACCGTATCTTATACAGCTAACCAATTAGTTTCCCTTTTCCAGCCTACAGATACCTCAACACAGTCATCTAAGTACGATCGAAATTCCTGTGATCCTAAATGAGAATGAACAACAGTCACTTGACAATTAGCCATAAACATAGTTAGAATTCTCCATTATCAGTCAGTACAAAAGACAGTGCAGTTTCAGGTCAGAGTCAGACAAAATATTTAAACTCAAGAATGAAATATCCGTCTCCAAAGTTATTATTCTCTCCCTTGAGTTGGGTTCTTTAGGAAATATCTAAATTCAGTCATGGATTTTGAAATTTGAGGGAACTGGAAAATGTAACCAGAAATATTCGAATCTGTACATCCGTACAAGATTTTACAAATGACAGGTTTTTTCGAAAGACCATGAAGGCAGGTCTGTTTGTAATATAGAAAACTCTACTCATGAGGCTGCTGATTTCAATGTAACTATCATAAGATAAAATTTATTCATGAGGACGGTCATGATAATAATATGGTTCCGTTCATGAAATAACAAATGTAATTTTCCAGTTCACAAGTCGATGCCAACAGCTTCTTTATTATGGGTACAATACCTTCAAGAATCCCGAATACATTCAAATATTAATAATACATTCGTCGGAAATCCAACATATAATCAGTTCCGATACGTGGTTCAATATTTCTTCCCTCAAGACTAAGGGAGATACATTTTGGATCAAGCGAAGGTTATTGTATATGCATATCTATGAAAATATTTCATGAT
>OY735218.1:13690052-13712552 GCA_963457665.1 Thysanoteuthis rhombus
TAGTTTTCATGTAGACCTTATGTTACTCTATATAATACTGTTTTTGTTTTTTTTTAATAAAGTGTTTAATTAGGTAGGTTACTTAAAGACGTATTTGACGATGAGAGATCAGTAAGTATAACAGCAGATGTGACGGATTGTTTGCGTCACTTCTATTAAGTGCTCCTCCATGTGAATATTGAAACTGTTGTGTGCGTCGGTTTTAATCCTAGACTGCTTGCAAGACAACTACTGTCATCTTTTGAGAATACTAATTACACTGATATATATATATATATATATATATATATAGAGAGAGAGAGAGAGAGAGATAGAGAGAGAGAGAGATAGAGAGAGAGAGAGAGAAAGACAGAGTGAGTGAGAAATTTCTACTAATCCTCTAATTTCTACTGTATAATGAAGCCTTTGCTTTACTAAATTGATTTTCATTGAAAGCTATTGTTTGCTTACTATTCATTCCTGCTGCATTAATACCGGATGCTTAGTCTTAATCTCATTGCATTGTACAACTTGCTTGGCTTCATTTTTAGATATTGGGGAGATTCGAATAATTTCAGTTCGTCAAAATTTTAATCGTCTCAGTTTTTCCCCACTTTTTTCATTACAAAGCATTTAAACAGTAATTGGCCAGATTTTAAACGTCAATGTTGTCGAATCGTGTTATGGTTAGCACGCCTGCCTCTTACGCTGGAGGTACACAGTTTCATTCCAAGTATGAATGAAGAGTGTAGAAAAAAAACCCAATGAGGAACATTTCCTTATGTACAGAGTTCAATCAAAGCTGTGTGACAAGGGTGGAGTTATCTACGTCAGTGGACTTGTATACAGCCAAGCAATGTAGCTGACTCAAATAGTTTTTTGAAATAAATTGTCTTCGGTGTAGTTTCAAAGAACGGTAAAACACGCTCAAAGTCAGGTATTACTATGACTTTGATAGTAAAGATGGGTAAACTCACACCAAACTGCTCAGAAATAACTGATATGGGCAAAATGCCCCTAATTGCCAAAACCTGTGGTTTAGAAATACGACAAGTAGTGATAATTGTTGAATTTTTCGCACAGCCAAAACGTCGAACGTGTTAAATTTATCACGGCAGGCACTAAATTTGCGATACTGCTGCCAACAAGATGGCCATGAAAACTTATCAAGTCTTCACCAGAATTTTAACTTGTAAAGGTTAGTAAGTTGTTGCACTAGATGGAAATCGTCACCTACCAGTTTTGATTCAAAGGGCAATTGTTTTACCTTCTAATCCGTTTTGTTTTTTGTTTTTTTTGCAGTCTAGTAGAGTTCGAAATATGATGGAATTTTTATTCAGTTCTAGTTTCCCCATTTAGATTTTCAAAGGGTGAATATGCACTTATTTTTTTCAACATCTCGTCTTCTTCATTGTGAATTGCATTTGCACTTCACCATACCCCCTTTTTCTATCTCTTTCAATATATAACTTTCTCTGGTTTAAAAACAAATCTGGTGTAGCTTTCATTACATAAATCCTGTATTCAAGATTTTGTTTGATTTTACGCCGGTGTACTGATTTTTTTTCCTCCTGCTACAGCGTTCTTCACATTTAGAAAAAAAATTGCCTCCGGTTTAGCTATCATTACCTGAATCCTGTCCACAAATTTTCGTTCTGTTTCACTCTGGTTCGATTCAACCCGACTAACGATTATCTTCCTGTAGGTAATAACTTTAGTTTGCTGGCCCCATAGCAATTAAATATTGTTAATCCTATAATACTACAACCCCTTTAAAGGAACAAAAATGGACAATATTTCATTTTTAGTGTTATAATAAGCTACTACTGCGACTCACTATTTTGGTGACACCAACTGGTTCAAAGCAGTTTGCAGGCGATTGAAATCAATTTTTTCATTATTTGTTCAAACAACACTTCTACTGATCAATTCTATGGGCTTGTTCAGTTGTACTATCCGTATTCTTATTCTAATTATGTGAAATAAAAACGTAACACTCAGAAAAATTAAATTTCAGTAGTCATGCTACTGTTAAGTTATTTCATTCTCTTCTGCGCTATCTGACATATCTCTAAAATGGAGTTGCGGCGAATTCGTTTTTGGATTTGCCGACACATCTGTATTAACGCTTTGTAGTAAGTCAGCTAGTCCAACTTACATTGAACAACTGAGATAGAACGGCCGATATATGATATCACAAAAGGTATGACGTCAGTAATGATGATATAACAGAATATATGAGCTCAGCATCTTTGTACTTAAAAATAAAGTTGTTTACTTTTTCCATTGATGATAATACTTTCTAAATATTTCTTTATTGCGATATTTTACTTGTATGAGAATCAATTGACACAAATATTGACATTGCTCTATCTCATGGATCATGTTTCGTATGCTGAATTATATTATCCAGACCCTTTTTCAAAAGAGAGAGAGAGAGAGAGAGAGAGAGAGAGAGAGAGAGAGAGAGAGAGAGAGAGAGAGAGAGAGACCCGTACTTTCAATTTTCTGATATGATCTCCCGAACAATTTTTATTTCATTTATTGTCTGGTTTTGGCTAGATTGTGTTCATCCAGTTTGGGCTATTATTGGGGGGAAAAACCCAAATAACATAAGTTAAATTGTCTTTGAAGGTAATGGTTCTTCTGAAAATTATTGCCAATAGCTTTAAGTACTTATTCTTATGAATAGTCAGCGACGTCTAAAAAGCAATCAGAGTCAGCTTATTAAATTATATGCAATTCCATTGTTTCTCTAACTTTCTTGTAGATGAACGATTTGATTTGTATTGAACGAGATATCAATTATGCTGCATTAGACCAAAAATAGGTCTCGGTAGAGAAAAAACAGTATTAATCATATTTCCGTGGGCAATTTACACATTTACACCTAGAAGGAACAAACAATAAAGCATTAATATTTTAGCAGAAAAACAACAGGGAAGAAATTCATTAATGAGATGACTATGGGAACAAGAAGACGGATGAGTTCACAGAAGAGCAATAAATCAGTAGAGTGAGGGACTGAAACAGATAAATAAGTAGGTCTGGTTAGTCACTCGATAGGAACCGCCATGTGACCAATGTGTCTTGGCAGTCGGTCTTGCTGCGGGTGAACAAGTCGATCTTAGCCGTGCGTTAGATAGTGGATTGAATTTGTCATTAGTTTTGGGTTAGTCACTGTGTCGCTGTAGTTCATTTATGACGTCACTGACTTTGAGTCTTGTCATTTCTATCCGTCAGTGTTGTTACATGAGAAATAACGTCAGATTTCAACAGTAGGAGTTTGGCTTTGAATCGATCAAGAAATTTGATATGACGATGTCTATGGTGGAACGATCACTTGGTGAAGTATGAACATTTTTTGGTTTGGTTCCTGGGAAGAAATGTTTATAAACATGTCTGGTTAGTCATGGAATGAAAAACCGTGATGCAACCAACGTCTTTCAGCAATATATAGTGTTTTCATTCATCAAAACATTTGGGAGAATGGTTGACCAATAAACAAGTAACTTCTCTCGATTTTTGCTTGGCATTAATCAATAAAAAGTCGGAATGATTTAAAACAGATAAGAATGATTGGATACGGGAGAAGAATCTATTATGAACATATCTAAAACCCACTTGTTAAGATGGGACTGACAAAAAAACAAAACAAAACAATGTGACCAGTTTCTGTTCGAACAATAGGGGATAGATATTGGAATTTTCAGTCCTTTGGCTCCATTCGTGCAGTCTGTTGGTGTGATACTTGATCATTCAGTTAATCAGCCAACAGGACAAACATAAGAGCTGTATAAAATTCATGCTGAATGTTTTTGTCGACAGCTTTTGATATGAAAGAAAAAAAGGTCTGTGTATTTTGAAATGAGAGAACAAAAAAAAACAAAAAAGAAGTGGTCCGTAGCAATAAGGTTGGGAATGTGCCAATGATAGTAAGCGTTTCTGTGACTGTACCAGGAACATTAGAATCAATATCAGATGATTCAAAAATCAGAATTAGAAGTTGAGACAAGGCAGCCCACTGCATTGCAGTGGTCCCCAAGGATACTCGGAAGCTCCCTGAAGATTTGAAGAGATTTGCAGTCACTTAGTGTCATAAAGGATACGTTGAGAATGAGTTCAAAGATGCATCCACTATCTATGGAGGTAGCAGCAGATGAATGACGAGGAAGAAGAATAAGCAAGAGGCTGAGTGTAATGAAGTGAGAAAACGCTGAGAAATGGATGCTGCATTCAAAAATATAAACTGGAACAAAAAAATTGATGGTGTAACAAGTAAACATGAGAAAGGACAAAATTAACGTAAGGAAAAGAGGGTATGGTTAGTTGCATAATAGAGATTCATAAAATCAGCGTTTGTTTTTTTGTTTTTTTTTTTTGGCTGTATGCCGTTATCGGAGATGATCAATTGTAAAATATGAAAAAGAATGGTCAATGGATGAATTACCACTTACGCTTTATGTTCGGCTTTGATCACCAAAAGAATTCAGTATTTTCAAAAAATCAAGTGGAAATATTTTATCACACAAACTGAATGACGTATTTAACATATTCTATCGATAATGAAATATCTTTACTCCAAAAATCTATTTAGGAATGAAGTTTCAGAAGAAAAAAAACCTATTCTTGTACACTTATCCAAGAGCAAATTTTTAAATGTTCAAACATCTAACTCCGTTCTTATGGTCTGTCCACCTGATACAAACAATCATCTAGTCAGACAGACCCACTTGAAAATTGAAAAAAACAATGTTGGCAGTTTTCATTGACAGTTTCTAACTAACACAAAAGGAGGCAAAAAAACAATTCAACAGAAAGAGATGTTTGGGAAAAATAGTACTGGAAAAAAAGAAAGAAAAAAAAAACGGGAAAATCTCAAGGAAATAAACGTGAACAAAAACCCTACTCAATAATTCATTTCTTTTGACTTCGGGAATGCAATAAAGCAGAAGATATGGATTCGGATGGGGAGGCAAAGGATGGGAAACACAGAAACACAACGATTTGTAAAATATAATTAGATTATGTTCCATAAAAACGACTGTATCTTTTCTGAATAATTTATTGGATCTATTTAAAAACCATTCACGGCACAAAAATATAAATCGATGAGGATATCTTTCTTGTTTCTGCCTCTGTTAAAATGCTAGGATTTCAGTAACAAAAAAAAACTCAGAGAGTGTATATCTCTGTTAACGCTGTTGTAACGGGGAGTAACTGTGTGCCCAAAAATGCACCACAAAATCCGATCAGTTCTCCCACAGTCTTTTGTGTACCCTTTTATCAGATATTCTAATTCTGGACGTATTAAGCGAGAGGACAAACGAGGAGATCGGCCATATTATGTTGTTTAAACATATGACAATGTTAAAAAGTTAATAGTGGTTGGATCCGCTCAAAAATTCAATCTGTTCTTTCATAGCCTGTCATAACACAAAATAGCCTTGGCATTCATTTGATAACTACTACAGATATTGTAAAACAATCATGACCTTATACATTAATGTTATTCAAAGAATAAAAAACTGAATATATCTGTCTATCGAAGAAAAAAAATCTGGAATCTGTCCTCAAATCAAAATATCTTTTCCTTGACTCATTGTCGACCCTGGCATAAAATTCCATAGAAATCCCTTCGTTACTTAAAGCAATACACTTTGTTGACAGAGATAGATAGGGAAAGGGGGAAGTTAGGTAGTTTAGTAAAAAGATACCGACAGATAAGACAAAGAAGCGAGAAAAGTAATCTGCAAGGAATATTTCAGCTAGGGAACTAATTCTTGTAAAAAACTGTCAAGCAAAACTATCACTAGATCTGTCCACAAAGGTGTCTTCGATTTTCAAGTCGGCGTATCTGTTTGGCTTGCCATATTTGTATATGTCACGCGCACAAACCCTTTTGATAGAGCTAGATGGTTGAAAATTCAAACATTCGCTCCTGATTATGTCTAGAAGAACAGTTTTTGTTTTTTTAAATAACCCCAAGACATTTTTCAGTGGAGGATTGAATTTGCAATTCACTTTTATACTACATTTGTCCTGGACTTTTTTGACAGTCAGCATTTCTGCTTGTATTTTAGAAAATCAAAACTTTTTCAAAGATCAATGCCCAAATGATAGTGAAAAAAATGGCACATCCATTGATTACCCTTTTTTTTTTAATTCTTCAGTTGATTAACAAAAACACGGCTTGCTGGTCTGATCACGCTACATTTTCTATCGAGTAACACATCAGATCCTCATTTTTTCATATTTAGTTCCGAAAAACTTCGACGAATAATGTAGATCACAGTGGATAAAGATAATAATTATGAGATACAGTGATATTTTGTGAGAAAATCAGATGCAATAATATATATAAAATCATGTTTGTAAGGCCTTCTTTTAGATGCAGTCGACATTCTCCCATTCATTTTTTATTCTGCTCGGACCAATATTTTATCAAAAGGATTATTTACACAATCAAACAATACTTCGAATTACTTTCAAGCTAAAATTCTGGCGATTAATTTAGAGGGATGTTTATGAAATCCCGATTTCTAAGAGGATTTTGATCCCTATTTGGTTATGCAAGTAAATTCTTATAGATTCAATTGATCTTGTGGTAAAGGTGGGAGAAAGAAAACCTGGTGTTCTTATTTATATAAATAAAACAAATTAGCTTAGTTCTCCTGGTTCAATTTTTTCCCATTTGCTTTTATCCAACTACAAAATAATGATAGCTAATCAGGAATGTTCCTCAGGTTAAAGCAAAGTTAGCTCCTGAAAGACAAATCATTTCCCTATCGTTTTCAGATAATTAATTTACTTTAATTAGTTCATTATTCAATGACTTATGATAGATACATTCACGCTTAAAAGGGTAAGACTTCAGGCATCTTTACACAGAAATCAACGTAGCCTGAGATTTTGTCTCTCAGGTAAACTATGTTGTTGATGAAAACGCCTAACATAAGAGTCACAGTTAGAAAGTCATTTTTTTTTTCTTCTTAAGCTTTGGAAGGGGTTGGAAATTTTCTGTTCTTGTAGAGGTTAACAACATACACAAACAAACACGCAGGGGGTACATGTAAACGCATGCACGCATATGTGCAAAGAAAAACATACACAAACACACACACACACACACACACACACACATATATATATATATATATACACACATACACATATACATATATATATATATGCATGTACATACACATGCACGTGCATACGTGCGCTCAAACGCACACACGCACTCACATGTTCACATACGCACACTCACACACACACACACACACACACACACACACATATATATATAATAATTAACGCCCCTTATTTAGTGTTGAGCACTTTATAAGTGCTGTATCTCGTTCATCGTAAGTTTATGCAATGCTCTCCCATAGGGTTAGTGCACTCTTGTTGATGGGAGTATAAACTAAAATAAATATATTACTTAAATTCAGCCAAACTGACTGTCCAGGTCCATGGAATAGAGGCCGGATATCGGCCAACGGGTCTGAAGGAAAGGTTTCAATCCTGCCTCGTAGTGCTGGATGAGAGATTTGATAGTCTATAGCCACACTGAAGAGTTGTAATACAACGAAGCAACTGCCTGTGGATGACATATATATATATATATATATATATATATATATATATATATATATATATATATCAGAGAAAAACAATTATCCTTTGTACAGAGTTAAATATAAAAAGCCTGCTTAGCTGCCATGACTCCAATTCTCAGTAATCAAGTTTTGCTTTCATGAGCTCTGAGTTGAAACGTTCATAAGGTAATATGCTCTTCAAAAAAAAAAAAAAAAGAGAGAGAGAGAGAGAGATCCTGAAGTGATATCAAATCACTTTTCCTTTCAATAGTGTCATCTTCTCCACAACATTTTGTCGGATCAACATCCTTTCCCCTTCAAACGCACACAAACACACACATGCAAACAGCAGTCAACATAGTTGTACCAAAATCGGGGTAAATCATTTCTTTCATCATAATAAAACGATAAAATCCTGATTGAACTAAAGGATCAGATCCAAGACACAGCACAGGGAAAAAAGTAAACCACTACATCTATCTAAGACAACAAATCTCCAAACCTAACTAATAGACAGACCCGTTGACTGAGAAGCTTGCAACCTGTTTATAAAAAGAATCATGCTTAACCTCACATGGAAAGAACACACGACGGCATCATATACCAAGGAAGAAACAGGAGTCCGAATCAATCCATTAGAAAACTCCGATGACAATAGGCTGGTCATAATGCAAGAATGGCAAGCAACCATTGGAAATCAATATTCACAGCATGGATCCAAAGAGATCACATACCCAACATTGGACGGCAGAATACAAAATGCTGAAACTGAAGTATACAAATTCAGAAAGTATGGGTTCTGCGACGCCACAATGTAGAGTTGCAAATCCTTTGGAAGGGTTTTATTCAACGAAAGACGTTGATAAACTGACGACGACTACGATGATTATGCTGATGATGATGATGATGATGAAGAAGAAGAAGAAGAAGAAGAAGAAGAAGAAGAAAAAGAAGAAGAAGAAGAAGAAGAAGAAGAAGAAGAAGAAGAATTCCTTTGCATACATGTATATAACAAGAGGAATAAGATTGAAAGATGAGGTGTTATGTCATTATAAGTTATGTCATCAAGAGTCAGAACGTCATTAGGAGGTACGATGTATTGGAAAAAGATATACTCCTTTTTTCTTGCTGTTAAGGACGTTGCTATACAAAGCAAGCCGAAGATGACAAGAAAAACGCCAACAATTATCATTCATGATATTTATTAAGATCATACTGGCAAAATATTTCATATCGCAATATTTGACAAGTAAAAAGATCAATTGAATCAAATAAAGACTACCTATCCTTCTAGTTCACCTTCTTTTTGCTTGTACTTCCTTGAATGGCAGATGCTTTTCTGACCGTATAGTTCATGTTTGAACATTTTAGTATCGGTGTAATATCTTATATCCTATGATTGATTACGTCTAGTGTTCATAATATACGTTAGTCCCCAACTCTGCTTTTTTTCGACACGTACAGTCCAAATTAGGATTTTTTTCCATTTGGACAACGAATGGATTTACACATTTTGATTACCAAAAGTTTGGAAAAAATAGCGATGTTTCGAGCGAATAATAGCTCGATTCTATACGATAAATAATACTCACTACCCTGGAATAAAAATGGTCTTTCACGGTGTTATCTGAAAGCGGCAATTCTGCAGAATATATTGCATGGAGAAAAATTATACATGGGAAGGCGTTGTCATGCAGCCAAATCTCTGATCAAATTTTCTGTTCCATTGTAGCATTTGAAAGAAATTGCTCATCATTTTAGCGTTGAATACTAAGTGGCTAAACAGGGTTCAGTTATTTTAGATTTTTTTACACAAATCTCTATTATCAATTTTGCCATGTTTATTTACAACATCAAAAAATGAAATTTTATCATATTTTTGATTCATTCTTTTTATGGATACGTGGTATAAGGAGCATTCCGTTCTTGAAACTAATATATTTTATCAGCATATCTCATATTAGGATCATTATTTGTTTATTGGAAATATTGCGACGACAACCAAATTCATAGTAAATAGATTAAATCTGAAAGTTAACAGGAAGCAAGAAAAAACATGATAAACATTCAATTCTTCAGGGGAAACTGAAGATTACAGTTTAGGAGTCTGATGTTTTAATGGATAAATATTTTCTTCCTTGCTTCCATCTCCATGATAAGTTCATTAGTTTATTAGAGCAACAATATGAAGTACAGTCATCGTCTATTGAGCTGAGAAATATTTATGTATATATATATATCCTGGAAAACATTCTAACTTGAGAAATTTAGAAACAACACAGTTTGAACACACCCACACACATGCACAGACACACAGACATGCACGTATATATATATATATATATATATATATATATATATATATATATATATATATATATATATATATATATATATATATATATACCGAGTCCGATGTTTTCACCTTTTAAAATAACATCAAAATATGCTAACGGGTCGATTTAAATAGAAATATATAGGCATATATACAAATTTGAATGTATTTTTTCTTTTTTTATGCAAAAGAGTTTTTCAACAAAATGTGGAAATATTTTGCTAGTGAACAACTTACATTTCAATTTCATGAAAAGCTCAATTGAATACCCCAGTCTCTAAAATCATACTGCATTCATATCAGTATAGTGATAACCGAGAAAAACTAAATCCGTCGAAATGTTTTTTTGCTCATGCAACGTTGTGAAATCTGGTCTGTGTCGGGAAAAAATCAAATGTTGAAAAACAGATTTACTGTTTAGTGTTTTTCACAGCCAAGCCCATACTGGACGATGAAACGCAATTTTACAATTATTTCAAAGCTGACACCTGAATTCCTGTTAGGACCAAACTTAAGTCATAAATGCATTTTAACAATATTTGAAGAATTGAGTAAGCAATATTTTGACGTTATCCAATCAAATAATCATAACTATTTTAGTTTTACTTCCAGTGTCACGTAGTAACATCATTAGAATATGGTTTTTGTTACAAGATGATTCTTTTTGAATTTCATCGACAAAGATATTGACTATATCCGATCAAGAGTGCATTTCAAATAGGCTGTATTTCAGATAGTCGTTGTTGGATATTCAAATTATTGCTATTCAATGGTGATGACTTTCAAGCCCCAAAATACCATTTGTCTGACTAGCAAGAGAAAATATGGACAATAGTTTGAATGCTCAATGATTTTTATTTCTGCGTTATCAGACTGAACCTATTCATTCTAGTTCAAGAATCATTCGCAAAGATTATAAGTGAGATATAACAGTTTAGTATTGCAAGAGCAATGATCAAATGTGGAAGCATGTTAGACACTTCTGTGAACGTTAACAGCAACACTATATATGAGTGTGTGTGTGTGTAATGATTGTGATTCTGAAATGCTATAAATGCCTTGTAAAAATAAACAAGTTTGATTAAATTGAAGATCACGTTATTGATTTGAATAATTATTGATCTGAGAAAAAAACTGCATGTGTACAGAAATGTTTTTATTGAATGAAAGAGAAAATGAAATCAGCATTTAATTTATAATTCAATTAAACAGATTTTTATATAACAGGGCTCTTAGCGTTATGAAGCCACGCTCTTCACACGCATTTGCATACATACATACACTTGCACTAATGCGCAAACACATGCAAGTACACACACACAAACACACACACACACACACACATATATATATATATATATATATATATATATATATATATATATATATATATATATATATATATGTATATATATATATATATATACGCACTTGAATATATGTGTGTATGTATGCTCACACATTTGTGTGTAATTTCAGGTGCGGGTACATACAATATATTCCCCATATAAGTTTCTGAATGTAATAATTGAGCAAATGCCACTGGAGATCTCTCTAATATAAAGTCATTGCAATAAAAAGAAATTTACCATGGATAGTTAGATAACTGAACTGACAATACTTTTTGATTTCCAAGGGTGAATTTTGTTAACGATGCACATTTTTCCATTTGGATTAATATCCTTAATCTATGGAACAGTGATGAATAAGATTAAGCTTTATCGTATAAAGCACGTTGTTGAGACTTCAGTTTCAGATGGCATTCAAGTGTTCGTAAAAAACAGAAATGTGTTAAGTTTATCGGGATTCAGCAAATATTGGTCAACGGACGACATATTCATACAGGATCCTGTATGTCTATCCACCGAACTATCTGTTTGTATCCCTCTCTTTCTCTTTCCCTATCTCTGTTGCTATCTCTCACTGTCTTTCTGTGTCACTCTCCGTATATATATATATTAAACCATTGAAAGAAGTGTTATTATTACGTGAGCATCTTTCGATGCATTTCAATGGTTGCAAGCCATCTTTTCGGAGGGAAATTGTATGCTGTGTACATGTTCATGATTGCTAGGAGATACATCTGGATAATTGTTTCATGGGTGAGGAAGGATCTGTGAAAGGGAGGGTCAGTGGGTGTTGGTATCTGTGTTGTCTTTGAGGCAGTGGGATGAATGAAAAAAATTCATTCACACCGTCAACGTACAATAACACACCTTACTTCCAACATGGCCCCCTATGTGTCAGCACCGAACCATTGAATGCTATAACACTACCTAAGGATACTCAGAAGGCCAAGAGCCAAACAAATATCTCCTGAGAACAGTAGTGAGTACAACGACGGGATGATGATCGGGAAATAGAGAAATGAAAAACAAGTAAGTTCATTATATTCGAATCATCAACGTTGTTCTACTCACTACTTTAAATAATTCAATTCAAACACACACACTCACACACACACACACACACACACACACGCCAACACACACACACACATATATATATATAAATTTACCAATCACCAACACACATACGCATATATATATATATATATATATATATATATATATATATATATATATATATATATATATATATATATATATATGTATGTATGTATGTATGTATAAATATATGAAGAGAAAGAGAGAGACCGAGAGAGAAAAACAGAGAGAGAGTGAGAGATTGATATATACATAGATTATTAGATGGATAGACATGTGGATAGAAAGATTTACGTATCAATACACTCTAGTGAATACATACACTCACATGCACACACACATGTGTATGTGTGTGTGCTTGAATATGAATTTGTTATTTCGCTTGAAAATTTTTCAACCGACTTCCCGTAATTAAACAAAGAATGTATCAGTTGAACTATACTGCATAAATGGAACAAATAATCGAAAAAATATGCTGATACAGTCCAATGTTTATTCCGTTCAGGTTACGTAGGCCAACTGACACGTTCACAGAATAATAATGGAAATTCTATTCAAATGAAATTCCAAATGAAATAACACATTTACAATCATTCTGTTCGATTATGAATCAATTTCATTTCTTAATATTTTTAAGCAATACATATATATATATATATATATATATATATATATATATATATATATATATGTATATATATATATATATATTGCTTAAAAATAATTCTACAGATGAACTACTTTCATGATATAAATCAGAGTTAAAACATTTCTTTGACAGTAATTATGTGTTTGTCTTCCTGAGCAAGTATATTAAGACGTATTGTTTGAAACTGATCAGACGTATAATTTCTGCCGACCCGTGTCTATGTCTTGCTTTAAGAGTGTGTGTGTATGTCAACTCACATACCAACATCTACACACCGATATAAATATAAAGATACATTCACATCAGCCAAATACCTAAAGATGTATGCATGCACACACACACACTAGCACTCACGAACACACACATATTGATATAGACAGATGTTACAACAGAAATTGAATTTGTTCCCCTCATTGCCTCTAACTTCCTTCTCTCTCCCTCTCTCTCTCTTTCTCTCTCTCTCTCTCTCTTTCTCTCTCTCTCTCTCTCTCTCTCTCTCTCTCTCTCTCTATATATATATATATATATATATATATATATATATATATATATATATATATATATATATACGTGGAAAAAGATTTCAGGTATAGTGATTTCTTACAAGAACGGTAGTTGGGGAGGAGGGATGATTTGGTTTCTAATATTGAGTATGGATGATTTCAGTTAAAAGGACAGCCTGCTTTATCTTTTTAGCTTTGACCAGAATTACAACTGGTGAGGCTTTGAGATATATCTTATCGATATATTAACCTGTCAATGTAACTTTTGAATTCTGTGCAACATCGGCTTAAAAGATAGCCTTCAAACCAAGATTAGATTACCTGATAACTATATTAACAACACTAGCATTCATTTTTCTTTCATATATATATATATATATATATATATATATATATATATATATATATATATATATATATATATATATATATATATATATAGATAGATAGATAGATAGATAGATAGATAGAAAGATAGATAGATAGATAGATAGATAGATAGATAGAAAGATAGATAGATAGATATATACATATGAATTAGGAATGCAAAATAGTATGATATGATATCTGATATATAATGGGTTTGCATCATAAAGTGCTCAAAACATACTGATAAATCAACTACAAGCTGCTAATAAAAATGCCCACACGATATCATCCTGATTTATAATTCATAACAACCAGCATCCAATCTAAATAATAGAGTAGAATATAAGGAAAATCATTCAACCCAGAAAAACAGCCTTTAAGGCAAAATTTTTTTTTAAAATAGTAATATGGAATGCAGTGAATCATTCACCTACAGATGACCGAAGAGGGCAGAAACATAAACATGTGTGTAGCAAAATCCTGTTCCATTATTTATTCATGTTTATATATATATATATATATATATATATATATATATATATATATATATATATATATATATATATATATATATATACGAAAGTGTGAGATGTTACTTTGATTTACATATATTTTTCATATTCAACTGGCATGAAGTGTTCTTTTCGAACTATTGTAAATACTACAACGTGTTAAAAAAACTGAAAGTGATGCATTTTTTCACTGTATTTTTGCTCCCTAATAAAATTTGTCCGTTGTCGAACTCATACATATCAACATTTTGAGGGAATAAGAATTAAACTGTGTAAATTATGTATGTTTTCATCCATTGCACTGCAAAAAACCTGTGTTTTTTTCTGTTCTTTTCACGTCAAAACAGAAGTCTTTAATAAATCCTTCTCTCTTTACGTAGAATCTATCGTTGTAGAGCGCGCCAATAAAAAAACAAAACAAACTACGCACGCAATATCGATGCTTCTTCTGACTTGAAGGAACACGCAATAAAAACATCAATAAATACTCCAGTATTTATTTCAGTGGCCCAGTGACCCCCGCCAACTATAAATGTCGACTGAATGACAACCAAATTGATTTGATAAGACAGTTATTTTCGATATTTAGCACAATTTGAATAAATAATTACTTGAAAACGATCGACGTCCTTGTTAGAGGTTCTGAGCAGTAGTGTATTTACATAGGTCTCACATAAAATGAATTGATATTGAATAACTTATATTGAGATTAATGTCAAAATTATTTTTTCCCCTAAAACGTGATGTGCTGATTTTACTGAACAATTACTTATATTACTCGTAATAAGCAGATAAATATTGAACATATATATATATATATATATATATATATATATATATATATATATATATATATATATATATATATCCACAACCTCAACATCCTGAGCTATGTATTCTTTCCAAACCCTCATTGTATGCAAGGACATACTATTAATGCACTTGTAATTCTAACCCACCTTTGATAATCATAAAAACTAATTCCTAGGAATACCCATCACCTTTGACAATATATATATATATATATATATATATATATATATATATATATATATATATATATATATATATATATATATGTATATGTATATATATATGTGTGTGTGTGTGTGTGTTTGTGTATAAAATGTGCTTCATATTCATCCAATAAAAATAATAAGAGTACTACTAATGATGATGATGATGATGATGATGATGATGATAATGATGATGATACTACTACACTACTGCTCCTGCTGCTACTATAACTAATGATACTAATAATAATGATGACGCTGTTCAACGAAGTAAAAGACTACTGTGATGACATCAAGATGGGATTAGGAATAGAAAAATGTTTGCTCATGGTAATGCACAAAGGAAGTCTCACAATGGCTGAAGGAATATAACTCCCGGACAACAGTAAGATTAGAGCACTGACTGCACAAGACCGATACAAATACCTGGGGGTCATTGAATGTGACACGATAAAACGCGAAGAGATGAAAGAGAAAATTATAAGAGAATACCTTGGGAAGATAAGGAAAATATTGGAGACTAAATTAAACAGCAGAAATCTGATAAAAGGAATGAACACCTAGGCTGCGTCAGTAGGTAGATACACAGGACCCTTCCTAGGATCGACAAAGGAAGAACTCCAATTAATGGACTGGGGAAAAAAGAAAATTTTTGACGGTGCATAAAGCATTACACCCTAGAGATGACACGGGTAGACTATTACGTTATCAGCAGAGAGGACTGTGCCCAGAGAGCTAAAACAAATCTAGAAAAGTACGTCCAAGCAAACAATGAAGAAATCATAAAGTGCACGAGGCAGCGCAACAGGCAACAAATTAGAAAACAATGGAACAGCACAGCAAACTAGGAAAGAAAAATGGGAAAGGAAAAAACTGTACGGACAGTTCAAAAGACAGATACAAAATGTGGCAGACGAGAGATCATGGACATGGTTACGGAAGAGTAACCTGAAGAGAGAAACAGAATCACTCATCAAGGCAGCTCAGAACAAAAGCAAAAGGACAAAATATATAAAAACAAATATCAACAGAACACAGACAAACAAGTGCCGCCTATGCAGAGAAAGTGATGAGATCGTAAATCACATAACTAGTGAATGTAGTCAACTATAAGCTCAGGCACGATAGAGTAATAACAATGATACACTGGGAACTGAGTAAACGAATGGGATTCAACCATACGGAAAAGTGGTACCAGCACAAACCAGAACCAGCCCTGGAGAATGGTAACCACAAACTACTGTGGGACTTTCACATTCAAACCGACCACCTCATCCAGGCAACAAGACCTGACTTGGTAATTGTAGACAAAAAGAGGAAGACCTGCCAAATAGTAAACGTGGCTGTACCTGCACACCATAGAGTAAAGAAGAAGGAGTGTGAAAAGCGGGAAAAATACCAGGATCTACTGAGAGAAGTGAAGAAGATGTGGAACATGAAAGCCAGAGTGGTGCCATTTATAGTAGGCGCACTGGAAACTGTCCCGAAGACACTGAGGCTGAGACTGGAGGAGATCAGGATGAGGGAAAGGATTGAGACGGTACAGACAAGAGCACTACTAGGAACTGCACGGATACTGCGGAAAGTGCTAAAAATATAAGGACTGCAACGTTAAATGTTAATAGTAATCCAACAGAGGAAGGGAAATGAAAGCAGAAATGTGAACTGCCACACTGACCTGATGGGTGTGGGAGGGAGGTGATGTTGGCTGAAGACCCGGGGAGACTTATCGTCACTCAGCTTCCAGCAATGATCACCGGGCAACTGGTGTGAAACTGTCAACCACATTATTACAGTGACCCATGAGCACTAGAAGAGAGAAGGGCTGGAGACTCGAGGAGACTTGCTGTCACTCAAACTCTGACGGATACCACCAGGCAACTGGTGAGAGATTGTTGCTGCTGATAATAATAATAATAATAATAATAATAATAATAATAATAATAATAATAATAATAATAATAATAATAATAATAATAATGTTGATGAAATAGCCTACAAATTTTAAGAGACATGCTTTTGGACAATTGCTGAGAACGAACACCAACCTGGCACTGGAGATTAATCATCTTCCGTATCCAGAAGGATAAGAAAATCTACAATTTTCCACCCTCAATTTCTGTTGATGGCTACCTTACTTCATTTGAACATACGAAATGATTCATGGCATAGATGTAGTAAGCTACAACCAAAACTGTCAGGGATGTCGAGAGAACATGTTAAATTGTTATTTGATAGGGCCTTTTTTTGCTCCCAATTATTATAAATCGATCACCCCCAACACTACAGACTAGCAGAAAAACGTTTTCTATTGGCTGACTTACTAGAAATGTTCCACTTCATGTTTATTGTCCTCTGTCTCGATATCAAAACCCATATTCTATCATACAGTTTTACTCTTGTTCGCTTTGTTACTGCCAAACTGTTTGCAGAAAAGAATGGCACTTCCGATCGATTAAGATCTTCCGCCCTTCATCTGTACGTGCGGAAGGAACAAAGCTTCTTTTTTTTTCTTGCGCTGATTACCATCTCCAAATTGCTCGTTTTGTATACCTTTGTTATCCTGTTCCGCCGTGAAGACTTTTGGATTCATCGGTGACCAAACGGGTAGCAGCAGGGAGAGAGTATAATCAGGATGAAATAACAATGAGATCTCAGTTCAATTCACACTAATTCTTTTGGGAAATACATGAATCCATCTCTCGTTCGGCACTGTTCGAAGTGAATGACTTCACTTCAGATCATTGTCGCTTCCTAGTCAATTTCCAATAGTATTGACCTAAAAAAAAAAAAGAAGACTGGCCGAGACACGGACACTAATGGTGAGCCTCGACATTGAGGGTTGATGCCATAGCCAAGTTAGGAATTTCAAACAACTATAGCGATAGAAACTGATAAATAGTTTCATCCCTTCCATGTGTGAATATATTTGGCTTTTCGAGCGCCCCACTGATCTGGTTTTTTTTCAATATGAGAAACGCCATTCTCCAATGTTACTTGGTATCATTACTGATTTTTTTGCAAGGTATGTCCTCAGATTTTTTTTTATTGATATAGCTTCTAATTAAAGTGTGCAACTCAACTAGTCCTTGGGGAACAGTGTTAATTTATCTCGAAAAATTGAAGGCTACCCGTTCCCGCCGATCGAAAATTTTCACTTTTGGAGAGCCAGGTGAGTTTGGACAGGAAAAACATGCAATATCCCAATAGGGAACAATAGGTCTGTAGCCCGACATTTTTTTTCAATTTTCCGATTCCCACTCTATGATGTTTGATTTATATATGGTTGATACCCATCGTTGAATCAGACACTTTGACAACAAGGCGAATTCTATTATGACATTATCACAGATGATTCATTAAGGGTCTGTATACTCTCATTTGATTCAAGTATTTTGTATTTCAACTATTCAATGGTAAAATATCTTATGAATGACATTTGTGGGTAGCTCTTGTTTGTATGCCGGAGTTTACAATGATTTTCTTGCTTTGTATTTGATCTTTTCCAATTAATTCAGTCTATGGCTTGCAGCCGAACGTTCTGATGTTTTATGAAAAAACAATGTCGTTAATTGCTTATGAGCAGATAATAAGTACAAGATACATTTTATTCTTCTAAGTCTGTGTCCGAAAAGTACCCAGAAAATTAATTGCAAATATATATATATATATATATATATATATATATATAGAGAGAGAGAGAGAGAGAGAGAGAGGGAGAGAGAGAGAAAGAGACAGACAGAGACGGAGACAGGCAGAGACAGAGACAAGGACAGAGACAGAGAGCGGAAAGAGAGAAAGTGATGTGGATGAAGAAGGCAAGAGGAGAAGAAAAAAAAGACCATCCTGAAAAGAAACCATCTTAGTCCTTACTCTCCCCTCTAACTATCATTCCTTATCTGAATCAAGCCCAACACCCGATGAGACAGGAAAAAACACCGTCCGACCCCGCCTCTCATAGACCTTTCTCATTTAAAACTAAACATGATTCCCACCTACATAGGCGTAAACGTCCCTTCCCCTCCTGCTCCCACTAAACAGCACAGAAATATCATTGTTTTTCACTTCGGCTTCAAAAATGTATACAACAAAAAAATTTTATGAACCACTTGGAGTTTTTCTCCGAAAAAAATGGCTGGCAACCGTCAAAATACATCGAAACAAACCCATCGAATAATTGAAAAAAGATTTTGGGATATAACACACGTTTTTCTTTTCACTTTCCAATCGTCACTTTCACCAGAATTCTGTCAGATAGTTTCACATCTACCTCACAAAAATATATATACATATATAGTTATTTTTTTGAGGATTCGATTATTTATGAATGTATAATGAATGAATATCAAGAATAAAGCCAATGTGGATTTATGTACATAGGAAATTCAGTGCTTCACCGTAACACTGATTCTCATGCCAGAAGGTGCAATCGTCAGACAGTCTGACAATTGCTCCTACTGGCAAATAATCTCATTCTGATCATTGCTGTTTCAACGTTTTCCCTATAACTATTTCACACCTAATTTTAGAGTGTACGTGTTTGTAACTAAGTTATATTGTAATATCAATGAGGTTCATCTATTTTCCTATCGTAGCACTGTTTTATATATATATATATATATGTGTGTGTGTGTGTGTGTGTGTGTGTGTGTGTATGTATGTATATATGCATGTGTGTGTGCGTGTGCGTGTATGTTTTTGCAGGGAAAAGTGTTCATGTATACACAAAACACATCAAATACACTACTTTTTTACTTCTACAAATGCAACTACTACTACTGCTATTACTACTACTGCTGCTGTGGCTGCAACTGCTACTACTGCTACTACTGCTTTGGCTGTTACTAATGCTACTGCTACGACAGCAATTCAATTTTCAACTATAGAATCCATTTTAGTACTTCTCATTCATCAAATCTGTTTCCATTAAACTAATAAATAGGGTTGTGCAAAAGATTTTTCTGTTTAAATACTTAAATTACTTCTTTTGGAGTATTGTTATGTATGTTTTGGACCTTGGGGATTACTTGGAGCCAATTATCGCTTAAGATATCCATCAAATATCTCTTGTTATCTGTTTTTAACAGTCGGTCAAGAATGCAGATAGGATTGTCCATTGACTAAAGGTGTCTAACGAAGCTTATGACCATTTATATCCCAATTCTACAAGAAGGTCAATGCAACTTTTACGGCAAATATCAAATGGGAGACTAATTTCATGCTGGCCAGAGATATAATGGCGGACACATCAGCCAGATTTCATAAATTGAGGCTTTTACCTTTCAAATTATCTTAGAAACATCGTTTTCTGCTCTTCGACATCCGCCATTGGACTTAAAACTTCTCCCCCGGGTTATCTCTGATACCTTTCCACCATCTTTTACGGGCTACACATTCGCATATGATTTATTAAGATCTACGTTTTAAGTGGTGAAGTCCAGCGGTTGTCGGTCACTCATTTACAATGATTTTAAGCAACTTTGCTCTCACATTGCCAAGTGCATACGCGTTTTCAAACATTGTTGCGACATCCTGTATATTGTTGATTACATTCAATCATTTCCCTTGTTAATTCACTCGCAAATTCAATGATTTTTGTATCACGTTTCCATTGAATTATCTCAAAAGGAATCAGTACCTCCCCTGACTGTTGTTGCAGGTGTTAATTGCATTCAATTGTCTGACCGGACTTGTTTTAGACTGACACTTACTTCACAAGAGAAATTTGTTTCAAATAGGAGGCTTTTAAATCTGAAAAAAAATATATCACTTTTAAAGCAAGGGTAAATCAAGTTTTAAAAAAAATAACGGAAACAGATTTCTGAATAAATGCTTTAATGGCTGATCTCGATTGATCTTTGAAAGAAAAAATATTTCAGTTATAATGGCCTTTTTCATCTCTCTTCCAGTTCCCCAGTTAAATAGATTTCTCGTAGATAAAGCGTGAACATCAAATATTTATCCATGCAGCTCGAAAATATGACCCGTTTCCCCGGTGGAACAGATTTTTTCGGAAGACTACAAACATCTAATATTTATAAATCCAACTCCACACTTTGACCTATCTTATTAGGACCCGTCAACCAAAACTGTCAAAATAGGTTTATTCAGTTTGTTTTTTTAGCTGGGCAGGTTGACTGGTAGGCTCGCTGGCTTGCTGTCTATTTATGTTTGTAGGTATCACCTGCACAAACCGTACCAACAAAGCTAGAAGGCTTGATACCCAAACGTTTACTTCTGTTTACGTTCATAACAATTTTTTCTTTCAAAATTCATATAAAAATAGTTTTTTATTCGAGGCAGCAATTCACAATATAAAGCTTATGATTCATTGGTCACAAGTTTGTTCTGGAAATACGGGAAGAGTTACTTATTCATACACCCCCTGTATTTCATTTGTTTTTTGTTTTTGTTTTTGTTTTTTTGTTCGAGCCTCCCCTACACGACATGCTGTCGAAAGACGTTAATCACATGATGTTTTCATTTGGGATTGCAAAAGGATTTGAAAATCATCAATCAATTTTATTATCTGTGTGATTATAACAGGACATAATAACTGGGCCGACTGGAATACGAATTTTTTCAGAAAGATCTATACAATAAAAGGTCCGTTATCAGAGTTAACAATGGTGTAAATATTGTCGTAATACTCTTGACATAAACCTTGGACTGAAACTGGTAAGCATTTTCAAACTGAATACTAACAGAAGTAAAACCCATTTTCCATTCCTGATCGACCAAACAAAACTGGAGGCAGCGTGAGACTTCAATCTACGTTGTGTCATCTCGTCTGGGGCCAGGCTGGACTGACTGATTAACAACAGACTACAAAAATGAATCAAGCTTTTTCTTTAAATTGAGCAAACGTGTCTGGAGAAAGATTTAACCGCAGGAAAGCGACGAAAACACATTTTCAAAAGCCACTTACTGCATATTCGCTTTTAAGGGGATCCGATTCCTCTAGCTGTGACGTCTACATCTTCTCAAATGCTTCCATCAATGTTGCTTCAGCAATCTCTTTTGAAAAATATGTGTTTCTTTAAAGGAAAACAGCAGAGAGCGGAAATTGTCCTTGCTTGTTTGCATCAA
>OY735218.1:13717552-13785052 GCA_963457665.1 Thysanoteuthis rhombus
ACACAAAGCTACACAGCTATGCATCGTGACTTCACCATGTGCTCTGTATGTGTTTATAGCTCTCACTCTCATGAATGAAATGGCAAGCCTTTTTATTATCAGATAATCACTACGATCTCTCCTAATTCTCTTTATTTTTGGAAACACGCATGGATAAAGCTCCATGTTCCCTGTCTTTCATTGTATGTCTATCGAGTATCCACCATCGTCAGAGAATAGCCCCCAAGTCACACACGCAACTTGGCAGTTGGGCATACACATTGAACTCTGTCTCTTTGATGATTTCTTGGAATGCTCCAAGTCATATATGTTCGAAATTAGTTACAAGAACTCTGCTTCGAACAACAAAGTTCCAACTGTTCGCTGTATCTTCTCACCTCTTTACACAATTGATCATTATCATGTTATCATTACATGTATTTCATTTTCATTTGTTATTTGGCATACAGTTCCTGTATTTAAAGTACGATTTATCTTTTTTACTTTGATTCATCACCACGTCTATGTTCATACTTGGTGCTTATTCTCCCTCATTGACGACGGCGGTAACACCAAACCACGTGGAAGCAAAGTCCTTCGTCTACGATCACATATTTTCACCACATCTAACGGACAAATATTATGCATCCTCATCCAAACACATAACATAAGGACAATAACTCTACTAATATAGATACGATATATCCTACAATGTATCGAAATGACAATGAACAGAATTGTTGCAATCAAATTTATCATTACTAACATCCTCAGCCGTTTGGCTTTATAAAGATCTGAGTTTTAAACTGAACAATCTTGGAATATTCGTTCATTTCAATTACCAGTGAGGTGATGGGACATGTTCAAAGGTTACATAACAATTAAAATATTCTATAAGTCCCAGATATTGATCAATGCTTTGCTTTGCAGTTTCTTCGTAATTTTGAATACTTGATACTTACGCACTTGCGTTACGATTTCGTGAGAATTCTCACTTGAAATAAACAAACCCTTCAATATTGTTCTATTTAAATGTACTACTTAGACATTGCTGAGTGACGTAACATACTAATATAATAAATTTTATTTAAATACAACTCTTATCCTACTCATAACATTATATACACAAGCAAACACACACACACACATACACACACACACATACACACACATACACACACACATGCACGCATGCACGCACGCCCCCTACACACTCATGATGTAATACTGGGCATTACTCTCTATTGTCCAGTAGAAGGGGCTGAATTCAAGTCGTATTACATTAATCTCGATTTGAATTCAAATTCCATAGGTGTCATGAAATTGTAGTTGTTGATGAGTCTACACAGGGAGAGGGTTAAGCAAGATATATTTTTAGGAGAGATGTAAAGAGATGAAGTATCAATGTAAATGAATGCGTATGCCTATTCATTTAACAGGTGGTGATTGGAATGTGTATGAAAGATGCAGGTGAATATCCGGGAAAAGTTGTGGAGAGGATAGGTTTGCTCAGGTGTCTGTGGGATTTTTCCGGGGTCAACTTCTAGATTTTGAAGAAAAAAAAACTACGTTTTCCAATAAAATCAGAGCCTAGGCTCTAATTTCACATTTTAAAAAAAATTAATCTATTGCAGGTTTTCAAGTCTTGATCAAATTTGTTCACTTTTTTCATCTTTTTGCATGATTGTTGGAGAAAAGAAAACCGAAAATGTTGGTTCTTGTGGATAACATAAATAGATGTACAAACTAAATTCAAGAACAAATATCGAGGAATCTCCTAATTGTTGTTTATATACTAGTACCCTATTCTTACGGATAGGGGTTCCTCCTATGTATTCCTTGTTGCAACGTTGACCAATAATTGCATAGATTATGTGTTTAAAATACAAGAAATGTTGGATGTTATTTTCAAGGTTGTACCGCATCTGAAAGTATTATCATTTCTCTGTAGTAAATGCTTGAATAGGTTGCAATTTGTTCAATCGTATTTGATTATCTTCCCCCCGTTTTTGTTTTCTCGGAGTACGTTGCTTTTGTCAGTTCTTTGAATTTGGAGGTTGGACCTTTACTGTCAATTATTGAGGAAATAATGTTGACGTTGGTCATATAAGAGTCTCTTTTCAAGTTGATCATATAATAGTCTCTCATCCTGATGCAGATGCGTTTTTTTTTCTTTTAAACTTTAGGGTTTAGATAGTTGTTAATGCTGATGAATGAAACAATAACTGTTTTGTTAAGTTCAGTATTTACAGGTAGCAATTGATGCCTGTATATATGTATATTTTTTGATTCCTCAATTCCATCTGCTCTTATTAGGGAGAGCAGAATTTTCGTTTCAATGGGGAATTTTTTTTTGAAAGCCGAGTCTAAAAATTAGAATACTCTGTTCGAATATCATTGTTTTCAAGAAATATAGTAGGTTGGTTTTATTGTGAGTGGGTTTGTAGTGTATGTTGGCTAGAATTTCTCTTCATTGTTTGATGATTTCACGGACTAAAAATTGAATTTCGTATTTATTACCATTATGAGATTAACGTGCTCATATAAGTTATTCAATACGTGAAGTAGACGTAGAAGTTCTTCTTTCGATTTGTTCCATTTTGAAAAACGATCGTCGGAAAAGGGAGTCCACTATTTTTTGAAAACGTGTGAGGATGTAGTTCCAAATCTTTAGTATATTCTAGCATAAACTTATTCTTCTAAATAACCAATTGTAAATGTTGCATAGGTGGCGGCAATTCTGGTCCCCATTGCTCTGCCTCTAATTTGTTTGAAAAAGTTATCACAGTATTGGAAAATGCTGTTTTCTAAAATAAATTGCATGGATTCAAGTGTAAAATTCCTATTTGATCTGTTCCGTATTTCGTTGGTGTTTTTATCAAGCTAGCATTCCAATGCATAGTCCTAGTTCATGGTTAACCTTCGATTATAGGGACCCCACGAAGGCAAAGAAAGTATTGTTCTCAATTATTTTGAGGAGTTTTTTTTTTTAATAAAAATCTATCTTATTTTTAAGAAAGGTTGGGGCTTGTTTGGTTTCAGGTTTCAGTGCGATTTCTGGTAAATTGCTTACCTTGACGATTGAACGTAATGGTAATGCTATTGGACGTAGTGTCAGATATTTGACATTCGATTTACCAACTTCTTACGTCAATAATTTTTCACATGTTATTGTAATTTCTTTGCCATAAATTTGGCTTTGTTTTACTTCATTTTTTCTAGTATATTTGTCCTTCATCTCTTGGGCATTCCGTATGTCTTTTTTTTAAAAAGGACTGATTTCTTTTGCTCGAATTGATTTCTTATAACTGGTAGTAATTGATATCTAAGAAAATTTTTCCCAAGATTGATCGTAGTTGGCTTTGTCAAGTATAACGACTGAGTTCCCCTAGTCTGCTTCTTTAATAATTAGAGAGTGATCAGCAGATAAAGTTTGAATAGCTTTCCTTTCGTTTATGTTGATGTTGTTTTTGATGCGCGATGTTAAGGTGTCAATAAGAAATCGTACATTCGTAGTAGAATTATTTAAAGCAATGTTCTTGTTTTCAGTTGGAATAAAGAGGCTTTGATTGTTCACGAATATGTGATGTCTTTTGTCATCATCGACAAAAAATCAGTCATTCGAGTTTTCAAATAAATTCTTGGGGCCAATGTTTAACTTAATCATTGTTTTTCTTTGCAAGGTGTAGGAATGATTGTTTCTCATGAAGAAAGTTCTTGGGGGATACATTGATGATTTTGATGGCCACTTTATCCCTAATCAAATTTAGATTACTATCCGTCATTTTATTTAGTTAAGATCTTTGCAGATGATTGTAAAAAAATTTGAATTTATTTGTTAGGTTACTGTATTGGTAATTTTATTCCAGTATCGATGTAGTTACGATTCTACTTTTATGGATCTCGTTGGAAGGTTGTGAGGGTTGGGTTTATTACTAGTACTTTCAGAAAATTGATGTTTGGAGAGAAGTGGACATTGGTCGTTAGCGTATTTATTTGTCCAAGTATTACAATTGTTGTAGGGTTGCCGGGGATTGTTATGAAATTTCCTGGACGGGAATTTTGTGATGTTGTGATTGGTGGGATCTCTCAATTCTCTGCTGATATAGTACAAGGTTCCCAGGCAAATTCTTACTTCTTGTGAGAGAAATGTTTGGATGAAACCAAATCATTGAACCTCTCAGTTTCGAAGAAATGAATCCATCATAATTCGGATATCGTATTATATCCTGTAATATTGCATTGACGATTTATATACATACAAATATATATCTATCTATCTCTATATATCTCTCTCTCTATATATATATATATAGAGAGAGAGAGGGGGGAGAGAAAAAGAGAGAGAGACAGAGAGAGAGAAAGAAAAAGAGAGATATGCGAAGACATATATATAAACAAAATATAGATATGTATATATATATACATATATATGTATGCATACATATATGAATACACATATGTCTATGTATTCATACATATCTATACACACATACGCATATATATATATATATATATATACACACACACACACACACATATATATGTATATATATATATATATATATATATATATATATATATATATATATATATATATATATATATATATATATATATATAACTTCCAACGTTCGTATTTGTTATGCAACATAATTATTGCATTAAATTAGGGTTTTGTATTATTCAAGTCTAGAAAATGAAGAGATTATTTCCTGGTAATAATTTGTAACGAGTTTTTAGTGAATGATTTCAATGATTCATTGGCAATTTATTAAAGAATATGAGAGGTGTTTGGATAATATACATATATATTCGAAGATAGTTCGTTGGCTACAAGTATTATTTGATAAGAAAGTATTAGTGAAAGTTGAAATAGTTATTTAGCTAGGTTTTCAACCCGGATTTCCGTTTATCTATTGAATTTTAGATATCTTTACTTGAAATGTCTCGATTTCTTTCAGGTGTAGATCTTATAACAGCCTTTGTACAGTATTGTGTAAAAATGCCAGTTCTGTAGTAGAGGAATCAGCTTGACTCTCACAGACACATATACAAACACCCTGTGAATCCTCCTTTCACAGACCTTTCTCATTTCATACCAATCTGATCTTCATCTCAACAGAGACAAACAGCTCCATCTTCACTCCTACTGAACAATTCACGACACGAAAATATCCTCAGTTCATTCGTCTCGAATATGTGAACGGTATAGTTTGTTCTGCAACTGTTACAGGTTCTCTGTAAAAAAAAAGTGGTTGAAATCATCAAAATGCATCAAAATATGTCGACGCAATAATAGAGGTTTTGAGATGTAACGTATATTCTCTAAAATTTCACCTTCAAATTGTCATTTTACCAACATATGCATGTGTGTATTCATATGCACACACACATACATATACATGTGTGTGTAAATTTGTGTTTGAATATGTATTTGTGCATATATATGAAATATGTGTGTGTGTGTATGTGTGCGTATGTGTGTGTGTGTGTGTGTGTGTGTGTGTGTGTGTTTGCTTGATTGCTCATCACTTCAGGGCAAGTTTATGCTTCGAAACAATGATAACACTTGCTAACTTCTAAGCGTGGTTCTCTTTCTCACTACATGCACGAGCCTGATCTTAAACTCAAAAGCAAGGATTCAAAAGTCCAATCATCTTTTGCTGATCTATGGGGCAATGGGTATAAGAAAACCTTTTTCTTTCTACAGTTGCATGAACATGAAATATCGTATCTGCGAAAAAACGCAAATCGAAAAATCTAAACTCATTTGAAAAATACGTGAATCATGGATGGGTCAATAACAAATGCTGACCACTGTCACGCTTATAATAGCCATACAAAAATGCAAAAACGATCACTGTCTATTTCAAGTCTTTTCGTAGTTGAACATATTTGCTACTTGTTTTTAAGCTTTAGTCTACAGCGTCATGAAGTGGGGAGTGAAACGCTCAAAGTTTAATGAAATCAAACTGAGGATGAATGACAGGACAAATTAAATTATTTCGGGGATGATTGAAACCACAGGGGTTAATGATTGGTGAACGAAACATGGAAAGTGAATGGGTTTATTCAATCAAATGTTTATTCTTTTCTTTGATTAAAAAAATCAATTTTTGTGGCTAACATGTATAATTGGGAAATCGAATTTATAAAAATCTTAATCCAAGTTCGACGACGTTTATTTACTAGATTTCTGCAAACTAAAATGTTCAAAAAACAGTACTATATTTTTTTTCGTTACTCCTTTTTTCTCACATTTAAGATGCTCAAAAACGCGAATGGAGGAAACATTCAAAAGCTACGTTATTTTATGCTTTTAGCTCATGGTTCAAAATGAATTGTGTATAACCCTGTACACTTGGGAGAATGAGCTGAAATGATCGGAAAATAAGGAAAATGAATGAGCGTTGAATCGAACCGTATTATAAACTTGTGGGTGAATGACGCTGAAATAGCTTGAACAGCACTTCCATTAGACGATGGATCTTGGTTGGTGGTCAACAATTCACACAGGTGAGAGATAAATTAAACGATAAGCGTGTGAATACAGAGCAACCAAACTGAGTCAAGAGACATTTAATGGAAATCGCTCGACCAGTTCATCGGCAAAAATTTGTCAGGTGTCGAGTTGTAATTGAGGTGGATTTGGCAAGGTGTCAAACTGTGCAGGGGTCAATGTTATGGTAAGCCTGACTTAAATCACCTGTCGACGAGTTGTCATTTTTGGCACTCGACTGAAATGACTTCCTGGATAGTGTCAGGACCGACAGTGCAAGACCGTTGCATCGCACATTGACGTATAATTAAGTCATTTAACCCGCTCACCCTATTCCCTCCAACTTCTCAATCTCAGTTTATCAACATAAATACCGATTGCTTCCCCTCAGCGCTATAACATATATTTCTGTGAAAGTTTTCTGGTGTTCACTTCCGTATTTCAATGCAATAGCAATTGAATAACAACACATTCGCATGTCTGTAACCAAAATCCATTATAACAGTTGTTTATTGCCAAATCTCATAGCGCAATTCTTGCAAAATATTGGTGAAATATTGAGAGTATTTTTGTCTCGTAATTATTTCTTTCTGGCTCGTACCTGTGTACTCTTTAAGAATTCATTGCAGGAAAGTATTAGTTTTTTCCTTTCTTCTGGTAAAAATGATGGTAAAAAAACACTGTGTAACGCACCTTTCCGTGTGTATTGCATGTTTCTTTCAAACATGTGCAGTGTAGAAAATATTGAAAAAGGGCAAAAATTTATTTCAAACTTTGTAGCCGGGACACTGGTTTTCACTTGTATTTGTATTTGTAATCATTTCTATTTTACTTTACGTGATTAAAATGAGCAAGTTCGACTGTTGTCCATGTTGGAATGAGTATATTTCAAATTTCCACGTATATTGTAACAACGGGAGAGTAACCATTGTCTGTACTGAATGAAATCGATTACACATTGTTATGATGAACACATTCAGCACTTTTATTCTTCATGTTTAATGCAGAAAATGATACAGAGGAAGCTAACCAACAGATTCCTGAATTGTATGATAATGATAGAATAGGATGAGAATGTTTTACAAAGTTTCAAAAAATATCCCTGACATCAATATACATTGCAAAGGAAGATGACAAAACTCCAGAGTATTATTCGTTTGGATCTATAGGACCCTCATTCTCTGGTCAGCAGTCTACAAAATACCAAGGTAACTTTACTAACTTCGGATATTTCGTCGTTGTAAACCATTTTTTCATGATGGGATGCAATTTTATCCTGCAATATGACATGCCGTCTTGTAAAAACTGGACAATCTGACGGTTGAGTACGGATTTTATGGATTGATGAATATTTGGTCAAAACATGAAAATTATTTTGCGTCAAAATGATGTGTACAAATCTTCAATTGCCTCCACAATAGAACTTCAACACACAAGCGTGTAGAAATATTTATGTGAGCATACATTGATGCAACTCTATTTAGACATTGCTCCAGTTTTCTGTACTTCTTCAAAACACAAACTAGTTAGATGTTTAGTTTCTGCAAGGCCTTTAATTGTGTTGGTAACTTTCTACGATGTACACACATGAAGTGTGCAGAACAGTGTGCGTATATACATATACACATATATATATATATTATATATATATATATATATATATATATATATATATATATATATATATATATATATATATATATATATATATATATATATATATATATATTAGATAAGTAAGTGTCTGAGTCTGAATGTAGCCTGATTAACTGAGTAAATAAGTTTGCAATGTGTCTGAGTGTTGCAACATGTTAACTGACAAAGCAGATTTTTCACCAGGTTACATAACAACATGAACTCAAGAAATGTTGATATTAGCCCGCCCTGCCGACGGATGATCTTCCAGGACCTATCCTTGGAATATAATGGAATCAATATAGGTAGCAAATACCCAAGTTGGGAGGCCAACATCGTCCTTTTTGTTGGGAATCTTCATGACCTCCAGTCGATGATGAACAGATTAAATAGAGAAAGCTAGAAAGTTGGTGTCCACATAAATTCCAGTAACTGCTGAGTACATCAAATATGTTAAATGCAAAAACAACAAGATAAAAGACGCAGAAGTATAAAAAGACCACAACATCTACCTAGGAGAATGATTTTCCATAAAATACTTGAAAGATAGAGAAATCAAGCAAAAAATCACATCAAAGTAGGCTAATGTATGGCATGGAATGCTGGAGCTCCAAGAACGAGAAAATCTCACCAGTGTTAAAGAGAAGGATAAAAAAACTAATGCATCCTCCATATCTTCCTCTATGGAACAGAAGAATAAAACTTGACCAAAAGACTGACTCTCAAAGTATGAACCATGCAACGTGCATACAAGGAAATTATGCTTAACATAACGTGGAGAGATCACAAGATAGCACACTATATAAGAGGAAAAACAGATTCCCATGAAATCAGAAAATGAACTAGAAATCTCAAATTGCAATGCACTAGTTATGTTGCCAGGATGGTACACGACTGCTGGATATCACAACTTGCAATATGGATCCCAAAAGATCACATGCAAAACCAGGACCAGCATAATGAAAATAAATCCTGACGAACTAGATAAGTTCATAAAGTATTAACTGTGTAACGCCCCAAATTGTGAAGTCTAGCAAATCCTAGGGAAGTTCTAAAGGATGATGATGATGATGATGATGATGATGATGATGATGATGATGACGGTGGCGGTGGTGGTGGTGGTGGTGATGATGATGATGATGATGATGATATCTATTTTCAATTGTATACTATTTTCTATTGTATATTATTCTAGTAGTGATAATTATCCCCGTTCTCTTGAAGAGATGTTTTTGACATCGGAGTACCATATCGGGGATTTTTCTTATCCTTGATATCTTTCGTGTGGGTGCATGTGTGTGCTTGTGTGCGTTATGATGTTTACGTATCGATTGGGCAAAGCGTAGTAGCTGTGCATTGGTGAAGTTACGTACAGAAAAACAAACAGAGAGAAAAATTACTCAAACTGTTCAATATGTAGATAGCCAAGTCCATGGATATGAATGTGCCAAAAAAACAAAAAAACAAAACAGAAATGGCTAAAAAAAAAATCCTTATGAATAATATCCAATGAGGGACATGATCTCATTGCTTTAATTTCATCACCTTCATCCCTGGAAAACTCCAGAATAACTCACGATATTACAAAACCTTGTTTGTTCCTCTGTAAAATATGAGAATGTCACGACATAACACTACATCTTCTGCTCAATCTTGGAGCCTCTTAATAAATGTTTTCCTCTCCCTCTCTTGCGGACCAACCGAGTTAGGACAGGTATTTCTAAATTGAGTTAAAGATAAATCATTGACATTTCACTTTCATCGGGAATATTTTCATTATCCATCCACGTCACTTGCATCCTCCTGGAAGAAACTCATCCATCTAACTGACATCAGTGAGCTAACTTGCTATTGCCTAAAAAAGAAGCGTCACTGCAACGATATGACCCTTTTGATGTGACTGACCCGGTGAAAATATCGAGATTCTAGTAAATTCTCAGGATCACATCACGGTTTGAATGGTTGAACAACATTCTGGATCTTCTTAAACGCTCAAAATTGTATGACCCTCAAAATACGGTGGTTTGAACAATTTAACAATTTAATTTAATTTAAGGAATATCATTGAGAAAAATAATGATTTACTTCCTAGTTACCTTCCTCAGAATTGTGCGTGCGCACACACACACACTTGCCCTTTTTTCTGACTTTTTCCGCAGGATCAAAGTGTAGTATCCGTTCCACGACATGGACTGAGGAGCCAGTACTGACACTTGCCTGCCGAACGGACCGGAGAGGGAGTGTGTGTCAAAGACCGAGTGCGTTAGCCAATGAGATTTACTGAGGCCCTGCTCCGCACATTGGGGAGTCTTCAGACTCGTTATAGGGCTCTCATATGATTACTCAGCCCGGCGGTAAAGGATCCGTTCACCCGAGGCAGCACTGCTCCATTGCACTTAAAGGAACAGGTCCCAAAGTGGACACTTTCGTGGCAGAAGTTGTTTTAGCTTCTACGTTTGCTTGGCAGTCAAAGTCGCGTCGGCTGGAGCCATTTTTAGAAGGCTGTATCCTATTTTCAACGCGTTAAGCCTCGACCTCGTGTCACATTTTGCTGTCGTGGGACAGTAAATAAAAAGCACACATCCCCGCCTTTTTCTGGCCTTTTGGCATGATCTAAGTGCAGTGTCTGTTCCCAGGCAGACACCAAGGAGCCGGTACTGACATTTGCCTGCTGGATGGGCCAGAGAGGTTGCCTGACGCTTTGTGGCAGTGGTTGCCTTCGCTGCTGAGCAAACTAAAGTCGAGTTGATTCGAGCTATCTTTTTCTGAGTGACTCTATTTTCCAACGTGAAGCCTCGATCTTGTGTCACATTTTGCTTTGGTAGGACAGTAAATGAATAATGCATCTGCCATTCTCTGGCCCCTTAAGCATGATCAAATTGTAGTATCAGTTCCCCAGCAGAGACCGAGAAGCCGGTACTGACGCTTGCCAGCCGAATGGGCCAGAGACAGTCAATGAGGTTATACTGAAGCTGTGCATTGCTATGTGCATGGGGAACCTTCGGGTTGCTTTCTGTTACTCGATCCAATTGCAGGGAATATGGCATCCCAGGGCAGTAATGTTCCATAGCACTTAACGGAAGCCGTTGGGCTGGTGCCTGACGCTTTTGTGGCGACGGTTGCTTATGTTGCTTTGCAAACCAAAGCCATATCGGCTAGAACTATTTTTCCAGGCTGTCTCTTATTTCCCCGACGTAAAGTCCTGACTTTGTGTAGCATTTTGCTCTGGTGGGACAGTACATGGATAGTATACAAACACATACGTCTGTGTGTGTGTGTTATTTGATCCTCGTGTTACACGCAGCTGCTTACCTCACTAGAAAGAGCATCGCTATCGCTGGCTGGTCCGAATCCTGTAGCCACCCCATTTCTATTCACATTGTCTAAATTGGTTAATACATTAGGCGTTTAATGTCGCAAAATCATTCTAAATAATTATCTATATTATGTAATGCAGCAAATAATCAATTCCGAAAGACCAAATATGTCCATTTTTTACACGCACTCACTTACACACGTACGCATATTTGCGGAATATCTGTTTCTAGGTCAGGTTGTCGAGGTTTAAAAGCATATTTCTTTAACAGAGAAAATGAGTTCAGTTTCGATTCATAGTTACATTATATCTTCAGTCGCCTGCATATTTTCTCCTATAAATAGTTTAATGCTTTATCATTTTGGGAAAAAATTGCGAAACAAAAAAAGGTTTGTGAATTCTGCAATAGATATTTAATACATTTATGAAAACAGATCCTAGAAGTGGTCTCATAACATACAAAAAACATCCCATTATATTTGCCAGCCATCACAATCACACTAACATACATACCATAACTTGACCTCAGCTATCAACACACACCTTCAAGCACACTCACCCCCGCAAAGACCACTTTACACTCCTTAGCACTAACACACACAATAGCATACGTACCAAACACCATAACCTGACCCCGGTTGCTAACTCACACTTTTACTTACAGTGATGCCTTATACCCCTTCTTATCTCCTTTAATGGACCTCAAACTACTTCCATGCAGTCTCTTATCTATTTTCCTCCCTTATAAAAAAAAAATTAGAAAAAAAAAACACCCAAAACTGTAATTTCATGGCACACAAGTAATTTGAACACAAATCAGGATTTATGTTTATATAACCTAACTATGACTTTTTGATGGATAATCCACGAGCAAATTCAGATTTGCAACCTGATGACACGTAGGAAATTGGTTAATTACCATACCTGGAAACTGCAAGTAGAAGGAAATGGTACCTATTCACCTTCGACCTTTGAAAGGGAACATTCGTTCCACTCAGTACCATTGAAATAATTGATGAATTAAAATATAATATATATATATATATATATATATATATATATATATATATATATATATATATATATATATATATATTTATATATATATATATATATATGTATATATATTTATATATATATATATATATGTGTGTGTGTGTGTGTGTGTGTGTGTATACATATACATATACATACATACAAACATTGGTTTTATACTTACATAGTGAACACAACCCCTCTCCAAAGCCTAAAAAATGAATTTTCTGGAAAACTTTTTTGTTTATCCTGGTTCATCGAGTAGACAAACATAATTTGATTATACCAATATATATATATATATATATATATATATATATATATATATATATATATATATATATATATATATATATAGTGATAGAGATAGAGAGGCAAAAAAAGAGATGGATGATACTTACACACGACCCCATGACTTGCAGATAAATGTATGCCGTCCTCATACACAGATAAAAACGCACCAAATGAATTTGTTTTGAAACAGAGTCAAATAAAATAACTCATAATAGTATTAGCAGTCAAGGAATTGGCTAACACAAGGGATCAGTGAACAGTCCCTTGAACAAACAGTATGAGCACATGTATATCATCCTTGTAAGGAAGAGAAATGATAAACAATTATCGGTCAAAAAGACAGAACACAAATCCCTCTTGCAGCCCACCCCATATACGTCAACACGTATCGATTATATGCTAGACACAACCTATCTAGTTCACATTCTGACCGCTCCTCTCACTGACATTTCGTATTTAAGATTAAGTCGATTCTTATCTACACAGGGACAAACACCTCTCTTCCTGCACTTCTCTAACTTCAGCATGTGAATTGCATATTGTTTCCTCTGCAAGTGCTGCAAAAACATACACACATGCATACATATTCAGCTATTCACACACACACACACACACACACACACACACACACGTATATATATATATATATATATATATATATATATATATATATATATATATATATATATATATATATATATATATATATATTTATATTGAGTGAGCATGTATACTTTGTGGCTGTCGTATTCACAATGACTGAACGAATCGTCTTCCACATCTCAGGCAGGGTTTTTTGTTGAAGAAGACATTGCTCCATTCAGACATGTCAGTTTAGGGCCCCTTAAAGTGCACATTTGGTTCTTTACTCATTTGGCTCTCCCCAAAGAGATTCCACACAAGGGATGAGATTATTAAAAACGTTACAGGGTAGTTGAATGTGATTTAGGATATTTTGAAAGGTGTTGTGATGTTCGAATGTGTGAAGTCCCAAAAGAGAGCGAATTTAGTTTCCATTGTTTTAGATGCGCTAATAAATTATGTATCCGATATTTTCATTTTATATGCATATATATATATATATATATATATATATATATATATATATATATATATACACAATACACATGTGAGGTAATACCTAGGGTCAGTTGCTCTCAACCTAAATTAGGTGTGTTACATGATTTATTGTACAGAATCGTTTTTTTCTATAGATTTTTCTTGACTGGAAACCAAGTTTGCATTGATACTAACTCCCCGCCATCCTGCTTCATGGGTGTTCTAATTAGGGTTTCGACAACTTGCTACTTTTTATTCTAAAATGGTGTGATTCTATTGTAAGTGTAGAGTCTTAGAGCTGAACCTCTCGAACTGGTCATGATACTCGTTACCAAAACGAAAATCATTTCGTCCAACTCCAGACCAAATTAGAGCAGGTTCTATTTCCCTCGACCGTTACAAGAAGGAAAACAATAACTGATCCTCAACTGATTCAGGGGTGTATTGGGCGGGGGGAAACTTCCACTGTCCGTCTAACACGTTATGTCAAACAAAATTGACGTAAAAAGTTGCCATTTTTCCATGGGGATTTAAATTCACGATCAAGTGAAAGTTGAATGGATGTCCTACCAACTGCATCAAACTGACAAGCATAATGTATTTACGGATTAATTTATTATTAATACAATGCAAATGTAACTGCAACAATCTTGAGTTGGAAAGAAAATAGGTGAATATTTGACCTAGCTACAGTCAGGCAGGTTTTTTTTTCTTACAAATTCATCGATGACTTCCCTGTTACCTTCCGACTTGTTTCTGGTATACAGCGACAAAACATTGTTTTGAGATCTTCGGCAACGACGTATCACGTGGCATGAGCACTATATCAACAGTCATGCATTAATTTATGTATGTCATCTTTTTTTTATTATCTCCTTTTATATGTGTTAATCTGAATGCTAATCATCCAGACTTGGAAGTTTTTCTTTTTCATAGCTCACCAGACGTTTCGATTTCTGCCTTTTGAATTAAATCAACGTGGCCAAGAATGGAATTCAGACTGGCCTGCATCCAAGGATCCCCGTAAACTTCGTGTAGGTATGTGCCCCAGAGAGGGGCATTCTTACATATTCAAAGAGTATATGTACTGAATATAATTAAAAAAAAAAAAAAACGAAAGAAAAAGATTCGATTGAACGCACTAGACTTCATACTCAACACAATGCTAACTTCCCCAATGCCTTGGTTTTGTGTTAGATTCTAGATTGACGTAACCGTGGGTATTTATGATTTGTCTTTTTTTGGTGACCACGTGTGTTGCAGAATAACAACAAAATACCACCATAATATAAGGATGGTTAAGATTATGTGCATGCTGTTTGTGATCTTAAGACTATTACATACACCTCACTAGCAGGTAACTTTACGAGTCTTTGCTGGCAGAGTGAAACCATGATCTGCTCTTTTCTTATACAATACTATTTACTTTATACAAGAGGCTTATTTCCACAAGCGTCCAAGCAAAGGGCATTTGAGGCACTGGGTCGTCTTTACAGAGGAAAAAAATTGAAAAAACTGAGGGATATTGTTCTCCACTTCTTCTTAGGAAAGGATTCATGGCGATTGTATAATCACAGAAAACAATTATTAACTCAGCAGATGGTCGAGGTTTGAGATTGTGTCTAGTATTTTCAAAAGAAATCATCTTGTATATTGCCCAGTATAAAATGTTGATTTCTTTTTCTACTTTGCTTTAGATACTGTTACCGACTGCTTTATATTAGACAAACATGACATCATCAAGATTAACGAGTGTACTGAAGAACTGTTCCAGTGTTCCATGTTTAACAGGTTTCATTTTTGTTTAGACGGTAAACGACTTTGGCAAATTCTGTTAATACTAGCAGGCTGATGTACTTTTATTTCCGTGAAAGATGTAAATGAACTTTGGCAATTCAGAATGTTGAGTATTTCCCATCATTCTACAAAACGGTCCACAGACAATATCAAGATAAGTGATGGTACTCCCGATGAACCAGATTCATACCCGTCTTATTCACTGAACGAGGGAAAATCGTTAAAAGCAATGTTATTCGAGCTTTACCGCAAAGGAAATGGTTTGATATATTTTTTTTACCGAATGTGGAACAATAAAACCTTATCTTCTTAATATAAGGTCCTGATCTCTCTTGTTTTAAGGTGAAGAGTCAAATATTTCACTTGTGTTGCTGACAACAAGATTGGAAATTTATTCTTTTCGATAACTGCTTGTACATATCATGTTTGCTCGGCTGATACAAAGGAATAAATACATTTCTGCAAGGCAATAGTACCACTGATTTGATTTCTTTGTGAAAGACGAGAAATAATGGCGTGCTGTGCAATACAAGGCGAGGATAAACGCGAAAAATGACAGACAGTAGCATAAAGCTAAAGATTCTAGTGTAAACTTATCTGATGTTTTGTTGTTTGTTTTTTTTGCATTAAAGCATTTTTTTAAGAAGACAAATAAACACAAGAATAAGTCGTCGAAGAAGAAAAAAGAAAGACAAAAAACAAGAAAGAGGAAAAGAAGAAAGAGCGTATGTGTAGAAAACTAAACGAAATTAATAAAACGAACAAGTGAAAAAGAAGCGATGCAGGATGTGGAAGAAATGAAATCAATTACGAACTTATCTAGAGAGAAGTAACGTATGTCTTTGATATCCCCAACGTCAGCACTTTTGTCAGATGACTGGGTTCAGATTTTTTTTTTTTTTTGAACACAATTGTGAGAACAGAAAAAAATCTCACAGCTTGAAATCGGCTTTCCATCACAAGAGAAAATATGATACGTAAAAAAAAATCTTTTTAATCCGCTCTCCAACGTGGAATACTTTGAAGAAAGCTGGCTTAATCTGAATTTCCTTGATAAATTAACAATGTAACAATGCGAAAAGCATCAATATAATGCAAGAACCAACACAAAAGCTTGGAAAGAAAGATGCTATAATTTTCAATTTTTTTTTAACGGAGAGAATTCTCTATATACAATGGAAAGGAAGCCTATGCTTGGAAGAAAGAGGAAATCGTATTCCATAATATGAGAGAAGCACATGCCATTACCATGTGTCACAACTTTATCTTCAATTATTTTCGCTCATTCCCACGGAACTATTGATAGATTGAAACCTGATTGGACATGTGATACATTTCTAACTCGACGTTTTTTAGAAAAAAAAATGGAAAGATAAGAGTAGAGCAGAAAGAGAGAATAAAGTGAACTTTTGAAAAGTCTGGGATGATAATATTCATGCGAAAAATAGATATATAAAGTGAAAAATGTGAAATGTAGTACATCGGAATAGCAGTCTAATTTCAAATAAAATTTTCATACATCTGAAAAAGAAAAAGATTTAAATCCTTATTTTGATCAGTCTAAACAAGCCTCCTAAGAGACTATTCATCCATTGATAGTGCAAGCATGTTTATCACTTTTTCTCTGATTGTTTAGCATTTCTATTTTTCGATACAGGATAAGTTATTGAATCAAAATCCTCTTTAGCTGCCTATAATTGATATAGTGTAGTTTTATTCCTGTTCCACATGCATTCGAGTAGCTTTACGGATATTTTTCATACCTTATTTGAAGCTAAACCGTTAATATGAGGAACTGAACTTGGAGAGAACTCGTCTCAGCACGAACTGACAATGCAATGCACACATTTTCTCGTTTATGCAGGGATATAACAACGATGCAAAATGCAATTTTTCTATTTGTAAAGACATATTTTTATATCTGATTTCAAGATGAGATATTATCATTATTATAAACTGAATTACTGGAGGCTACGGGTCCTTATCTTCTTCTTATCTAGTGACAAAAAAGTTTGGCTGTTGTCCCTTTAAGTCGTCGGTTCATTCAGATAATTTCGAACTGGACCCTTCCTTAAATTATGATGATCGATAATTTTCATTCCGCAGCCAATGCTAGAAAAATATATCGTATCTTTTAGTCCCGCTTAGCTAATTTGCACTGGCCAGGATTATATGACACTTCTGTGCAACTCAACTCGTATGTTGGACTCACAACCATCACGCAGGTTACTCAATGTGCCCAACTGACGAGAAAAAACTATTTGAAATGTATGTATCAAAAGTAAGAACGATGATGTACAATAAGATCATATAATCTAACGATATCTTCAGTCATGCTGAGGTATCCAATTATAAAGAGGAAGAAAATACTTTGTATGGTATAGTAAGGTTTTGTAAAAGGTTGGTAAATTAAATTTGAATTGTCAGGAAAATATCTTCTAAGATTAAAATGCTTTGAAGCTCAGAACATGCTGATGTGTCAAAAATATCAGCCTTTAAATCCTCTTCCTTTATCACAGGACTTCCATAAAATGATTTCATTGTGCACGATGTATTGCCAATGAATCAAAAAAGCTAATTGAGTTTTTTCATATAACTAGGATCTAATTAATGATAAAATGGAAGAACATTTACTATCGTTTCGAAGATATTTTTGTATTACACAAATAACCAAGAACTAATTAACGATAAAAATAGAAGGGGAAAAAACATTTACTTTCGTTGCAAAGATATTTTGGTAATGTAAGGTTTCACATAAATTGCTAAATTCAATTAGGATTGTCAGAAAAAAAAATGCATGGGAAGTATATTCTTATCGTGAGAACTTAGTTGTTTTCAGTTATATCCATCCAAAATAAGAATTCTTGCAACAATCATAATTAGTTCGATAGATGTATTGCATTGACATCACTCTTTCTGGATCACGTGACTTTAATGACACATTTAAAATATTTGAATGATACATGTGTGTCTGTGCTTCAAGAGAGAGATTTATGCAGGTTATTGTGTTTATCTTTTCGCCCATATAAGCACTCAGACATGGGTGTTGCCAAACTAAACTAGGCATTACTACTTTATGGACTTGCTGGGTGGTTAAAAAGTAAGGTCCAAACCCTCAATTTTTTAAAATATTTGAAAGTTGGTAAAATTCACAATGTAAGAATGACGCTGTGAGAAAACCCATTTTCTGCCCATATACATATCTCCTTGATTTATATGTTTACTCTTTGAAGGGTCTAACGTGATGGAAACAACTTCATGGAATCAAAAGAGATGGAAACATGATCTAAAATCATTATTGAACATTTTGAGAAAAATAACATTTGTAAATTTTTTAGGGGACAGGATTCTGTTAAAGATCAAAATGTGTTGCAAAACTGGACCCTTACTTCCTGTTATATATATATATATATATATATATATATATATATATATATATATATATATATATATATATATATATAACTGGCTAAGGTGAAATTTTTCCTATGGGTCTGGATGACTTTGAAACTTCCATTAAGCAATGTGTCTCAGATGTGGGTGTGAGGATATTATTGGTAGGAGTTTTGTGTACTAAGGTCTTGTGTGATGAGGGTTGTTCAGTTTAGTGTTTAATCCATTAGGATATAGGGTTTTAAGTTGGTTGATCCACATATCTTTTAGTTTCTCTAGAACTTTAGTTATATCAATTGGAGTAGTATTTTCTATTCTTTCTATGATGGTAAAGCTAGCGTAAGTGGCAAAATTGTGGTCAGGTGTGCAAAAGTGTAGTTCTACGGGGAATGGGCTACAGTTGTTTTGTGACTTAATCCTATGTCTATAATTGTTGAGTCTCATATCAAATTGCCACTCGGACTTGCCTGATAGTGGACTTTGGTTCCACATGGGAACTTCTAACACACATTCACACAGCACACACCACTGATGATGGGAAGAATCCCGAAACATGTCTGGACAATTTTCATATAAGGATTAATAAACCTTACCTCCAAACACTTCACTCCCGAGTCCGTCTCACTCTCTACAGTACACATTATATATATATATATACATATATATATATATATATATATATATATATATATATATATATATATATATATATATATATATATATATATATATGTGTGTGTGTGTGTGTGTGTGTGTCTGTCATCCACGGACAGTTGTTTCGTTGTATTGCAACTCTTCATGTGGCTATAGACTATCCATAATCCCATCCAGTACCAGGAGGCAAGAGTGAAACTTTCGCTTCAGACCCAGAAGTCAGTATCCTACCTCTGCACCAGGGAACTGGACGGTCGGTAAGGTTGAATATAAGCAATATTTTTTTCAGCTTATATTCCCTATCCACCTGAATGCTTTATTCCTATGGAAGAGCATTGCATAAACTTACAATGTACGAGTTACCTCACTTAAAGAGTACTCAGGGGGATCGTTAATTTTTGTGTCATCCACGGACAGCTGTATCGTTGTATTGCAACTCTTCAGTGTGGCTATAGACTATCCATTATCTCGTCCAGTACCGCAACGCAGGATTGAAACTTTTGCTTTGGATCCAGTATCCTACCTCTGGGCCGCGGAACTGGTCGGTCAGCAAGGCTGAATATGAGCGATATATCTATTTTTTTTGCATATATCCCCCATCCATCAGAGTGCTCAATTGCTATGGAAGAGTATTGCATTTAAAATTTATATATATATATATATATATATATATATATATATATATATATTAGCCAGATAACAATATGTCCGTTGTATGAATTTCAGCTGGTATTTTAATTTTTTGTTATCTTGCAATACAATATGGATTTAAAAGTGGTTTTGTTTAGAAAGTCCTCTGGTCAACATGATGCTGTCAGTTTTGGTTGTACCTCTGACTTACGATGCTCAAGACAGTGGTTTCATTCACCACGGATATATATATATATATATATATATATATATATATATATATATATATATATATATATATATATATCCTAGGATCATGCGACTGATCACTTGATGATTTCACTGCTTTTGATTCCACCAGAATTTAATCGTGTTTTCATAGGGGAATACAATCTATATTACCCTATGAAGCCCCTTTTATTATTATTTGGATTTTTCAGCCCCAATTAGGTATATTTGTACAAGTCCATTGACTTGTACAAAAATGAAAATCAATTTAAATTTCCTATGGTATTGCAACAAAATAGGGAGGACATGGGACTTCTTTATTTTTTGGAGAGACACTCTCACTTCCTCATTTTATGAAAAAAGGCAGACATTGAAAACAGCATTCAGTTTTTGTTCGGACAACAGTTACTTATTTTATTGGACGTGGCTAATAGTTCCATAAAACTGAGTAAACAACCACGCAGACATTTCAAGCTGACAAAACTCATTAGATTTCTAAAGCTGTTCAGTATTTCGTGCCGTAATGTTTCAATCTAAATGACATCGCTGTGTTCCTAATCCTATTAGTGTCAAAGAAGGAGGATTTATTGTTGTTTCCTTTGGAGTCATATGGTTGGAACATTTTTCAGAAATACATGATTGACATAAGTGCATGGCCATCTTATATTGAATCGAGAATTCCTATTTGTCTCATAGTTTGGATATTTGAACACTCATTAATATGCTACATGAAACTAGCACACACACGCACACGCACACATAACCACACACACACACACACACACACACACACATATATATGGGTATATACACACATATATATACATATATATATATATATATATATATATGTATATACATATATATATATATATATATATATATACATATACATATATATGTATGTGTGTGTGTGTGGTGGGGTTGTGTGTAAGTGAGTAAGTGTGTATTCAGATATGGATAAACATGATAGAACTAAATGATTACATATTGCAATATATCATGAAACTTCTATTACAAATAATTTCCTGTCATTACGCAGTGAATGTATCAATTGCCTTATTTACGTTGCAAAGAGCCACTTATACATTGATCGTGTAATGACAGCAGATCATTCCGAATAAGAGTTCCTACATAATATATTGCAATTTATTATCATTCTGTTGGATCATATATATATTGAATTCTTAAGACATAACTGTCGAGTTGGAAAGAAACGATGAGACCAAAGACAAAACGAGATAAGAAATCGGAGTAAAATCAGTTATTTGGGCTTTTGTGGTATCTGTGGCTATTTAGCTCAGTAGGAAGAGCGACGCTCCGTTGAAGCAGCTACATTATCAGCTCAATACATACAGTAGTAGTTCAATGTTCTGTAATTGTTTATTCAAGTTACTAAGGCTGGTGAAACGTTAACTGAGTAATGACAGGATGTCATTTGAAATAAGGTCCGTGTAATACATCGTATATATATATATATATATATATATATATATATATATATATAGAGAGAGAGAGAGAGAGAGAGAGAGAGAGAGAGAGAGAAAGAGAGAGAGAGAGAGTGTTGTTCCTTGATTCTTTGTCGTCGTCAACGTTTTGCTGTCGTAATTAGGTGTTCGATAGATGTTGAGTAGATTTCTATTTGCTCCAAGGATAGGTTGATTTTCAGATGTATTCTCGTCCGAATGAAACAGTATTTCAATGGCCGACATGAGGCTGGAATCATTAAGATGTAATTAATGTCATTAGACTTCTCAGAAACTGGTGACTTACCTTCAAATCCGACATTGCCTTGCATACTGATTTCTAACCAAAATACAGTATATTTAACATTGATCTTATGTTACATGATATTTGAAAGTAAAGTATCATTTATATGTAACCTTATGTGTTCCCAATCACAACTAAACGAAAGTTGTCCTACGTTATTGAGTAAGACATTGCCACAAGAGAACGGAATGATGTATAAGTCAATCAATAGTGAATTTTATCGTTCTTGGCCGATTCATAGTAATGAATTTGGGCACAAATTTGCTAAGCTTAGTGGATAACTATAACAGACTTATGGACAGTATCAGTTAAGAATAAGTAATGAATTATAATTAAAAGAATAAAATATCCAATCGATATAGAATTAGACACAAATTATTACTCAATAATACCACTATATCATCTAATCTCTTGAGTAAATGACAATAGATTTATGAATCATTGAAATTTCAAAACAAAACTCGGAAAGCAAATTTATAACCGTGTAAATTACAATTGTTGAGCAAATAATATTTAATTGTTTTCATTCCTGTCCGAGGTGAATGATATAACTTGATTGACGGCTCCACACGAAGCCTCGGTCTGATGTGTTGTTGAACCAGCAAATGTTAGACCGGTCGGGTAATTTGAGACAGGACTCAGCATTGATTGTTTCTTGGCTGTGACGATGAGTTGGAATGTGAAAGTAGCAATTTTGGGCGTAAAATGCAATTATTCGACACACCTTCTCCAATCATCAAATGAGTAAAGATCGGTAATTTTATGAGTTCTATTAATGCGACGCTCATTTTATCTATTAATGTACACGGAACATTATTTTTAGCATTGTATTGATATCACTTTTTTTCCTCTGTACTTAATACACACGATCATTATTTTGTCGGTAAATATTTTTCCTAGTGTTGGCTTATGTCTGGAAAGTGTATAAACTTGAAGACTCCACAGCAGTGCATCACAAAAGTTAGTATTTACCCAGTTGAACTTCAAATAAATAACTCACTTACTTTCTTGATTTCCCAGTTGGCCGGTAGATTTCAACATTCATTTCCAAAAGAATCAAAACAATTGCATCTTTTTTTTCACATCATCCCAACCTTTACTAGAGTAAACAACATTAAGATCTGACTATAATCTCGAAAGAGGAAATATTTCAATTAGATAAATAACATGTTTGTAGCTTATAGATGACTGAAAAAATTTAATAAAGATTTGTGATATAATAAAGGGTCCCTTGCGGTTCAATGTATCTTACTGGTAAGAGATGATTATATTCTGCATAAATTACGTGCAATGTGATGCACAAGACAGAGATATGGAGAATGGATTGATTTGAAATATATGAGTTAATGCATACATATATATTGAATAATTAAAAACGAATTCCAGACATGTTTTCACTTCTGCCAATTGAAATAGGTTTACTTTGGGAATAACTGCACCATTAGATTTATTACTGAATTTGACTGTTGTTTTTTTTTTCAACTCAGAGTTGGAAATTAGATTTATTCTATCATGATCAAAATCTGATGTTTGAATCGCACTTGAGCGCGCAGGTCATTTCTTCGTTCCCCCTGTCTGTTTTTATTGTTCATAAAAAATATTTGAAAATACATAGACCTTAATGCAGCTATACTTGCTTTTCATTTATCGACATTTTGAAAGGATTCCTTTAAAAAGTGTCCTTTTGAGAAACATATTTCTCAGACATTCTTCTAGCTAAAATATTTTCACGAAGAGAGAAAAAAAAAAGCTCCACGTTTGCTATTCTACGACGTTCATTTTAGTTAATGGATGCAAAAACATTCCTTTTCAAGTCAACTACTCGAGTTTAGTGTATTTCCTGAAAAGATGAAAAAATCAACTCAACTGGAGTGTCTTCAAAGTAGCAAAAATAAGAAAAATAAAAATTGTACGTAGGAGGACTTGTAGGGTTGTTCACGTTCCTAGACACGTATTATAAAAATCTTCCGAGTACTTGCGTGGTGAAGTATCTAAAATCATCATTATCAATTTTTTTTACTACCATTTACCTTCGTCCTGAACTTGGTTGTTCCTGATCACAACTAAACGAAAGTTGTCCTACGTTCGTGAGTAAGACATTGCTACAAGAGAACAGAATAATGTATAAGTCCAAATAGAGAATGAAGCCTCAAGACCTCTAATGCCGGCTGACTTACCGCATGACTGATTTTTTTTCCTGTGAAATTTGAAGATCAATAGTGTTAATTGAGAGATTGCAGAACCGTATTTTCGTCCCGAGTATGCTCGTGTGAGATTTCATTTAGTTATGAATCAATCATAGCTCTCTTTATTCACGTACAAGAGAGCGTCCCCTCCCAAAAATGTATCTGTGGAAGTTTGCCCAATTTGAAACAGCCTTCAATCTTGAAATATTCCGTCGAACAAAACGACGGTTTCGAAGTATTTTGTTTACTACGTTTAGTGTTGCCAATTTGGACATTTTTACACCTAAGTTTAGATAATTCAACACAGTGGGCACCAAGAGAGATTATTCATCGAAAATGAGAAGGAATATCTGTAATGTTCAAGATTGGTTCTATTTCTATTGCATTTCACATGAGCCGCTTATCGAAAAGACTTCAAACTTGACATTGACATGTATCGTGTGCTGACAAATATATCAGATGAATTCCCAATACGCACCATCCCAAATACACATGTGATTGTGATGAATACACACATGCAGGTTGTAGTTCGATTATATGCGCCTAATTCAGAGCGAAAGGAAGTCCATTTTTCTAAATCAGGTTCCATCTGACTGCTTCCGACTGTGGTTCCAAGCCAGAATAATTTGAACTGAGTAAATAAAAAGACTGCTTCTTTGACTGCTGACCTGATCAATATTTTCTAGCGCTGAGTATTTTGAGTGTTAAATGATAGGAATAATAAAAGGGAAAAGGTAATTGTGAAATCGGATGAATACAAAAATGCCTTCCTGTAGTAAAAACATGTTTCAAACAAATATGACGAACGAGGCAGGTTGGTCATCTGGAAGAAAATCCCACTTGACTAATGTTACTTGACAGCATGCCATGTTTGGAAAGATAAATGAAAAATAAGAGAAAAAAATCGGTCATTAGATGAATCGGTGGCCTCTCTCAGCCATTTTGGCCAGTACTGAGTGGAAAGAAAAATCAACAAACAAAACAAAAACAAAACAAGCAGTAATAAAAAAAAAACAGGCTATCGATTGATTTAGCAAAATCTTGTAATATTATTGTAAATTAAATCTCTTTAAAACTCATGCAAAGTTGATTTAAAAGAAAAAGGTATCTTTTTCTTGACGTAATCCAGAATAAATATTTGAATTTTCTGTCATCTCGCTCATTTAGTCCGTATGCATTATACATACATATCCAATCAACCAGCAAGTTAGCCGGCTGGGCAATAGAGAGAAATGAAGAAATCTGTTAATAGTTAGGTATAGCAGTTTCTAATAGCATCAACGTGTAGGAATGTCTTTCATCTCTCCCCTCTGTCTCTGTCTCTTGCTATATATATATATATATATATATATATATATATATATATATATATATATATATATATATATATATATATATATACTGGCTAGGGTATCCAGCGTTACTTGGGAGGAAAACAAAGAGATATCTCTAATCCTCTAGACTAAGACTACAAAATATCAGATATATTGAATCCTCAAAAGAAGAAAAGATCAAGCAAAGGACCATATACTATGACAAGCCTTCGGCAGACCGAGCACATCCTCCAAATAAGATTATCACATCGGTTCTTAAAGAAGGAGTATACAGCTAATGCATCCTCCCGATAGTTACTTATAGAGCTGAAACGTGGAACCTAATCAAGAGACAGACTTGCAGACTGAGAAGTATGCAGCACACACATGAGAGAATCATGGTCCACCTCACACGGAGAGATCATAAGAGAGCACAGTATATCAGGAAGAAAGTCCAAGACATCATACAATCTATTAGAAAATTCAAATTGCAATTAGTTGGTCATTTTGCAAAAAATGACTGACAACCAATGGACACCATGACTCATGATATGGATGCCCAGAGATCACATGTAGAACCGAGGCCGGTCATAAGCAAGTTACGTTTGTACAAAGATGAATGCTTGTAGTGGGCAGACATCTCCGTTAGAACTGAAATGGCCCATATTGACCTACATTGGCGTCCAGACATAATCATCATCTACCAAAGAATTATTCCTCTTCATCGAAAAAGTTTCCAAATACATTTGAGTGCTACAAAGAAATAGGGATTTTCGGATCAAAATGACTCATGCCATCGACCTAACACTGTCAGCAACTGCGTCTTGCAGTTCTTTTGTTGACATCCAATATTCCTAAGCTAGTTGATCAATATATAATCAGGTTGGTCTCACAGCTGGTTTTCTCTCATATGATGGTAGCAAGTGAATTCGTGTTTCACATCAAATCCGTAGCAACGCAAATTTTTTCTCAGTTTGCTTTTGTCACGAGTGGTAAATTCCCATACAGCTGCTTCATGGTTGAATATTAATCCAAATTGACATTGAAGTACGCCTGCTGAGCATCTTTGCATATGTGCTATCAAGGACATCTTCTTGTTTTTTTAGTTAGTGTCCATGCTGTTAAGCAATATAGTAAGACTGATTCGAGAGGATCTTTGAAGGAATTTCGTTTTAGCTCATCGGGCAATGATGATTTTTAGATTGTGTCCATGCTTATCTTTTGCATAAATTGATATTTATTTCATATATATATATGTATATATATATATATACACACACACACACACACACACACACACACACACACACATATATATATATATATATATATATATATATATATATATATATATATATATATATATTCAAATATACTGAGAAAGAGAGGGGAAGAGAAATATCAGACAGATATTTTTCCTTACATATATCCATATATATATATATATATATATATATATATATATATATATATATATATATATATATATATATATATATATATATATATGTGTGTGTGTATCCCTTACATACAAAAATGGGCAGAAACTCTCTTGGAAACATATGCACGTCAACAATGAGTGTATATAATTTTTTGCTATATAAAAAAAAAAAATTGATTCAAAAAAAGTGTGAGGACACGCAATGTGTTCCGGGAGCAAATTTCTCTCTATTCAGAAAACAATCGTTCATATACGGAACATTCCTTGAAGAACTTTTTTTCAGCTTCCTGCTTATCATATGTATATGATGCATGTTGCTCCTGGCTGTGTACGCAAAGTTGATGGATGCAATATCATGGGAAGAAAAGAAACATGACCCAAAAGAAGGATGTTCAGTGCAATAAGAAAATGATGACGATGAAGCAGAAATAAATAAGGATAAGTAAGCAGATGTGAACTAGGAGGTGATTCGAAGAGCTAAATCTGAATATAATGAAGAGGAAAGAAGGGGGAAAAAAACGAACATGCAAAAAAGAAAAAAATAGAAATTTTGGAAAGAAGAAAGTTCAACAGATCTGGTTTGTCACAAGACTGAGGCTGTAAAATGACCATCGTCATTTGGCAACCGGCCGTGTCAAAGATAATCAATTCGAGAAATGGGAAACAGTGGGTGATCAAAGATTGAATTGAAATTCTTGCCTTTGTATCGGATAGAGGGAGGGTGAGTGATCATCACAAAAAGTTGAAATTTTAAAAAAAAAGCAAAAACTGGAAAGAAAAAGCAAAAAGAGAAACAAAGACAAGCTCAAATGCTGCCGGACACAAACTAAAGGACTAATTTTGCATTGGTTTACGAAAAAAATTGCCCCCAACTATGATCTGTTCTGAAGAAGAACATCCCAAACTATTTTTCTTGAATTAAAGCTGAGTGTATGCGAAATTTTCAGCCGTCAAATACCAGGGAAAACTCATATTCACAGATTTGCTGTCGGTTTTGGGTGATGGTTTCTAACAAACAAACAAACACCTAAGCGAATGAATGAAAAAAAAAGCTGAATATATGTGAAATTTTCAGCCGTTAAATTCCAGGAAAAACTCATATTCACAGATTTGCTGTCAGTTTTGGGTGACGGTTTCTAACTAACAAACAAACACCTAAGCGAATGAATGAAAAAGAGTAGTTGGAAGGACGGCGAATTAAGGGAAAAATTATATACCCACATACACACACACACACATACACACACACACACACATATATTCATATATGTATACTTATATATATATATATATATATATATACATAGATATTATATACATGTACACACACACACACACACATATATATATATATACACATATATAAATAAATAATATATACATTCACACAAACATGCACACAGACACATACATTCATACATACATACATACATACATACATACATGTATATATATATATATATATATATATATATATAGGATGAACGAAAAATAACAAGGAAAGTATAAAATAGAAATGGACTGTTCGATGCATTCACAAATAAAGTGTCTTGTGGCGTTGTACCTTGATACAAATACACGTGTACGCATCTGCACAAACAAATATATATACATGTTAAAAAGGTACCAAAGATATATCAACCAAATGACAGAAAAGCATAGGTATTAGAAAGAAAAAAACAAACGAGGACGGTACAGCAACAATAATTAAAGATTGCATTTGGAGGGAAATCCAGTCAAATGGAAAGTGTGATAAAGCCATGATGAATAGCTACAGAGAAAGAAATCAGGAGAAAATATTCGTAAGAACGTAAGACAGGTAGAGGCTAGGAAACATTTCAGCCAGCAAGGAAAGAATTCTGGATGGAAGTTACTTGAAATGTTTTCAACTTGATTTTCATTCCAGAATGTTTAAAGGAATCATGTCCATTTCATCAAAAAGATAAACACTGTCGACAATTTAATGCGTTTCTAGTTTCGACAGAGCAAAAAATTCAGCATTCACTGCTCCTTCCCCCAAGCAATATTTAGCTATTTTCAAGCCATTTTAGGCGATTAAAAATGATCCATTGCTTTTTAGCGCATCATGGTGTTTTTTCGGGTTCGATTTATCCGAAACAAATTTTTTGAGTTAGCAACACTGAGCTAAACGCTTAGATAGTCAAAAATTTTCATACAAGTGAATAGATGTGTATGTTTGCGTGTGCACGCGAGTGCCATTTATTACTCGACAACTGACCATGGTATGACGTTGCCATTCAACCGACATATGATCGTTATACGAAGTTGATAATCTCTAGATAGTCATTGAGCAAGGCGATGCAGTACCGGATTTTAAGTCGTCTGGATTGGTGGTTATTCATAAAACTAGAACTACATATGGGATAAATAAAACATTCTCCTCAATAGTTTTTTCTTTATATTGTTTCTATTGATTTCCACTATTTACAATAATCTAAATTTTATATAAGTTTCTTGTAGTAGTAGTAGTAGTAGTAGTAGTAGTAGTAGTAGTAGTAGTCCACGTCACCAAATGGGCATGTTGCCTACCTGAAATGATCTCTGATCGCAACCAACCCCTGACCACAAGTCCTGCATGCATGGCAGAGACTGCACTTCTTTGGCCGGCGGTCCGTTTGCATAGGCGTATAAGATAAACAAAGCAAAATCAAGGCAAATGCCTTCTCACACACACCAAGAAAGTCCAATGCAAAGTGAAAGCTGAGGGAAAAAAGAAAAAAAGAGAAGAAAAACAATCGTCTGTTGATCGTTATGACTGTGTGAAGCTGATTGGATACAACAGAGATTGCATATTATTGAACTCTCTTACGATTGATGGAGCGACAACTATAATCACCATACACACATGTGCACACACTCCTGATATATATATATATATATATATATATATGTGTGTGTGTGTGTGTGTGTGTGCGTGTGTGTGTGTGTGTGTGTGTGGTTTTGAAATACAGTAGGCGTCATTTAGGAATTGAATGTGTTTAGTTTCATCAAAAATCAAATTTCTTGAATTGAACTTATCATCCAACTAAAACTTTTCAAACCGAAAATAGGTTGCTAATTGATATGATAATTAAAATCTGGAAATTGATCTTTAAATTTTTAGACTTAATTATCTTTCAAATTACATTTATCACATTTTTAACCGCACTCCGTACTAGGCGTATGGCTAATCCATGATGTTTGTTGGCTGAGAGCTTGTTTTGCCCAAAGGTTCACAAATCCTACTTACAAAGCATAATTACAGATTTCCAATAAAAGATCTTTTCATTAATTGATAATTCATTGTTAGTAAAAATTGCACAACATATAACTTGAAAGAAATGTTTTTTTATTTCTTTTTTTAGCAGCAAATAATACCAGTTACAAGGATTTGGTTGACTGTTTAACCGGTTTGGGGGAAGGGCATTTGCCCCCATATATCCCCTTGGACCAGTATTAATACCTCTATACCTAAACGCATATACGTCAATGGCTCTATTTACCCGTGTATATGTGCTCATAAATCACGCTACGGCGATAATTGATTTCATTATGTAGCAAATTGTGCGTGTGGTGAGAACCCATAAGACACTCTTTTGAGAAAATCTACAAAGAATATCCTACCCCCAAAAGAGTAGCTGAGTAATGGATTCTTCAAACATCAAAAGCTAATACATGATCAAATAGAACATAAGTCAGTAGTAAAATGTCAGTCTCAGGATACTTTCATTCCTGCTTTGTACAGCAATGTAGGCCTCTACTTCTATGCCTCAATAACCAGCAGTCGTTTCAAGGTTGAAAGGTAAAAGGATTATCGACCAAATTATTTCACTATTCTTTTATATAACAGTATTGTTATTTTTTTTATCTAAAAAAAAACAACAAAAACACACTATTATGCACAGTATAAAGTAATGCTTAAGAGATTCGTTCCTTTTGGTCAAATACTTCTAAGATATTATCAAAACCAAAGTAATGATTTGTCGATGAAATGTTGAACGAAAGGCATCTCTCTGATTCCCCTGACTAAAGCAGAATTCTTTTCAAGATGAAACATCATGAATCATTATTCCTAATTCTATGACGACTTCTTTACCTTGATCTAAATTTTACTAGTTGCTTTTTATCGGTATTTTCAGTCAGACGGATACCCTGTTTGATCAATGCCGACGGGTGATCGTTCTGAGTGAGATTTTCAAAAAATAAAAAAAACAAAAATAACTGATGCATTTAGTTTAAGGTGGAAAAGTGGCGATAAAAGTAAAAATGAAAAGAGTGTGTCCATGCAATGTTACATACTTTTAGTATATTCCGCTTATGCCATTTTATATGAGATAATGATCTTCTTTCAGATGTTGAATGTTTTACTATATCAAAAAGAAAAGCATTTCTACAAAATAAAGTAAAGCGAACTCCTATGACCTTTAACATATAGGGAAATAATTTTAAGAATTCTGAGACTTATTAAAAGTTTACTATGCCATGTAAAGCTGAGGTTGGGTCAGTAGGAGATACAGGAAGAAGAGGTTTTTGGGTAAAAAAGAGAAAGATACACTCTGCCCCTCCTTTGAACGTTAAACACTATTCTATTCCTTTTCCCTTATTTGTAAAAGCAAAAGCAGACATTAAAATAGAATTTTGAAAAGAAGGTTATACTTGTACATGTCTAGTGCAATGTTTTGAAAATAAGTCTGAATAACCAACACCAAAGTAGGAAGTTCGATCCTTATTAGATGTTGCAGTTTTAAGAAGAAAAGGCTACGTTGCTTCTATTAACGACCATGTGTTATTGTGGTGCGTTTGGTCTTCAGTGTTGATCTGATGAAAGATTGAGTACAACTTTGTAAAAATACGACTACTTTGACTTTTTTCTATTCGATGAAGCATCATGAAACATTGATTCATGACAAGCATTTTTTTTTTTTAAATCTGAATCTTTTTCATTTTTTTAAAAAATTTCCATAGATAACAATTGAAGATGCTTCATCTAATAAAACAAAAGCACTCCTGATAAAAGAAATCCTAGGCACATACATTTTTTTTGATTTCCTGGTTTGAGCAAGATAAAATTTAGACCAACATTTGCGCTAGATCATTATAATTGTACATGTGCAACAACCATATCGGAGATAAAAATATTAAGATCAAAATCGAGGACATAGAATAGCTACATCTACATAGGACAAGGATCTCCATGAGACCCTCAAGAGAAGAAATAAAGCTAAAAATCACAGTAGGATGACAAAGCTGTGGCAGAGCAAGTTCAACCTTAAAGAATGAGAACATCCCATTATTGCCAAAGACAAGGGTGTATAACCAATCCATCTTCCCAATAGTTACTTATGGAACTGAAACATGGAAACCTAACCAGAGACAGATCCGCAAATTGAGGGCAATGCAACGTGCACATGGAACAATTATGCTGGGCCTCATATGGAGAGACCACAAGACAACACAGTACATCTAGGAAAAGATAAAGGTCAGGGACATCATAGAATCCATTAAAAATCTCAAATGACAGTGGGCTAGCTATGTTGCAAAAATGGCAGATAAACGATGGATGTAACGACTCAGAACATGGATCCCCCACATGCACAACTGAGGCCGACAGAAATTAGATGGAGGGACGAGCTACACATATTCAGAAAGTACTGTCTCCATGACGCTCATGGTAGAGAAATGTGGCGGATCATGGGGGTGGTCTATATTCAACGACGGATGTTGAAGACTGATGATGATGATGATGATGATGATGATGATGATGATGATGATGATGATGATGATGATGATGATGATAATTGTATGTACAGAGGATGCATGTGCTGTGATGAAAAGAGGACCAGATAATACATCCCCGGTATAATCCGTGGAAAGCAAGGTACTTGAATTCTTAACTCAGCAGCTTCCAGTTTTAAGCTGGTGTTTACTCTTTATGAACAGCTAATATCTTTCGTTTTTGTTTTGTTTTTTGTTTTTTAATTCTAATTCGTTCCCCTCTAATAGAGATTGCCAATAAAAACTGATACCAAAACATTTTGCACAGGTTTCTTCAGCTTTTGAGCAGGTCTGTATTGTTATGTATGTATGCAGATTCGAAAATTGTCTTGCTAAAGTTCATGTGTAGGCCGACTCTCTTGCTCTCTCCGTTTAATTCATCTACCATGAGTTGAAAGTTGTGCAGGTTCTCTACGGAAAAAGCAATGTCGTCTGCAAATCTCAGGTTGCTCAGATACTTGCCGTCTTTTTTCATCCCTTTACTTTCCCAGTCCAATCTTCTGGAGATCATCTCGAGGCAGGCTGTGAAGAGTTTAGGTGAGCCAGTATCACCTTGTTTTACTACTTTCTCGAGCTGAAAGGGGTCGAATCTTTATGTAGCCTGATAAAGGAGCTGCTGTGATTGTATATATCTTTCAGCACTTCGACATATACTGGATATACAACTTGTTGAGTGATGACCTCCATGACCTTAGGGATTTCTACTGAGTCGAACGTCTTTTTGAAGTCAATAAATGCTACGGCCAGTGGTAGTTTATATTCAACTGCATTTTCTTTCAGTTGATTTATCAAATGCAGGTGGTCCATGGTCGAGTAGTTTCTTCTAAAGCCAGCTTACTGTCGTGGTTGGTTTTCATCAAGTGTTTTTGTTATGCAATAAAAAAAAAATTGTTACATGTAAATCTATTAGTTTATCTCAAAGTAATATTATTTATATTCAACCAGAATTTTACATCACAACTAACATATATTCAGGTTAGCACGCCGTATCAAAGAATTTATTGAGGCCAAAAATCTAGATATTTACACCTTATCGTGATTAGGAAAACGTTTTTATTGTATTTCCAAGAATCCTCCAATAGGACAGGGGTTGGTTTCAATCAGCAAGAAAAGATCATGCTAAATTAATCCTTAACTCTTGGTCAGCATTGTTCTTTTGAAAATTTTGGCATTTTTTCAATGACCCTCGTCATGCAAGATGTGAGGTAAATAGCTTCATCGTTGATCTCCCTCTTCAAAATTTTCTAATTGATCACCCCTGTCAGGACACGCTAATAAGAGACGTTCACCAAATGAGGGTGTTTATCCACAGACTAACCAGACCTGTCATTCTGCTCATTATTCATTTATATCGTTTTTTCTTCTTATCTGTGTTTTTTTTACATAGTTTACTTCAATGTTTCAATTTTCTGTTCCTATTGTTTTCATCTTCTCCCGATTTTTTCCTTTTTTTCCCCTCACTTTCATTGTTCATTCGAGCTGCGAAAATTCCCCATGTCCTATTTATTTCGTTTATTCCTTTGTTCCTCCTTAAATACTACTAGTGTTATGATTTCCATTCGTTACAACGTTTATTTATTCAATGGTATATGAAGTCAATATGACTTTGAAACCTTGACATCCGGGAGGGGTGGACAACTTTGATACTAGATGCCTACAAGAAATCCTGGACACTAAATGGAACGACTACGTGTCAAATTAAACGGCCGGGGACAGACCATTTAGAAAAAGTGTTTCCAATGGGTTGAGGCATGTTTCGGGTTTTCTGACAGCAGGACCTGCAAATCAAACCATTAAATCGACGCCGGCAGGTCAAAGAAAGAGGAGGCAACCTAGGATTACAATACTACAAAGAGTGGAGAAGAACCTTCGACTGGTGGTCAACAGAAGTTATAACAACACCAATAAAGTGGCTGTTAATCTCACCCGTCATGACTGCCTCATGAGTCGAATGCATAGATAAGAGTCGACGCGTGAATGTCCATGTAAAAGACTTATAATGGGCTGGTAGTCAGAGGTGACTAGAACGCCCCTTTTTCGTTCGCAACCATCCATTTGAATAGGAGACGTTTCAACTCTTTTCACAGCTATTGTATCACACGACCTGGGAGCAACTGAGACTGAGATTCATAATTATCTATTCATCTGAAAATCACTCTTTGTCTGAAAAGTTGTCCTTAGAAGTGAAATGAGCTTACTCGAAGGTTGAAGGGGTTGCTTTCATACTCACTTAGAATTACATGACTTACATAAGAAAAATATATATCAATTGCTGCTTTTCAAATCAGTATAGTACCATGTTTTGGGAAATCAGTGCTATCAAAACTAAAGTTTATGTCCCTGTTTTCACTCGGACAGCGACAGACTTCGATGATTTTGGCAAATGAGTCCTAATATACCGAGAGTACCGAATGTTTATTATATCTCAGCATAAACTAATTTCGTGACAATATATGGATTTTGAATGTCGCACCGAACCCATTGTTTTATATATCCAATATGAACAGTAAGTAAGAACACTTGTTGGGTTTAATGGCTGATCCGAGTTTGTAGTTCCTCATTACAAAAATGCCTGGCATTAACACTATTCGGATTCTGGCCAGTTACTTCATATATCGACGGTCTAAAGTTTTGTGAGTTGATGATTTTAATCATTCAAGAGTATTGATTTATTCAAGCTACTGGTCGAGAGGTGCTATCAAACAGAAGTTTCGTGATGTCTATATCCTTCACAATTTTCTGTGGATGGTCGTTTGCTTAGTGTAACAAAGCATAATTTCATAGATCAAATCCATGCACTATTACCCATATACATCATTAATTTATTTAACTTACGAGCCTTAACCCCAAAGTCATAAAATCTGCTTTTGAAGCGTATACATTATATGATTAGTAAATTGAGACGATGAATGCAATTTTCTGAAGTTATACTTTGTAGTGCTACAAACTTACCTTCAAAGAGAGGTATGTGTTACTTATGAATGATTCTCGTTGACAGGGTTTATGCAAGCAATTACTATAAATTGTTGTGAACATGGGGATCCAATAACTCCTGTTAAATAACTCCTCTCGACAGGCATCTTGAATAAATAATTCTAAATCGATTTTTAAAAGTCGTTTGGCCTTATAAAACATAGGTTCCATATTCCTTGAATGCAATATGTTTGAAAGTGAATGAATTCAAAACTCAACTGGGGCCTCCCCGACGGGAACATATTACTTACCCTGCAAAACACCAGCCCTTAAAAAAAAAAAACACGTACACCATCTTGTGTAGATACCCCCAGCACCAAGGCCTTATAAAAGAAATAAGAAGTACATTTGACAAACTGTTAGATGCAGGGCAGATGTACATTTCAACAAAGAGTTTAAAAAATAGTTCACTTCTTTAAATTATTGATGTTAAAATTCCTTTCAACCGACATTAACCAACGCTCCATCTCAGTTATGCGCGACTTTTTGAAAAATCATTCTTCTTATACAGATGAATGTAGTTCCTGGTTTATATAATGATGGTTCTGAAAGCTCTTATGAATAAACCTCTGCAAATGATTATTAGTAATAGTTTGTGATGTATGCGAAAGTTTCCAGCGTGAGGCGTCCATCTTGCATTCAATCTGAAATGAGTTCTAGTAACTTTTATACGTGCTAGCATATACAAAAACAAACTATTTCTCCTTATCGCTGCCTTCAGGAATCTCTGCTGCATAATCGGTTAAATTCAGAGAAGCTTTTGCATTTACTCAACCACTTACAAAAAACCCCTCAGCTCACCAGACAATACTTAAAGATATCCGAATATTTACCGAAGGCAGAAAACGATTTAGATACGTAAAATAATTCATCCTAGGTTAACATTAACCATTACTGATTCGCCATATCTCTGCTCTCCTGCAGACCTATACGAATTATCCCCTGTGGATAATATAATCATTATACATCAACCCTACCACAAATAAGACTTATAATGATAGTTATTTTGGTCTTGCCGGGGAGCTCAGACCAGAAATCAAATATATTCTTATTTGAATATGGATCCATATACCGGTCATTTCTTACATTGACAGAGCTACAGACTAAACTCAATAACCGATATCAAATATAACACACAGTCTACACACTCGTATAGGTGCAAAGTATTTCTACAGATTTTTAACTGTGATCTTTTTTCAATATTGCAAATACCTATTAAGGTCCTCTATCCACATCAGATCAAATATTTTTAGTAATAAAAAGTTTTTGACTGGCTGCCATGTCTTTTATTGATTGATTCACTCGAGGCTGAATTCAGACTAAAGCAGATTTTATTTCACCAGCCTCGTTTTCATTCCATTCGCTTCAGTGCATATACTGAATATGGCAGCCATATTTGTATTGGCTTTTGATGTTTCCGCTCATAAAATGCTGGAATAAACATGCTTTATTTTAAAGAACAGAAAGGATATGTTATTTTTTTTCTCTTTTTATTGCTTATCATTTAAACACGGAAAACTTTGCTGTCTTTCTTTTAAAAAGGATCCTGCTGTGGTACTTCTAAGCAAAATGCTATGTTTTAAAGTGCTTTCTCATGTTCACATTAACGCTGAGGAAGTCAGGCATGAGTTCAGACTATTGCGGTAATCTGAATATAACCGAAGAAAGTGTAGTCTTCATGACCAGTAAAATCAGAAATAGTAAAAATAGCGAATGCTTTCGTCATTGCATGGCCGTAATTGTTTCTATTGCTGAGTTCAAAGCTGTTTAAAGTTTGTTTTAAACTAGAGTTGCCATTCTGTCCAGAATGATAGTATATATATATTTAATAAAAATAAAACTTTGATACATTATTAATTTATAAATTTATATTATATTTCTGATGGAATTCCTCTGTAGAATCAGGTAAGTTGTGTCACTTTTGTGAATGTTTGTTTAAAAATTGATGAGTTGTTGCAGATTAAATGGATATAACAATATACGTGCCATATCACAAAAGTAGATTTAATGATGCTACCAAGCAACTATCAAATCAGAATAGCTGGTATATCACTGATGACTGTTGTGGTACCTCTGAGAAATCTGCATTAATGAAGTCCAAGAGACATTAACGAATATGCTTTTTTCAACTTGAATTGTAGTTTTGGAAAATCCGTTCGATATTATAGAAACTAGGATAATAATATAACTCCAAAGCATTAACGATTGCGTCGGCGTAATAAAATTAAAATGAAAAGTTCAAAGTCTGAATTCCTTTAGATTGAATGATTATATAATTCCATGAATTATCTTGACAAATAAACCGGTTTTTGTGATTGCTTCAATCACGATTTGGATGAAAAACTTAGGAATCTTCAATACTTCACGATTGTTATTATCATTATACACATGACGGAGGAACAAAGACATTTTAGCTATGACAGAGCAATAAAAAACCACAAAGGCTTCCTTACTTACCAATGTGATCCATGGAATTATGAAGATGCAGAAATTATATAGAGAAGTGCTATTGACATTCTGGCAAGTATTCATATTTTGGAGACTGTGAAAATATTACATTGGTATGATAATAGATAATGGGACTTCACACAATCGCCACAGCATCTTTTCCTTTTTTTCAAAATAGCTTGTAAAATCCTGCATCTGGATCAGGTCCAGTTGCCAAGTTGCTGTATCAAACTCATATATGGTAAAATGTATCATCCCTTTCTACGGCAAAAAGCCAGAAACCAAAATGATGTAAATCTTTGGAAAATACAATAATTACACGGAATAGACGATGCGGAGGTAGAATTGGGTGATTTCAACGATTCACAATATATATATATATATATATATATATATATATATATATATATATATATATATATATATATATATATATATATTGGATATAAATTCGCAAGATTCTATCAATATTTGCAAAAATATTCCATATCTTGTGCAATAAATCGACTTTTCCCAACGATAGATTTTTAGCTCCTTCACCATGCAGACATCCAAATACAATTTGGATCGACTGAAGATCTGCTACGAGGAAAATCTGGTCTAAATTCAGTATCCGTTCGGCAAGATGTCCTGCCTTGAGATTTGATTAGTCAACATGATGATGGGTCAGCAACCGAATTAGAGGAGACACTGAACTGTAACTTGGAGGTATCAACATGTTCGGGTCAGGGTCATAAACTGCATTATAGAAGAAAAGAAAAAGGTAAATATGAATAAGATTCGAAAAGGAGAGGTAGAGATAGAGAAAGGGTAGAGAGTACCGGCGAAATACAAAGACAGACAGACAGACAGACAGACGGACAGAGAGAGAGAGAGAGAGAGAGAGAGAGAGAGAGAGAGAGAGAGAGAGAGAGAGAGAGAGAGAGAGAGAGAGAGCGAGCCAGGAGCTACCAGATGCGTTTTAGTTATGGGGAAATTGAATAACTTCCAATTTCGCAGGGATTACCAGCAAAAGAAGGAGAGTAAAGATGAAATTTGATACGTTTGATAAAAGGCAGGTGCAAAGGCCCATGTATACCACGTACAAATTGCATTATTACAGGTAAACCAGCTTTGTTTCGAGGGGAAAGTATTGCTCTGAAGATTTGATTCTCGCACGAACACACACTTGCACACAAAAAGTCAATACACACACAAACACACACATGCACATGCACACACACGCACACACACACACACACACACAGATATATATATATATATTTTTGTGTGTGTGTATATATATATATATATATATATATATATATTGAGAGAGAGGATGAGAGAGATTTTTCTTGCAGTAACAGGGACATTAAATTCATACCGAATGATATATATATATAATATATATATATATATATATATATATATATATATATATATATATATATATATATATATATATATATATATATGATACACAACCACGCATATACGTACACAAATTTGTAAAACCCGTTTATCAAGCTTATATTTTATCAAAATCCTCATTTCATCATCAACTAACCATAATAACCGGCGTTTCCTGTGAGGAAAAAATGCAAGTTTGACAAAACTGTTCCTCTTGTTTCCATCGGGGAAAGAAACAACATAATGTCCCCTTTGCTAGTGATGTTTAAAAAAAGATGAACATTTTACGTGAATTTGGACCCATAAAGAGGGAAAATTTTCCCTGTCGATTTTGATCCCTATGACAGAAAGTTTGTCAACTTCTAAACGGAGGAAAAGTTTTCAATGTCAATTTTCTCACTGAGTGAGAAAATTACTTCGTTCAAATTTGACCTGTTAAAGTGAAAACGGACCCTCCAGTTAAGATACCTAAAAGTGGAGTAAAAGTTTGTCTTCAATATCCTAGTCCAAAATCGAAGACATGTTCCTGAGGTGTTGACCCTTGAAATTGGAAAAAAAAGAATTCCCTTCGAATTTGACCCCTGAAACTGAGAAAAAAAATTTCCCCCTTTGGATCTTCCCGGATAAAAATAACGATACTCCCTCACACCTGGCCCTCTAAAAATGGAATAAATTTTCTCTTAAAGTGAAAATTTGATGCAGAACGCTGACATTGGGAAATAAAAGCTCCGTTTTATTTACTATACAATCTAATCCAGAAATGAAGTAAAGTGTTCAGTGATACTGTTATCTCGTAATTAGAGTCCAGGTCAACATACAAACCCCAGAAAATTGGAATTCGGGAAAAAAATCTCTTCTTAAATGTTAATCATGTAGAAAAAATTGGTGTCGCCAGAATATGCAATCATGTAAAAAGAGTTTTTCAAAGAAGAAATGCAATCAGAATTGGTGTTCTTATATGGCATGTCACCGTGTTCCACACAAAACGCAAACTGGGGTCAAGGTGAGCATTATTAGTATGTAGTAATTACAACACCTTCAAACTCTGAAGGAGGAAAAATGTTCCCCTCTACAAAAAAAAAAATCAGTTGTAATCTAATAGATTACCAATGGCACTTTGAACGTCTCTAGATAGAACAATATAGTGAATAGCACTGGAACACACAAATATATGCGACCAAACATGCTCATATATGAAAAAATAGAAAAAGGATAGAACCCTTCGAAATGATTACGGCTCTTTACTTGAACAAAAGTTCACATACATTACGAATTCAGGAACTCTGAAAAAAGCAAAAAGAAAAAAAAAAGCACACTCCTGTGCATATTATGTGTAAACACCCATTTCCATAAATCACAGAGTCAATTGACATGGAATTCGCCCAACACTTTCAGCCACATACACCAAGGGAGGGAGGGTATTGCCTCTACTTCCAATTGGTGTAAATAAACACAAGGAGAATGAAAGAAAAAATTGATACATGAGAGATCACGTATATGATAGATATGTATTTTACATTTGGTTGAGTCTCAGAGGCGGAATCCATAAAGTATTATCTATGACAAATGGTGTGATAACATTTTGTTATAAGAGATCAATACAATTTGTAGTTCAAAGTAATCAAAATATCTGTGGGTTGCGTGTAGTCAGTAATGATCGAGACAATGAAACTGGGGACCCAAGTTCAAATTTCAGACAAATCTAATTGCACTAAACTCATACAAATGCTCTTGGAGAAAGAGCAAGCACATATTTCCCCCATTTCCTTCATTCCTGAATAGTTGAGCAGGTTGCACTCTCTTGGTTTCAGAAGCCTATTGGTTCATTTCCTTCCGTACGAAGAGGAATTCCTGTTAATTGAGTATGTACAAGCTGGCTTACGTAGGGAGAGAATACATATCGCGGTAGACTGTATACTATATTAGCATCTGCAACAATTCTACTATTAATTAATAAGCTTGTCTTAGTCCGGCAAGGAGATCATATAATGGCCTCTATGACTGTACGTGTGTGCAAGTGTTAATCTATGATAACTTCGAATATTGACCTGTTCCACAACCTCCTATTAAGCATCGTATCTTAAACCACGCATCTAATATTGTTAATAAGGAATGAATTGAACGGAGTTAACTCCACATTTTTATTTTTTCTAATCAGATATTTCCCTGGGCTAACAAAATTACCAGCCAAATTTTAATATTTAAACCTCACCCGGCTTTCGCATAACGAAATTTGCATTTTCTAATGATAGAAATCACTTTTCTTTCACTTGCATTAATCATACCTAATTCTGTTTTTTTCCCTCTTACCAATTCCGTAGCTGCCCGTCTTTTAATTTAGTTTCAAGTTTTACAGATATTTTCAATTTGATTTTATTCCAATTTAATCCAAACAAATCAAAAACCGTAATTAGTTTTGTGAAAATAACCACTTCATTCAGAACCCCGCCCCCACTCGTCTCAGATTGCATTTTTAATTAAGGTTGGCGATAAGAGCCAATTAGGATGCGTTTTGCACAATCCTTTCTTATAATCACTCATAAGAGCAGCAACCTTTATACGGGGCAGGTAAAATAATCTGGAAAAATAATACTGAACTAAACTTTACATCGTAAATTATAAAAGACTTCGCAATATACGTAAAAAACTTTCACTGATATTATAAAATGTTGATGGAACATTTTAATCAGGAAATAAAATGCAAATTTGATTTTGTTGTAGACTAGTTCCTTATGATGGTTGGAAAGTGATTTTCATTAGTAAAATCTTATCCTATGATGTACGGAGAACAAACCAAAAGATCATCCGGTTCATAATTACAGTAGGTAAAAGTCTCATGTTAAAACCCTCTTTTAGCAATACTATACATATCGTGCATACAACTATTGATGGGCTCGAATCAGGTTATCAATTCTACCAAATGTGTTGTGCCCACCATTCAATGTGAGCAAAAATAAATAAATGCCTCTATGGTTATAACACAATCCGAGAAACAGGTCGGGAAACAGGTTGCATTTGACGAGTCTATATCCACTTCCACGTTATTCGGAACAATTTGCGTCTTGTTTAGTTTTATATTCGTTGCTAAGACCTAAAAAAAACCCAGAAAACAATCAAATTTATGGAGACAAGGACTAGACACAGTGATCCTTCTGTAAAAAAAAAAACCGGATTCAGTAGATGATTTTTTCTGACATCTGTCTATTTAAAACGATCTGATATTTTATTAAAGCGGGTCTATTCCATGATTTAATAGTTATTCAACCAGTATCTTTTTTTTTGGCATCATGTTGTGTTTTGCGTTGCTCTATTTTTTTAAATTTTTATTCAAGAGATTGGATGATCAATGGATGAGTTACTTTTATTGCTTTTTGTTGGACAGTGATTGCAGGAAAAGGCTTAATTAAGAAAAAAAAAGGAAAAAGACTCGGGAACACAGGAGATCAACTGAGCATTTTCAAACACCTGGGTGAAAACCTTCATTGGGGTGGGTAAAATACAAAAAAAAAAACTCTAGAAATAATGTGTGCAGTTTCACACTCACACACACACACACACACACATACACACACACACACACACTTATAAATATATATATGTATATATATATATATATATATATATATATATATATATATAGTAGAATGTACATTCTCTACACAAACTAGCTCATGTTTCTGCCCTCTTGGGGTCTCATCAGCCTGTAGCGAATCCATATTCTAGTATCTATTTCCAGCTGTACTCAAAAACAACCTAACTTCAAGAGTAAAAAGTTGTAAGTTTTGAGCACTCTATGAAATAAATCCGTTACATTTAAGGAGTGGCTTTATATTATTGATATATCTTTATGTCATGTCATACAGCTACCCTTATTTGTACCTCATATACTACGTATATATATATATATATATATATATATATATATATATATATATATATATATATATATATATATATGTGTGTATATATATATATATATATATGTGTATATATATATATATATGTATATATATATATATATATATGCATATATATATATGTGTGTGTGTGTGTTTGCTGGTGTGTGTATACATATATGTGAGTGTACGTATATATATATATATATATATATATATATATGTGCATGTGTGTATGCATGTATATTTGTTTATGTATTAGCGTGTGTCCTTCAATATTTTTCCCCATGTATTCCCCCAACTCTCCCCTAATAAGACAGAATGTCCATGGAGCAAACTCGACTAACATGTAGCAAAGAAGTAACTGCGATTAATTCAGGAACGGAAATATATTTTGAACTTTCCCAGACTTCCAAACATGGTGATCACTGTACGTTGGTTCTTGATTGAACCCTCAAAAGGAGAAGACATCGTACAGAATCATTCTATCACAACCTTTAAGTATAAGAAAGTCCCATTTGCCCTCAGAAAAAGTGTATACAACGAATACATCCACCAAATAGTCATCGATGGATATGAAAAATTCAATCATACCAAATGAATAGCCCTAAATTGAGGAAATACAATGTGCACATAACAAAAATCAAACTCAACGACACACAAAGAGATCATGAGACAGCACAGTCTGGGGGGGGGGGAAGCAGAGCTCGATACATGGTAGAACCCATAAGATAAGAAATCAAGTGAGAATGAGTCGCTCATTTTACAAGAAAGGCAGACACCCGATTGCTCATCAAAACTCTCAGCATCAATCCCCAGCGATTGTATGCAAAACTGTGGCTGACAAAATACACGATGGAGGGACGAACTCCACAAGTTCAGCAAGTATCGGCTCAGGGGCTCCCATAATAGAGCGCTGTGTCTATATTCAATAACTCACATTAGAAGGCATATGCTAATTATTATTATTATTATTATTATGATGATGATGATGATGATGATGATGATGATGATGATGATGATGATGATGATGATGATGATGAATGAGAAAGGTGCATGCTGTATCTAAAACGGTTGGTGTTTTAAGTGGGTCCGTCTGTTTATCTCTCTTGCAAGTTCGCTATTCAAGTTTACACTGTGCGTACGGGCTACACTTATTGTGTTAGGGGGCTGAAAAAGTCATCTACACCACGAAATGTCGGTAAAAAATTTCTTCCATCTCTCGATCCCCTAATAATGTCAGTACCTTCGTTTGTGTCCGGCTGAATTTAAGCTATTTTTTTTTTAATCTAAAATACAGACTTTTTAGTAATCAACCAGATAGTGTCATTCATTGATCAGGTCTTTTTTTCCAATGATTTGATTGATCGCTATCAACACTGCTCAAAAAAAGGTTGGTTGCATGACAGTCTCTTCTGAGTAACCAACCAGACCTGTTTACTTGTTGTTCACGAAATGCCATTAGCTAAGATATCTTTTATCACTTCAAATAAACCTATGCACAGATAGCAACCTAAAGTTATTCTTCCTGCAGAAATATTAATTGAGTATAAGATCAATTTGATGCGAGACAAATAACAGCAGACCGTGCTAGAATTTATTTTATTTTTGGATGAAACAGTGAATGCGCAATACTTGTTTTGAAATTGCAAAATGAATATTGAAATTATTTGGACATTCATGCAAATGTCTGCCCTGTAAGACTGCACAGACAGGCCACACGATACTCAACCCCAGAAATCATGAAACGAAATGAATAATGTATTTTTTTTATCACTTTTGATTCAGAGGCATGTTTATTCCATATTCCTTTTTGCCCTGTACGAATATTTCAAATCACAAAATTTTAATCCTGTTCTTGCTCATTTCCTGTCTCGCTAATCTGCATTATACGACGAGCCGACTTGTTTTTCTTTCTTTCATTGACGGGAATATTTTAGGGTAGGCTATTCCTGGAAATTGCTTTTGAACGAAGCGGAAATGAATAATTCAACAGATACTATAAACAACGTCAACAAGAGGAGCATCAATGATAGTAATATTTTATTAATAGTGATGATAATGATATTAATAGTAATGATAATGATACTGATAGTGATGATAATGATATTAATAGGGATGATTATGATAGCAATAGTGGCGATAGTGATATAATTAATAATGGTCATGGTATTAATAGCGATGATAAAAACAATACTAATGATAGTCTTTATGGCAATTATATTTTTCTGTATATGGGTATGTATGTTGCCATTACTCAGTAATAGGGATACATCGTATGCAGTGATCATTTTTTTAAGCACTGCATCTTCAGGATTCTATAACTTGAACGATGAAACAAATCTAAGTGATTTTCAAACGTTACATAATGTTTTAGTTGGAGGTTAAACTTACTATCTGAAAATAGACTCTTATTTCATGGTCAATGGTTATGATGTAAGTAAACGAATCGGGTAAAATCTCGAGGATCCGTGACTATTCTCTTTGGTGAACTAGGTTGCTAGCTCAGTGCCGAGGATAGGTCTAACAAGCGATGTGATAGCAGGTATAGATTCTACTCTTTGCCTCATGATATTTTTTGATACGGGTGGTAAGACCAAACTCCCCGCAAGCATGTGACGACCTGCAATGCATCTCCCGAATCTCAGAATCAAAGTGTAATGACAGCGCAGCTACATGTGCGAATATTATTTCTTTTAGTGTCTAAGTTGATGCCATCATAGGATGAATTGGATTGGAATAGCAATGCTAAGTCCAAAGAGCACTTCTCATATGGGTCAGTGTGAGGACACGTTTTTGCCTTGTTCCACCGTTGGTCGGAAAGATTCTGAAGTACACTGTGCTGTGGTGTCGTGAAAATATCTGATGATATTCAGAATTTGGGGAGTGCAGCCAATGTTGTCCATGACATCCCTGATGTTGAGATCAAACGTTTTGGTCCAATCTACAACCACTAATATCTTCTCAGATTATATATTAACGCAATAATAAAGATGATTGCCATTATATCTAATATTTATATTCTCATCAATATTGTACACTATTATTTCCATTGCTAAAGAATCAGTGCGTTGAACTATCATTGCATTTTGTCAGGCGCATCCCGGGATTTTAGTAATCTGCAGCTGCTGAATTTTTCTGGGTAGGCGGTTTACCGGCCGATATGTCCCACTTGCATTTTTCCAGTCGAACGAATTATCAGCCGACGGCGATTTCCGATCGAACAGGAAGGTTCAATGTGACTGGCGGTTAGAGGATACATGGGCTCACTTAATGGCGTCCCATTTCCGACTGAGTAATATCACAGGAAATAGTTTATTAAAGAATGCACAGTGAGTTTCCCCCTAGTTGATTGCAACGTTATGTGGAGGCAATGCATCTGGCTCCCTATATATCTAAAATACTTTCGAGACGAAATTTGTATAGAAAGATGAAAGTGTTCATCGAAAAATACAATGAAAAAAAAACACTCTCCATTGAATAGGCCAAAATGGTTCGATACAAAACAATGTGAAACCTCTACAGAACGAAATGTTTCTATAAAAATAATAGCAATTCACGAGGTCAATAAGATTATACTAAATCTAAAAAATCAGTAACAAGGGAAATACATTCTGGAAAATTGTAGTTGTAGTTTTTACTGGGCCAGAGACTAATGACAAAGGAAAGTAGGGAAAAACTTGTGGATAAATATCGAGACCTTCACTATCAATTTCGATGATTAATTGTCTCAAGGCTACGACGGAAAGTAAACTGAAAATAGGAAATAAAAAATGAACTCTTGGTGAGACTCGAACTGATATCCCTTTCGCCTCACTTATGCTTCGCTGTTTGTAGTAGATTTTTAATGCTGGCAATTTATTTTTAAGCACAAATGGTAAAGGAAATGCCGGTGGCTGATCGGTCAACATTGAGAAACTACCGTCAAAAGAGCATAAATACGATTCTTCTCCCAAGAGTTAAAAAGAGCATGATAAACTAACATATGTCACCTTTGACTATCACATAGTCAGGAAACACTTGGGAATCAGTCGGAGCGAGTAGTAACTTGTGATATCTGATGGCGTTGGCCCGACTCTTGCTTAAGGGCTTCTACCTTTTTAACTAGATAGCTATCTAATAATATACTACACACCTGCAATAAAGCCATGCTGGCTGGAACTTCTGAAACTGCTGAACCATCACTTCTCTCCAGGAGGGAATGATGAGCTTGAGAAGCGACTCCCCAAACGGATTCCCAAAATGTCACTCAGGAAACATAATTACTTATAAGCACCAAAAACTTCTGGAGATTTTTAAAAGGAATGTATCAAAAAGATCTTGAAAAATGAAATTGAAAACGTTGATTGGGGCATTATCGATCCTAGGAAAATGAGAAACCAGGGGAGGTACTGATTGAGCTAAAAAAACAAACAAACATCTTCTTTACAGCAACAGAAATGATAAGGGACAACCCAGTGGCGTTGGCTTTCCTATCCATAAATAATTCAAACAAAACGTTGTAGGATCAAATCCTTTCTCCGACTGCGTAGCCACATCACTGTAGAATCCCCGAAAGGATACAAAGTAAACACCTTTCAAACCTACGCCCCCATTTCACAGCAAATAAAAGAAAAACATAGTTAACTCCTACTACCACTTAAAATCCATTCGTCAAGTTGCCAAAAAATATTTGAACACTACGGGAGAGTCCAACACTCAGGTAGACCGTGAACATGAAGGCTGCGTAGGCAAAGTACGATACGAGAGTCCAAATGAAAGGTGATGATCTCGCCAATGCCTTAACTGTAAATGAATTAAAAATTAAGGATTACTTTTCAAGGAGAAACCCAACAGAAAATCGACCTATGGATCGTAAATGACGAAATCGAATAGACTATATCTTAGGAGACATAGACACCACAAGCAAATACATTCAAGTCCTAAATTTATTCAATGTAGGAGGCAATTTAAGAATAAGATGTAAAATTCTAATTGCCACAATTAAAAAAAATGCAGGAGAATGTCCTGCATCATACTGCAACCACTGGACGTACAAAAAGAAGATCACTCAATCTTTTGAGCTCGAACTGAAAAGTAGATATGAACTTTTCACCGAGCAAGGGAAAAGCATCAACAAGCTCAAACAACAAAATAACAAAAATCTTGATAAAAGCTGCCAAAATGATTAAACCAATAAAAAAACAACGAAGTCTCTGAATATAACAAAGATATCATGGATAGAAACATAAATTCTAACCTGACAACAGCAACAAGAGAAAAGATCGAAGTGACAGGAGAAAAACTAACAAAACATTAGAGGATAGTGAAAATAGCAATCATTGAGAGTATTATAGAAATGAGAAAGGGCTTTAAAAACTGCTAAAAGATTTCAAGCTCAGGAATAAAAAAAAGGTGTTTGAAGGTAAAGAATGCTTAACGATGGATAGGGAATGAATTGTCAAACGCAACAAAGAATTTTATAAAAGATTCTCTGCCTCCAAACAAGGGACAAAACGGGATATACAACGCAGTAACCTATTTGAGGATTCTTTAGAAGTTAATAAGTGGAAGGTAAAAAAAAGACACCAAACAAATAAAAATGCCTACAACAGAGTAAAGACCAAGGAGACTGGAGCATTATGATTACAATGCTATAACAAGGGTAGGATAAGGTGATAGCAATCAAAGAAACATAGCTGATCTTGACATGATTTTCGAAAACCAAAGCTGGGGAAATGAAAGGATCAGAACAGACAGGGAAATGCATTAAAAAACTTCAGATTTGCTGATGACATCATCAATTTTGCAGAAAAAGAAAACTTCGTTCCTGCCTTCCGCCTGATAATGGTAATCGAACTGGATGAAAACAAAATTGAATGTCATATACAACAAACATGCTAAGGAGAAACGCAGCTGTGAAAATCGAAAAAGTAAACCAGATCAAAGAATCTTCATGAAATTCGAGAAAAATAAAAGAAATGATGCAAATAATCTCACTATGATACCGAGCTCTTGGTACAGCAAGCTCACTTTTGGTTTGAAACCAATGCATCCCCTCAATGGACAACCGTGGAGCTGAAATGTGAGACATGACCAAATAACTGATTTGATAACTGAAAACCATGCAACGTTCACATGAAAGGATAATCATCAATATCATATGGAGAGATCACAGAAGAGAGCACAGTATATATATATATATATATATATATATATATATATATATATATATATATATATATATATATATTTGAGAAAACAGGAGTCAGGAAAATCATAGAATCCATTAGAAAACTGAAATGGAAATTGACTGATCATGTTGAAAGAATGCCAGACATTCGATGGACATCACAACTCACGATGTGGATCCCCATGAATCATATGCAAAACCATGACAGCCAATATATAAATGGGGATGACGAACTGCAAAATTATCGTGGATATTGGCTCGACTACGCTCATGATAGAGACGTCTGGGGAATGTCCAATAATTGTGTCTGGAAGGTTTAAAGGATAACAGCTAAAAAAAACCCTGTTTATTTCAACTTTACCTCCTAAATAAGTAACGAGTTGGGTTCAATTGGCAATTTAAGAGGATGCTAAATTGACTGTGCATTTTGTGAAAATTGAGACTTTTGAGCAATCCGTGTTCAGACTAAAGTCAAGAGAATTACTTCATTTACTGATCACCCTTTTTTCCAAAGAAATATGCTGCCAGGGGATGGTGGTCACAAGATGGTTTCTATTGAGTGTCTCACCATCCCTGTCTTATTTTAATAAAACTTGAAACATCAACAAATAACCATGAAAAAAAAGAAAACATTTTTTAAGCAGCCCAGGCCGTAAAAATAAATTGCTAATTTTAAACGTGCTAAAGTTAACACTGGATGATATTTTATCCCAGTAAAACAGAATGTCCAATATTGCTTCATTAATTTAATTACATTTCACAATAAACGTTTTCACAGTAAACGTTTTATCATTGAAAGCATTCACCGCTAAAATTATATTCTGAAATCTGCGAATATTTTCAACGATTTCCATGCAAAATTTAATTGATAGTATTAAATTTTCCGTTGAACTTCGTTTCCCTATTGGCTATAAATAGTTGTTACTGACAGTCCGACCTCTATTACAGGCAAGGTCGGCAGTGTTCAAGAAATATAAATATCGATGCTCAGCAATTATTTTAAAATTGTCAGACATAATTGCTCAGTTGTAAACGAAAGCGATCTTATTTGCAGCTCTCTTGAAGTGGAATTGCCCGTACGATAATTGCAGAACATGGAAAATTTGAAATTTGAATCCTCATTGCAGCCATAAATACAGATTCTTTGTGAAACGACTATGAGGAAATAAATCTTTTTCAAAATTGAACTGTTGTTTTTTTTTTGTCCGCTGGATGACCAAATAGAGGCTGAACCTTGAGAGGTGGTGTTAAATTTTGCTAAAGAGAATACTTCCTGCGCACGATGCAGTCTTTTATCGGAAAGAAAATCAGTATTTTTTAATGAGAAGAAAAAAACATGTCGATCAAAATGTATCCACTATGATTAACAGGTTGATCATATTCTAAAAAACAGTTCAATCACGAATCGTATTGAGATGATCAGCAAAGTCCTATTTCCCCGAACTCGTCACTGGAAAAGGTTGTAACACAAGGTGGGGAACATCACACACCAACATGAATAGCAAGAGCTTGCTGAAAGATAATCTTTAGTCCTCTCTATTATTTGCTACAAGGACATAAGAGCACTTCACTTGGGTATTTAACGGGGCTAACCTTTGTCCCTCTGGTCTTGACAATATATTGCAATCCTGAGGGCATTGCCTCTGCGTCTGTCTCGTCAAACATGATCGTAAATCTTTAAAGAAATTGTAAGCAGCCATTTTTTTACGATTTATTAGGTTTTTAATGCAAATTGTAGACGTTAGGTAATTTATGATGATATAATCAGCAGGTTGTAGAACTTTTGCTAGAAACGATGTTATTTCAATGATGTTACACTCTTTGATGTCAAAAACTTAACTGGCAATGGGCATGGCTTGTTTCAAGAATGGCAAACAACCGATGCACATCACAACTCATCACATGGATCCCGAGAGATGAAATGCGAAATAAAAGCCGAAAGAATACTAGATGGATGAAATAGACAAATTGAGAAAATACTGGCTCCACGACGCCCATGATAGAGGAAACACAGCGGATCCTGGGGAAGTTTATGTCCTACGACAGACGATAGAAGATTGATGATGATGATGATACTGATGATGATTATATATCAGGCCAACTGAAAGACCAAGTAAACGACTGTAAAACGTTTTCAAAAACTTGTGGATAAATCTAAAAAATTTACTCCATTAAACTACCTATTAGTTTTCCCATTCCATCAAAGTATTCATTTGCTCACTGTTTTCAAATTGTGGTCATTTTCATGTAATTATGATATAATTCATGACGAAATATCTTATTGTAAATAATTGTGCTGATGAGTTCAAGGGATTTACTGCGCAAAAAGATTGTTTTGAATCGCTATAGACTTGAATGATAAAGTAATTATTGGATAACAAACTTGAATTCACTAAGGCTAAATCTGAATTGTAATCAAACAAGCTGTTTCCCAAAACAGTGAAATTCCTAAACAACGAGTTCTGTTTCAAATCCCCAATTAACAGTTAGAGGTGACTTTACTATAACGAGTCAACCTATCATGGACTTCAGAAATAGGAGTGAATTTGTCATTAATTCTTGCGTAGGTCAATTTGTCACTGTTATTTGTGCATGACATCACTTCCAATCAATGCCATCCACTATTGTTTCTTACGAAAATGAAGTCTAAACTTGAAATAGCTTGTCAGAAATAGGAAAGAAAAAAAGTTCACTAAACTGAATGGTTATTCTGCCATAAGCGTTGAAAGCAAGAAACTGAGGGGAAGCCAGCTCAGCCAGCTCAGCCGAATGCCTATCCAGTCACTGACCTCGAAAGCTAGAGGAGAAAGTTTCGCTCCCAGTTGGATACGATCCCGAAAAATTCTGATGTTTTGTAGAAAGTCTAAAACCACTCAACGATGGAAAGAAAACTGAAAATGTAATGTTTTTGTAATTTCAAATCATATGATCGGACGAGTAATTTGAAATCACGGATGAATATCAATACCATCTCCTTTGTTTTTTAACTGTTTTATTGTTTTATTATTATATTAGCTGGTTTACCAATATGTTTGCAAAAATGTTAAGAACAAAATAACAAAAACTATCCCTCTCTCTCTCTCTCTCTCTCTCTCTCTCTCTCTCTCTCTCTCTTCCACGTCTGACTAATTGTGATAATAAAGTGATCTCTTCAGAAAGTTTTTTTATTAGAATAAAATACTGGTAATTAATTTGATTTTCCTATATACGGCATTTTAAATGGGAAAATATGTATTTTGTTGGTTAAAAGTATAGGTATCCTAAACTTTTGTCGAACAGATTGACTTTATCTTTTTTCTACCAATGATAATTATCACAAAGACCCTTATCGAATAGGAATCCCTTGATCCGACTGGAATTTGATATTCAACCTTATTTCTACCCCACTAGACGATTTATTATGAAAGATAGGATTATCTGAGCCCAGTTTTAAAACAAATGCCACCTTGTTCCCTGTCAGGATTTCCTTAAATCATGTATAGAGATACCAAAATTTTCATGACATTGTGAGAAAACCATCCATGTATAGATTCATCAAGTTTTGTCCATGGCTATAGTTAATGATCTTTTCTAGGTAAACAAAAACAACGGTGGAATCATTTTTCAAAACCTATGAACCATAAGTTATTTAAGCTTTTTTCGGTGTTAAGTTGAACCCTGAATCATCCAGTCTGGTCACTCATTCCCTTCTATCCGACATTTTAACTACTAACGCCGTGAGCATCAGTTCGGTCAACAAAGTTGTACAGCCTCTAGTCTGATCAGTCTTCAGATTGAATATCGCTTCGTCATTTCATGTATGCTAAGCAAACAGTCCTTATGCATCGGTGTGGGTCCTTGAATTAAAACCAAACTTGTGTCACATTCTGACTTCGTAGAACGAAGGTAAATGACTACTTGTCACCGTCATTTTATTTCCCCGACTCTGATTGGTCATAATTCAATCCAAAAACTCCACAGAAACCACGACAACGACTACAACGCCTTGTAGAAAAGGCAGAAAGTATTGGCACAACAATTGAGGTAATTTTTCTATGACTGCATTATGAAATAATTAAGGTCTCTTAACGATGTTCTCGTCACTTGCACAAGATTCGGCTTTTGACTAACGATGCGTCAGTGGCCAATCCTTATCAAAGCACATCTCCTAACAAGATCGCATTACGTGTTTCTATCTTGTTCGTTCATATCTGTGCCTGTAGGCCTTAGGCATTAACTCTACCTGTAGCCGGGGGGACTGTTATTTGCTTGGGAATGCTTCGAAATTTAAAACCGATTTCTTAACAGAATCGTCCCTTGATCACATAATGACACCAATTTTGAGAAAATTTGTTCTGGCACGAGCATTTGCCTCACCCGTGTGCAGGTAGGGCAATGTTTTCCGTCGATTTTGTTCCGGAAGTTCTGCAAGAATGTCTGATTTTGAAAGACCGGGTGTGTCAAAGCGTGGGTGTGTGCAGCAACCTTTCCGTATGTGCATGTGTGGGTTAATCGGAAGGATACATTACAGAATCTGCCAAAAATATTTGAACATTGGTTGTCGGATAAGAGAGTGTGGTTTGCTTCAGCTGAATCTCGTCCAAAGTTGTCACTGTTTATTGTGACTCTTACAGTTCTGGCCTTTATCAGGTCCAAAATTTTTGCCCAACACTCCTTTGGTGTCGCCTGATACGGGAAGTGGTTGGATATATCTCGGCGGATGCTCATATCGTTAATTACATAACGTTCGTCTTACATTACTTGCGTTTGTTTGTCTTTACTAATTATACATCAACTCTTAACCAAACTGATAAGCATTTAATATATTTCTCCAGATTCCGTAATGTTATTCTCCACAATCAGCCAGCATACAGTTCCGCCAACGTCTGAAAAAAAATGCCTCTCCTATTTTGTAGGTTTCTGTCGATTTTTCATTATTTCAAACGGTTTTAAACACAATGTTTTGATATAAGAGGTTCATCCAGGCCATGTAAACATTCAAGCTGTGTTGCTATTGATTATGTTTGGAAACTAAGAAGCAAAAACAGAAGCTGTGTCCCTGGACGTAATGAAAGATGCATGTTGAAATTCAAAGCTCTCTAGCTCAATCGGTGCGACCTACACGCCCGGTAAAAAATATAGCCGACCAGGCATACAAATTTGGAAACAGAAAAACTCTTTTTCGACAGATTTGGTTTACGGTTTCTAACATGTGAAACATATTGTAATTATCATAAAAGTATCTGCATTAACAATGCTGAATATTTCAAGTAAATTTAGCTGATATCTCATTGCATAATTTATCTAATTTAGAATTTCGGTCAACTTATTCAATACTTTATCGAGACGACACATGGGTTTAATAATGCATACTATCTGCTAACTTTGGCTGCATATTTCTCCCCAAGGCAAATTGGCTCAAACAATATGGAGGCCCAAAGTGTTTCAACTAAGGAAGCCAACTGGAAATGTTTCAACATCAAGGTTCCCGACCTCTCTAGATGCTCTCCAACTAGTCCAATAATATCATGTCAATGGGGGTCAGACTTTTTCCACCAGTCTGAACCAACCATGACAGAGGGTGATGGAAGTCAGGGACCATGTTCACATCCCAAATCAACGGATCGATTCTTGCAGCAATTTTTTTTTCCATCGTAACAAACATTTGAAAAAAGAATAACACGAAAATGCCTTACAGTGTTAAAATAAAAAAGATATCCGTTCATAACTAAATTTTAGGATCTCTTTGACATAAAAACCACTGATTTGATGATCACAATTATAAATGAAAGAGATAGGGAATCCATGCAAATGTTGTTTGACAAACATTTTCTTTTGCGGCATAACTATCATTGTTAAAGTAACAACTGCTCAAGATGAGAGATAGCGTGGCAGGATAGGGAAAAAAGCAATGTCCGAGAAAAAGTATCAAAATAATCAGGAGTTGGATGATTCTGGTCCTCAGTCTAAACTTTTTAGGGATTCTAAGTACGGGAAGAACATTCAGAATATCTTTCCTGGGCATAGATGTAAATGTGCCCAGCGTCAGGTTATTTTGACCACTTCTTGACTGACTGACCAACAGGAACCCTCACATAGATTCTAAACAACTTTGATTCTCAAGCTAACAACGAACATGTATTCACACATCACCAGGGTAAGGGGTTTGGAGAATTCCCATAATATAAGGTTTCCGCCTTCCAAAGGGCGTTATTATCGGTTGCATTTGACATCATAGATAATTAACTAAAAAAAAAAAGAATGAATCTGCCAAAAGTTCTTACATGCATCATGCATAAGTAGAATTTACCACGCTTATAGCCTCACAATGTTTGCAATAAAGCTAAAAAGGGAAGAAAATAGCTTATAGTAGCGGCTCAGAACACGTAAAAGAGTTTCAAGGAGGAAGTTGACCTTTTATCTGAGGAGCCGAAAATGAATCTGCTGGCAAGGCAAAATATGAATGCAGCATATTATTTCAGGATCATGTAGGAAAACATACTTTTACAGAAAAAATGATCCTCTATGAATTAAAATGACGAAAGAGGTTTGACTTCTCATGACACTAATATGTACAAGAATAAGAAGCAGTCGAAAATAATAGAAACATTTAGAATTGACTGAAACTTGTTTTGCTATTGTGAACTACATAAAAACATTGTCTTTTGAATGACTTTCATTCAGGAAAATATACGATGTAGTGGAAAACTTGAACATATGTAAACCCTGCCTAAGAACTGATGTTTTTAATGTGTAGTAAGATGATACCACCTAACCAAGAGACGGACCCATAAATTGAGAACCATGCAACGTGCACATGAAAGAATAATGCTGGGCTTCACATGGAGAGACCACAAGACAGCAAAGTACATCTGAGAAAAGACAAGAGTCAGGGACATCATAGAATCCATTAAAAATCTCAATGGCAGACAACCGATGGACATCATGACTCACGACTTGGATCCCCCAAGATCACATGTGTAACCGAGGCCGGCAGAATATTAGATGGCAAAACGAGCTAGACAAGTCCGGGATGTACTGCCTCTGCAAAAATTACAAAAAAATGTATTCAGTCAATTCTACAACAAAATCTACAAGGATATTGACAAAAATACTGGCTTATTGGAGATGTTAGGTTCTACCCGTTAACAACGAATATCTGACCGGCACAAAAAATTCAACAACAGAATAACAGTAATAATATGAGAAGTTCAAATCTGGTATCATAATGTATAGGAAAACGTACACAGATTTTTGATACGTATTGGTTGAGATAAATATCATCCAGCACTTATTCGATATTTTTATTGAGATGTTGATTTCCTTTTATAAGATTTGATTTTCAATCAGCTGCATTCGACTTTTCGTCTACGAATAACCGAATCCTCTGCAAATGAGAAACCTAAGAGAAAGACAAGGAGTAGTCGCTAATTCTCATCATGTGTTCTTGGCAAAGGGAAATAGAAAATATTGCAGTATAGAAGATAGAAAATAATAAACAAAACAAAGAGATAAGTAGTGGAGCGTTAATCATAGATACACATATATAAAACAAGGAGTCTTAACAATATACATATGATGGCGCCAGCATCCAGCTTTTAAATTAGACGGGAAGCTTCGGGTTATTATAGTGAATGGTTGCACTTAGTTGCGATAATTCGTCGAAAGTCTCCTTTTTATCAAATACATTTGTTTGGGCCCACGGTGATGTTTAATGAATCTATTTTGGAACGACACAAAAGATGAAACTTACAACTTCTGCTCTTTCCACTTAGACAGTACTAGGTTTAGCGAATTTCTACAATCAAATTTCGTATAATCATTCATGAAAAGTCACAAGAGATTTACTTAATATATTGTTAATATCAAAATACTGTCTGTGCAGAGTTTTCAATTTCGCGTCTGGGGGTTATTTGTCAATATTAAGCGGGGAAATATCAATAACTGTCGAAATATGATTTGCTTTTGCAGAAATATCGAAAATATGATAAAAAAGGAAAGAAACAGGTCTAGTTATTCACTCACTAGGAACAGTTATGTAAACAAATGCAACGCATGCATGAGAGAATAATACTCGACCTTACGTGGAGAGATCATGAGACAGCACAGTATATCAGGGAGAAAACGGGAGTCTGAGACATCATAGGAACGATTAAAAACTCAAATGGCAATGGGCAGGCCATGTTGCAAGAGTCTAAGACAACTGATGGACATCATGACTCACAGCATGGATCCCCAGAGATCACATGTGAAACCGAGGCCGACAGAATACAAAATGGAGAGATGAAGTAGACAAACTGATGAAATACTGGCTCTGCAACGCCGATGATGGAGAATTGTGGTAAATCCTAGGGACGGACGCTAAAAGACTGATGATGATGATGATGATGATGATGACAACGACGACGATGACGACGGCACTTTGGAGAAAAAAATTTATAGTACACTATTTAAAATATGATAATGATACTAATCCTACTACTCATCATCATCATCATCATCATCATCATCATCAAATTGGGAATGAAGAATGAATAAATTACTTATACCATTTTGGAACGGTGATCACTGAAAAAAAAAGGGATCAATCTAGCATAAATTCATCTTTAGAATTGACACCATCCGATTCATTAAGATAATATTTTTTGAGAGATCTATTCAAATATTCTACACAATACTTTACCTGTAACGCCTCTTGTTGTGCAACGATCAATAAAAAAAACATGAATTTTCAGAAAACAACTGCGAATGGTGTGTGATACAAAATAAAAAAACAATTTTACCATATCAAGCTAACCTACGAAAAAAGATTTGTAGACATGGTGAAGAGTGAATGTTTGCTTTTTCAATCCCTTAAATTCATGTGTGCTCATCACGTACACACACGTTTTGGCTGACATACTTTTACAGATTTGCGCAACGCCATGTTAATTCAGCTAAACAAAATAGCTGAGGAATTAACATTCACTCATAAGTGCCTGGCATTCTGTTTCTCATCACTACTCATTTAAATGGTTCAACGAACTCCAATAGAAGTTTTAGAAAGTGCGTAACCTGGACTTTGAAAGAAGGGATCAAATATTGGACGAGATCGATGGTTGATAGACATTTTTCATCATTCTGTTTGAATATCGGTTGGAGAGTTAACAGTTAATGAAAACCTGAGCGCTGCATTTAAAGAGAGATGTATAAGCATTCGTTTATTTGAAGTTTGATACCTTTTGATACATTTGATTTTCATACGCTGTCTCAGTCAATACACCATGTTTGCAGATGTTTCTATTCTTTGATTGCTTTCCAGTTATCATTTGAACTCACTGAGATTTGACACAGGAAGAAAGTGTTGGTTTTGCACAGGAGAATGGAAGAAGAGTTTACTAAATACCTAACAACCTCCCATATTATTGAAATAGATATTTATCTACCAACCTTTCTTTTTTTTCCAAGTCGAACTTTTTTCAAACTTCTCAATTTCTTTCCGTATTACTCAGTGTTTGACTACAGCAGATGCACCAACGATCTGAGGGTTTCTTCCTCCAAATTGGCACGGGTCATCTTTTACATATATATATATATATATATATATATATATATATATATATATATATATATATATATATATATATATATATGTATATATATATATACATTTTGTGTGTGTGTGTGCATGTGTACGAAAAGCAACAGAAATTCATTATAAGATGAGTGTTGGGTTTATTTCACGAAGTGCTCGATATAAAAAAAGATTTAGAGTACAGCTTCCAATATGGAAAAAAAATGAATTCACTACACAAAATATTTTATTCCTGCCTTTTTTACTTTTCTGAGGCAATGAATAAGCTCCAAAAGATCGAAACATAAACATTCTTGTAGAGCAAATCTATGATCCCAATATATATATACACACACACACACACACATATATATATATATATATATATATATATATATATATATATACATATATATATATATATATATATATATATATATATATGTGTGTGTATATGTCAATGATCAATATACAAAATGCGTGTATTTGATAGATTTTTATTCACTATACCGTTGTAGAGCTTTTATGACGTGGGTGAAGATTTTATGTTCAATGATTCTTTAGTGATTGTATAATTTTACTTACATTTGTAACAGAACAGACAATGTTCGATAGTAGAGGAAATAAATAAATGATGGGACAAGAACTTTTAGATTTAACATCTGAGGACTGTGGGAAGTCAAATTCTAAATGGCCAAGAGTCGATTGGGTCAAATGTTAAAACGCATTTAATATCAGAAAAAAAAAAGCATGGAAAAAAAGAGTAATATTCCAAACAAAAGAAAAAAAAATGGTGATACTCACCAGGAGTCCAGAAAATGCACTCTGGTAAAAGTCAAAGTTAAATGGAAACGGTAAAAAGACATTCTTTTTTGCTAACACATTTATTGCTTGGCATCATATCGATCATGTTAAAAGTAATGTCTCGCTGAAATATCAAAGGCCGTGAACAGCAGATTTGGAAAAAAACATGTTGGCAATTTTAAAAGGAGAATAATTTACAGTCCAGAATGTTGTTATCGTTTGAAACAATTTCTCATATTAATGACATTCTGTACATTCGTGGAGAAGATGCTTTTCCCCGCAAAAAAGAAAATCCTCAACGTTTCTTTGTGGTAAAAGACGTGCTGAATTCAAAACACTTGTCATAGCCTGAACACTGCTGAGGATTATTTTTCAAGACGGCAGCCAGACTTGTACAATGCCTATCATTTGTTCAATATCAATTCAATAAAAAAATGTTCTGTTTTTTCTTCCGAGTTGAAGTATTTTCGATAAGATACCTAAATTCTACTACAGGCTAATCACTGGGAAAGTATAATTCAAATATGCATAACTTGTTGATTATCAATTCTATGAAAGTTTCATCACCAGTTTTCAGTACTTGACCAGATATTTGATAACAAATCGGCGTTTTATCAAGGTCTGGCCACTGAAAGGGGTAGATTGAAAGCTGACGTCTAAAATAGCAGCTAGATCTTTTACACATTTGTTATATATTCTAAGCTGGTCAAATGTTTCTTGTGATGTTAGATATGTTTGGTAATATATCGCAATGTGACCCTGGTCTATCTGATTGAAATATTTTTTTTCCAATATGGCGTCTAAGATGGCGTCTAAGATTGCCGCTAAATCGTTGAAATTGTTGTTACTCGTTCATGATATACCCTGGCCACGTTACCCCAACAGATCATATAGTGCTTAATGTGCTTGATAACTCGAAAAAAACATTTCAGTTTGACCACTGGAGAAGTACAATCTATTAGAAGACGTTCAAGTTGACTGACACATTATTCAGCTTCATGCAAAAAAAAAGAAGAAAAATATATCCTTGTCCCTAAAAAGTCAATATTTACTCAAATTATCGAATTAAATGTACACAATGACAATATGTAACTCAACAACTGTGATGACTATAAGATGAGAATAATTTTAAAGATTGCACCCAAGAGAGCCATAGGGTCTTAAATGAGGCGATATACTCGTTCAGAATACACATGAGATAAGTTTTTTCAATAGTTCCTTGTGTTATGAGGTGTGAGTGATAGCATATCGATATCATACTACAGTCTGGGAAAACAGAGATTACTTAAACAACTTAGTTGATTTTAGCTTGTTGTCGTGAAGTTGGGATGTACACACCTATCGTGTGTCAATATTTTCATATATTGTCTTCCTGTCGATCATCTGAGGTTAGATATGCAAAAAAAGAAGAGAACTATCGTAGGTGAAAAAGGTATTAGTTGTATGTCTCGTGGTAAGCAGAAAGTGACGAAATAAAAGCACAGAGAACAAATCGAAAATATCGAAAAACCCATTGGTCAATTTCGTGTTTGAGGAAAATATGTGACTATTATCAAACATCTTTTGCAATATGGGCGTCTGGAGATCTGAAAATCGTTATATTGCTATCTGTTGACGGATCAAATTACACGGTAACGGATCTCATATAGAACAACCGATGGTCAGACAGTCGATGCCCGCGTAATTTGACACAAAAATATCGTTTCACTTGCCTTCAGTCAAGCCATAAATATCTGCCTTATTTTATATATATATTTTTTTTTCTTCAGATTTACCAGACAGGCAGTTATCATCACATCAGGATTCTATTGTCTACTTGATAGTCAGACATTTTCAAATGTAAACACGCAAAGATTTTCAGACTTCGGATAGAGAGATTTAATTTATCGCTACTTGAAGTTTACCCTAATGGCATTAGACAACACAAGGAAATGACACGTGACACAGTTTGGATATTAGTTATTTATAAAGTGACAGCTGATCAGTGCGTTCACGCAAAGCCGGTTTTTCGAATTTAACTTTCTTCCAGGAGATTATATGAAATCTAATCTTCATCCATTACGAAAATAGTAAGGAGATAAAATAAGGGTGAATGTGACCGCTACAGAGCTGTCCTGAGGACAACAGAGAGAGAGAGAGAGAGAGAGAGAGAGAGAGAGAGAGAGAGAGAGAGAATGAAAGAGAGAGAGAGAGAGAGAGGGGGAGAGTATATATCAATGCACTATTTTTTTAAGTATCGGAAGTAATTTTCTCACATTTTCTTTAGGTTGAAGTGCTTCTAACATGAATGCATTTGGTTGTAATGGTGCACAGTCGAAATGCATGAACACATGCGTGCTTGATCCCAGCAACCTCCCTCCTTTTATAATTAACCACGACGAAATTCAAAAATGTCCACGGGGCGTCAAAAATCAAAATAAAGAGCAAACTCAAGCTTAAACAATCCTTTTCTGTTGCATAGAGATTGAGTTTTCTATCACCTATAATCAGTCACAATGTTTTTTCAATGAAAGCTTGTTTTTGTGATCTTTCACCGTTTGCTTGTGAGCTAGAAATTTATATATATATATATATATATATATATATATATATATATATATATATATATATATATATATATATATGTAATGTATCCCCTTTCATTGTCATGAAATGAAGATCATATTGTTTTTCCATTCGTTTCATGGGAGACTGATTTCCAAATATGTATTGAAAATGAATTGGCTCGAAATGCTCCCATCTTCCACTGTGAATATGGACACATCAACTGCTCTCTTAATTGTGACCATTTCATTTTAATTCAAATATTGTAGATTGATTCCTACATCTTTAATACATTGGATTTCGAACCAACATAACTTCTCTTGAATTTTTTAATAACGGATAATCGGCATCTCAAAGATCTGGCAGCCATATTTGAATTAATACCTTTCCAGTAGTATATTTCTTATATGCAGTCTAACATGATCTTGAAATTCGTTCTTCATTTCTGAGTTTTGTATTCATACATACCGGGAAATAAATTATGCATTGTATATGTGCTTGTGCACGTGTGTGTCTGTATGATGTAATGTATAATGTTGTCGTCTTTGTTCTCCCTCTGTCTAGGAGGACAGTGGGTTGAGTGCTGTCGATTACTCTACAAATACGCTGTAGCACCCACTGTGTTTTCAAAACTGGGGCCACAAATACCGTTGCAGCTCCCTTGATTCTCACTATGTGAACGGTGGAAATGAATTGACTTTTCTATGATGCAAGACTACACAGAATGTATTGAGACCCACGGATATCCAATTGACTAAATCGGAAAAAAAAAGCAGACCAATACGTTTGGAACGGCGAAAACAGTTTTCAGGATTTTCTGTCAAGTCTCCCTCTTGGCTCATCCTAATATCCATTCCATCAGCCGGGTATATCCATGGGATATAAAACTATCATGTGCTCAAAGTACGGACTGTTTTTTTCACTCAAAAGCTTGATGATAATTGTAATTATGTGAAAATAAGTCCGGTTGGTCACACAATACAAGCTGTCACGTTAATGATATCTTTTGGCAGGATAATGAGTCAGAGAGTAATCAATTGAAAAATTGGAAAAAGGGATGATCGATGAATTTTCTTTTTCTCTTGCTTTTTGTTGGTTTAACCAAATGTCCGAAATTTTGATAGAAAAAATGCACGGGTGCCATTGACCAAAAACTAAGTGACCAATTAGATATTAACTAATACCGTAGATAAAAACCAAGTAAAAACTTAGTATGGGGTGACAAAAATTTTTTGTTAGAGTCAAAATTAGATCAAAATGCAAAAACTCCCTACCTCAAACTCCCTATGTTAGACATGTACACGTGATGCGCATAGATACAAACCCAGTCAACACATTTCGCTTAAAAACTAAAAAAGAACATATGTTGACAATTTTGGTTGTCAGTTTCTTCATAATTCGAAATTCGTACAGAATTGTATGCGTGTAATGCATCGTTCAAAGACTTGAGTGAAGATTATTATGAATATTGATCATGTCTCAGAAAGCATAAAATCCATCCTCTAGTTATTCTCCCTCTTTCCCGATGTATGGCTCCCTTTTTTTTCTTTTTTTTTCTGCTCTCACTTAATCCTCCTTTTCGTTTTCATTATTTTTTCCTTTGCTTCTACAAAGATTTCTTTCGTGCATTCACACGTTGCTGAACACGGAAAGAATCCTCAATGACTAAGCCTCCAGTCTGTCATTTGCAAATTGGCAATTTCTATCCAACCGTAATAAGTCGCTTTAGCAACCATCAGTTTGATTAAACGTTAAGTCGTGATGCTGGGGCTTAGAATGCTTGGAGCAGAGGGAAGATGGGGCTGTCGTACGATCAATACCAGATCGTTTTTGTGGATTTTGCTGAAATAACAAAGCTGGAATACACCTCGTATATTTCCCGGACATAAGACATTACCATCTTTATCATGTGTTCATGCACTTATTTATCTTATGTTTCTAAATTCGTTTTTGTTTTTGTTTTTATTGGACATCCCTTCATTTATTCTTTTTTATTACCTAAATCTTACACCTTCCTTCATAATACCAAGACTGTCAACGTAGGTTTCTCCAGATTTCAAGTGATTTTGGTTTGCCAGATGTCTATTTGTCACGCGTACAATCTGCAAAAATGGAAGTAATAGATGGGACATTAACCATTTACTCCACATCACGGCTAGAAAGAACCGTCGGTTTTGTGTATGGAATTATGAATAATTGATTCTTTAGTTTTTGTTTCGAAGTTTTGAAAATTTAGACTTTTGAGAAATCAAACAAAAAAAGTGTGTTAACTTATGCATTGATCACTTATTTTTCCAGTTGTTTAATTGATCACCTCTAATATAACTCTCTACCAAAAGATATTGGGTAAATGACATTTTTTTGTGAGTGACTAAAAAGGCCCGGTCTGAATTTTTTTTTTCTTGCTGTTTTTTCTAGCGTTTCCATCGTTGAATCTCCCTTATGATAAAAGTTTTTGACTCGTCTCTTCATCACAGAAACTGCCCAAACCCAAGCTTTGTAGAGATAAGTCGTCTTGAAAGAAAGTAGGATTTACCTAGCTTCAACACAGCAGAATATATTCATTTTTCATTATTATCAAAAACCCAGTTAATTCTGTGTTGGCAAATGTCTCGTTCTGTGAATAGTGGGATGGAGTTTCGGTCCCGAATAGATGTTGAAACCCGAAAAGTGTTCTTTAAAAAACAAAACTTTTATCGCAAGAAAAATCAATATCATTGAAGGTCATAAAATCCCGCTACAACGCAAAACGCTCTTTGCCACCGTTGTCATTCATTTTCATTTTCAATAAAGATAATTTTCCCCTGAAGACAGACACATTCTCTACCACTTTCAAAGGTGCATGCCATATTCCAACAGTTATTAGAATTTTTGAATATCCTTTGGCGTCTTTTGAAACAAAGGCTGTGCCCTGGGCGCTGCATTGCACAGTTATAAGAACCTCTGTCGTAGACAATATTCTTTTAACCATTCTCATTCGTATCCAATCTCTAGAAATTTGGAATATCCTCACTTTCCATATTACGTTACTTTTCTTTTATCATCAACTTATATATAATTCATTCTCTTCATTCATTTTTACATGTGGCAGCTGTAGTTCACTTCAATTATTCAGCATATTGTATTTCGTTTTATTTTTCAGTATGCCTTCAAACTTTTATTTCAATCATTCGGAATTTTGTTTTATTGTACCTACCTTTTCACTTTCTCTTAATGTTCATCCTATGAAATTCCCACAATCGATATTGCTCTTTTTTCTTTCTTTCTTTTGTTCTTTCTTTCTTATTTCTTTTGTTTCACTGTCCTTATCATTTTTGTATTTTTTCTTCTTATTCTTTGCTGTTTTCTTCCTTTTTAAAAAAATTTACTTTCTTATCTTTTCATGTTTTTTATTCTCGAATGTCAGCGCTTGCCTTCCGTAATTCTTCCTGTAATTAAATCACTGATTTCTTTTTACTTCACTCCATAGACCATGCTTCACTTCTTCCTATCTTTCAGTCGTAGATTGACGGCTCAAGTTGAGTTATCAAAATAACTAAAAATTAGGAAGATGAATGGTTGTCAAAAATAATAGCATGAGTTTCAATTTTTCATATAATAATTAAAAAAAAAAAAGAATAGAAAAAGTCAACTGATTCCGATGGATAGGAAGTGATAAAATAACAGATAAACCTATTCACCTTTTTTTCTTTTTTCATCCTAACATTTATCAATTATTTTCTGCTAGTAATAAAAACAGCAGTTTCCTTTGAGAACACGATAAATAGAAAAAAAACTGCGTGTGACTTTGTCAACTTCTGGCAACTGACAGTAATTTAATAAATTTCTGCACATGCATATACGTGTATGCAACGTGATAACTCAAAAAGTGGCCATTGTTTACATTCAAAAGATGTATCAGTCAGTGAACAAGACAGTGCAGTGTCGAGTTTCTGTTATTTCTTTTAATCAGCTGTTCTTGTCGATGGAGAAACCTCCAGGTTATAGATCTTATATTATATTAATATTATATTATATTAATGATATTAATAATATAATAATATTATATTATATTATATCATAAATATTATAGATATTAATGTATATATAAAATATCCATATTGAAAATTGATTTAACTTTAAATATAACATCTCAATTGTCTGCACTAAAGAGAATTGACCGAAATACTTATAAGCTGTAACCGTCGTATTACAGGCGGGAAATCATATCAAATTACAATTTTACCAGGGTGCTACACCTTCCATGAAGTCTGGCCCCTTCTAAACATGCTCTTTCAGAACAGAAATTGCATTAATTTAGATTATTTCGTTTTCCAGATCAGATACTGCATTTTCCAAACCTTTTCCTTTTACTAGGCGGTGATTTCAGTTCTCCCAGCCATTGCCCAGCATTAACATCAATGCAAATTTCCTCCCTTTCTATGCATATTTGTATTCATATCTTCATTTCTTGTCCATACATTTTCCATGAATGCATCATAAAAGTAGTGATAAGGTTCTAATATTTTTTTCAGCCAGTTTGGATTTCGGGAAAAGATCAACCGGTCTTTTGTATCGGCTGATCTGAAAGTCATGGAAGAATTTGAATTTTTCCAGTTTCTTTCTCATGATCTTTTTCCTTGGAGACTGTCAACCAAAACAGTCAACAGACCGAATGGAAAGTTCTTCGAGTTGCCCGATTGGTTTGCCTACTATGTATTTATATAGCACGTGTAAAGACGTTACAGACGGAGAT
>OY735218.1:13790052-13857552 GCA_963457665.1 Thysanoteuthis rhombus
TTATATTGAAACTACATTTGAAATGTTGTCCCGTTGATAGACAATAAATGTAACATTTGGTCAAAACAATGCAAATAGAATAAATAATTAAAGAAATGGGGTACGTGCAGTAATCGAACTTGCCGACTGTAATGATTTTTCCAACTCCCATGTTTGTTCATTAATGGTCTATATCTGCTCTATTAGTTTTTCAACGTAGTAAAGCAGCAGGTAGAACAGCTGTCAGGCTTTTAGAGTTGAAAGTGATGCAACTCTTCGTCAATCAGCTCGATACACTCATCGAACAGTTGCAACATGAAACAACTAATGATGGTAGAAGTTTTCATGCCTCAAATCAATATATCTGAAATAATCCTCTGAATAAAATCATCAAATATTTATTGGAAAAATATACCTAATATCTAAAATGACCAAAGTGACTACCCAAGGGCAGCTTTTAGAGAAAAACCTTCCCAGGGGTGCGTAATGGCGTACCAATGTGAATTATTGAGGTTGCAGCCCGAAAATATGTCTAAGAACGGTCAGAAATACACACACACAGACACGTGCGCGACTGCGCATACGCACATACGCACGTGCGTGCGCGTGCGCAAAGGCAGAATGATAAGTAGCCCACTTAGCTTTTCAGGTGGGTCAGCCATTTATTGGGCTACAGTGAATCAATACTAGTTAAAATATTAATCATGCTTAAAATGCTTTGTCAAATACGAACTCATATCATTAGTGTAATTATATATATATAAGATACATTTGACCGACTACATTACAATTTAACAATTCTTTGCGTAAATGAGCTCTATCCACAATAACAACGGAAGTCTTTGTTCAGCGACCCGATTACTGTTCAAAACATCGACATTAAATTCAGAATTCGGAATATCATGTTTCAAACCGGACTCACAATCTATGTAAACAACCAGCTACATCAACAATATTAAGATTTTCTATCACTGAGAAAATAAATGATGTAAATCAAATTATCAGGAGATAAACAGAAAAAAGCAGTAGACAAAAGAAACAACAAACACTTTTTTCCGACTATTAATTAGCGTGTGCAATGTTTTATATCGGGGCTGTGATATAATAACATTTTAGTTCTGAACATCGTTGGTTCAGAGTATTTTGGTGCATTTTTTCGAGTCTTATTGTACTGTTTACTACCGTGAAATATCCGTCAAGGCTCTGTTAACATAGGGTACAAACCATTGTGTTTGTATTGGCAGTACCTATTATATAAGTGCAAACATGTGTGTGAGTGTGATTAAGTTTGTAAAATCGCTAATCGTTCCAAAATCTGGAAAAAAATGAAACGAGGACATATTGAAAATTCTAACACATAACTTTACTAGAACTCCGAAGTAGATTTCAATTTACTATTCTATTAGTATAAGCAACTGACGAATTTTTATCGGAAAATTGTCATCTTAAAAAAATTAAAATCTGGAAAAAATCAGCACACCATTCAATCTCATTATTGATTTCATTGATTTTTATACATTTAACAGAATAAATACCGAGAGATAATAATTAAGTTTACTTCCTCAAAAAAGCGTACTGGAACTACAAAAACTAGAAATCATATTTTGAGAATCAATATTAGGAGAAATACGTAAAACATTTTTCTACTCGGCATTCTTTCGTTTATTTCTCTTCAATTAATTATTTCAGGCTTTTGAATTTGAAAAGTTGTTTCTAACAAGATATAAAAAATTCATCATTTTTATCGATAACACTAGCTTGGAGCAGCTCCTAAGTGTTTCTACAGTAATGGTGACCATAATTATTATCTTGTGCGATTTATCTTTTACGTATGTGAAAATCGTCGAAAGTATCAATGTTTGAATAAGTCAAATTATTGATAATAAAAGTTTTTTTTTGTATCAATATATGGACTGATAAAAACATGTGTCCTCAAATAAATAGGTACTGAATGTTTTATCAAAATAGGATGATATGGTGATTTTTTAGTCCCTCAGTTGTCGATGGAAATTCTGTTCCTATTGTTTATGCGTGATATTCTCTTGTTCGGCTTTTGTTGACGACAGTAATTTCAATGTTTTTCTCTCTATTTATCAGAAACTGTAAATCAAAACTGACTCTACAACTCTCAACAAATTTTTCTTCGGTATTTAAGTCGGTCTGGTTGGCTATCTGGCTATCTTGCTACGGATCTATCGCGTGCACAGACCGTGCGAATAGGGGAAAAAAACTAAACATTTAGCCTAGATTACGTTTTGTCTTCATTTCAGTTTTAACAATCCCCTCCATAAATGTTTTTTAGTGGAGAGGGTTGATCTCCAATGAGTTCCTTTGCTAAGTTGGACCATTATTTTGTGCCCGACTGCATGCATCCTTGTTTTATGATCATTCAGGTGTTTCTCTTGATCACAAAAGCCCAATAAGAGACAGTTGGCATAACTCTTTCATTGATCACCCATCTCCTGAATGTTTAAATGATCCTGCTGCCAAATGGCATTAGTCATGAGATGGTTTCTATTTGGTGACAGTTTCTCTTTAGTGACTAACCAGATTTTTATTCTCAAAACTCTATTCATCTGTTTATTGTTTAGCTCCTGATCCTAAAATATTTGTTTTGTCTTGTTTTTTCTCTCTGCATTGTTGTTCTCCTGTAAAGAATATTTTTAGTTCGAAATGTGTTGAATATTTCATGTAAGAAAAAACATTACATGTACTTTAACGGAAATAAATCTTTGAAAAGAAATTCTTTCTGGAGAAATAACAGGGGACTTTGGATTATATGAACGCATACATTTTTTAAATAGCATAGAAACAGAAAGGTATTTTTCTCCGAAGCATTAACACTACTAAAACTAAATCTTCCATAATCACATTGACGTTATGGAATATGACATAATAGTTGTAGTGAGGATTTTTCTATGGTAAACTTCCCGTCAATATGAAATATTTCAAATGCTATATATTTTGTCCTCACTCTGCATAGCAATTTAGATGTTATAAGGATTTTGATCATAAACTAACGTCAGAGTTTTCAGAATTGATGCATTAACCTATGACTGGAGAAACCAGCGTACCTTCGTGCATTGGGGTTACTCCACGATTGGCCTGTGTATGACGTTGTTTTTTGCTAGATATATCAGTCTGCTGACAAGGCAGTATTTTAACAATTTTGACGTTTTCTGGACATACAGTTCTTTGGAAATCTGACAAAAAGTAAATAACATCAAAGATATCCTGTTATAGTTTGTGAATTATTTAGCATGATCAGAATTTAAGTTTAGCACATCTACATAAGCTGCGCAGGAGAGAAATAACTGAAATATTTCGAAGTCGTTGTTTCGTACGACGGACAAAAAATTATGTCATCCTAACAACTATGGGAAATTGCTCCAGATGCCACATATATATATATATATATATATATATATATATATATATATATATATATATATATATATATATATATATATATATATATATATATAAACTTATGAATAGACATTCTTTCCTGGGGAGGAAATCTGTAAAATATTTTCAAATGATTGTCGAAAATACTCCCTTAGCGTTGAAGCGACATTCATTTGAAATGTGGGTGTATTCCTCTCACTTCGTCAAATTTTATACTTTTTTTTCTGGTGTCAGTCTGTTCAAATCAAGGTCTATTTATTCATTGCTATAAGCAATTCCACTCAGAGATATAGGAACGTTACTAATGAAGGTAAAGACACAAAAAACAACTAGAAATCCGATGTAAACCGAGGCCATTCAGACCACAACTCTTCTAAAAAGAGTTTTGGAATTTTGAGGAGACTCATTTTAACAGTTAAAGCTAGTGGCTTTTTTTTAATGAATGATAACTCAACGAGCATACTACTACTACTACTACTACTACTACTACTACTACTACTACTACTACTACTACTACAACAGCAATAATAATAATAATAATAATAATAATAATAATAATAATAATAATACTCTGGGACTTTGACATCCAAACTGACTACCTCATCCAGGCAAGAAGACCGGACTTAGTAATAGTTGACAAAAAAAGGAAGGCCTGCCAAATACTTGACGTTGCTGTGCCTGCAGACCATAGAGTAAAAAAGAAGGAGGGTGACAAAGGGAAAAATACCAGCACCTAGCAAGAGAGTTAAGGAAGATGTGGAACATGAAAACCAGGGTAGTACCGGTCATAGTGGGCGCACTAGGAACTGTCCAAAACGCTGAGGGTGAGACTGGAGGAGATTGGGATTAGGGGGAGGATTGAGACCGTACAGACCACAGCACTACTGGGAACTGCATGGATACTGAGGAAGGTGCTAGAGATATAAGTACTGCAACGAATTGTAGCTCTGTCATGATATGCAAAGAGAGAGGAGACGTTAGCTGAGGACCTGAGGAGACTTATTGTCACAGCCCTCAGCGATAACCACTGGGCAACCGGTGTGAAACTGTAAATTGCAGAATTACTGCGACCTATGAGTACTAGGAGAAGAGGGCTGGAGACTTGAAGAGACTTGCTGTCACTCAAACTCCAACGGTTACCACCAGGCAACTGGTGTGAGATTCCTAATAATAATAATAATAATAATAATAATAATAATAATAATAATAATAATGATAATAATAATAATCCAAACGGTAGGAAAGGGGTGATAGGTGAGGAAGAGATGAGATATGAGGTGAACACCTGAGGACATTAACTGTCACTCAGCTCACAGTGACGACCAACGGGTAACTGGTGTGAAACTGTAAACCACAGTATTGCTGTTGACTATTGCTGTGAGAGTGTTGAAAGGAGGGCTGAAGTCTTGAGGAGACCTGCTGTAACTCAACCTCCAGTGTTAACAACCAGACAACTAATGAGAAATTGACGATAATAATAATAATAATAATAACAATAATAATAATAATAATAATAATAATAATAATAATAATAATGATGATGATGATGATGATGATGATGATGATGATGACAAATGATTGGAAACGTCTTGCTTATCCAAATTTAAAACAAGGAGAAAAATCAAGAAAAATCTGAATTCTTGCAAATAAAAATAATAAAATAAATGAAATTTTTGTGCATCTTCTTCAGGCAAATTCAAGTGTAAAACAAATTTGGAAACGTTCTGCAGAGAGAATGATGTAAATTTCGAAATCACGGAAGAAAGTTTGAATATTCAAAAAGTTGAAAAAATGAAATGTGTATTTTGTCAAAGAGTATAGAACGTGACTCAAAAGTGATGCAATAATGTTTTGGAAAAAGTAGTGCATTTTCAAACCCTTGGTAAACAATCATCAAGGTTTGTGCCGAATATGTACCATTTTATTTGAAAGTTCGTGTGTTTTGAGCCAGGAAGTTCACTCACCTAAGTTGTGTGCTAGAGCCTCTCACCAATTTTTTTTATGTACCTGGAGGTCGTCATCGAAGATGCAAGTCATGTTTTTCCTGAAATGCTTGGTCATCTCCGTTGTTCATTTTTTTTTTTACTTTGCTCTGATGCACGATGGAATGTCGGCACAAAGTGGTAGATGTACATCCCATGTACAATAGTTCATGTTTTGCACATTCAGCTGTGTTATAGATTGTCAAAGACCCTCCCCATAATTGCACATGCATTGCAATATCTAATATTTTTCAATATTATTGTTTGTCCAACGAGGTTACATCATCTTCATAGACGACAGCAATTATGTTTTTGGAATTTCTCTAAATTTTGGTTGACAAGAGACTGAGGATGATTGAAGGTTTTGGCTGTGCAAAACTATCAGCGGTTCTAGAAAGACTGGAGCAGGTTTTGGGTTATCACTGGCATAAATCATTTTTTATCCCCATTTGTTTTCCTTGGTGAAATGATTACGATATGAAGGATTGCTTTCAAAATTTGTTGATATCCCTTTGATATGAACAAAAATAACATCAATGTACCATATCCAATAAAATGTTTGCATTCCAAGATTTTTTGATGAATTATATTTGTTCTGTGAGCAATATTCGAGTATAAAGAAGTAATGACCCCCGCCCAATCTTTTTCAGCAATCCTTAAATTCCCAAATTAGCTATATGTTTCACAAAATCTTTTTCGTAAGAGAAAGATATTCTGTTTTTTGCTTTTTGGTAGCAATTAATCCATTCCAACACTTTGGTAGAATAAGAACCATTCCCACTAAAAATCGGTTTTGAAGATTGACAATCTGGACTAAAGGGGTCTTTACACTTTCTCTTATTTTTTTTGTGTGTGTGTGTTCTCTTCCCTCATTGTGACCTTCTTTTTTCGAATCATTGATAATAAGGTTTAAGTCTAGCCGATATATTGGTTAAAATATCAGGGCAAGCCTTTCTGTAGCCTCTTTACCTAATCGCCAGGCCTCTCTATCATAGGTGCCACGGAGGCAATATTGCATCAACTTGGTTATTTCTTCACACTTTTTTATTTTGCCAGCCCCAGTTTTGCATATGCTCTCATGGGATCGTGAGTCGTAATACTTAACGGTCGTCCCACTTGCACCATGACCAGCTGATTGTCATTTGATTTTTCCATGAATTCTATGTAAACAAACATGTTGAGGAAGATGACGCAACGATCAAAATCGAAACCAACAGCTGGAAAGAGCTGGCAACTACATCTATCTTGGACGATGAATCTCTGTGATATTCCCAAAAGGAGGGAAAATCTAATAGAGAATCATCTTTGGTTGACAAGGTCTCCACAGAGCAGGCTCAAATTCCAAGAACAAGTACATCACGTTTGTCTTTAAGAGAAAGGGGTTCTGCAAATGTATTCCCCTGTCATATATTTATGGAGCTGGAACATGGAACCCACCTAAAACACTGACCCTCAAACTGAGATAAACGTGCATAGGAGAGAACTATGCTCAATGTCACATATGATAGTGCTTCCATCTCAGAAAAGCTGACAGGTGACATCTCTACCAGAATACCTTTAAAACGCTACTCCTTATGATATTTCATGTCATCTATCACATTTGGATGTTGAACGATTCCAAATATATTCTGTGAGTTTGCTTGGAATATGTTCTTCAACCAACTTTAAGCACTGCATAAACATTTCTTAGTATGAATATGTTTTGTTTCGGAATGGATAGATTTCTCCTTCGTATCTCTGTAAATGTATTTTTGAACATGAAAAATAAAAGAAAACTACCAATGATTTCTTAGAACATAAAGCTTTATTGATATAACATTTTTTTTAAAAACTTATAACATTCCCAGTGTTTTTGTATCAGCACTTGAAAGTAAAGATGATGTAGAGGTTACAAAGTAATATTTGATTCAAATTCCATGTTAACAGGAGACATAGATATTTTCAATTTTATATGGATGTGATTTATAAGATAGATCACTTCAAGACTGGAAAACCATTTTGAAGTTTTTTTTTTGTTTAGAATTGAGAACTCAAATATTTTCCACACCTGAAAATAATCAAAAAATGTGTTCAAGTAACTGTAACGGATGTTAACTATGCTTTTGCAATATATACTGGGAAGATTAACACACACACTCACTCACACACACACACACACACACACACACATACACACACACACACACACACACAATCATACACTCACATAGCCACCCCCTACATATATATATATATATATATACATATATATATATATATATATATATATATATATATATATATATATATATATATATATATATATATATATATATATGTATATATATATACTCCCTATCACAGCCAGTAATTAAACAGCCGTTGCGTAAAAAATTGTGATCATGTAAAGAAATACCCATTGTCAAAAATTATCCTATGTATGAGACCACAGGAATTTAAACCGGAAAATAAATAGAATAAGGTAAACGATTGGTATACTATGCGATCATCTATGTGCTCTTCATAAACCAACCAAAATAAAAACCTCAAAAAGCAGAAGAAATAATGAAGATTGTATCGGGTTACTGATGACAATTTTTAAGTTCAGAGACAGAACGGTATGGCCTGCAGCGCCGGAACACACAAACACAGGAGTATATATATAAACAGATTTAAAATGTTGCCACCTTGAATGGTAACGGGTCAAACGCCTCCAAAAAATGTAGATCCATTACCACTATCGCAACCACTCATAAACTACTTACATCAATTTGAAGTAAAAAATGTACTCCACCCTCGAAAATAATGATATCCTTCCCTGATAACATGAAAGTTGCAAAAGACGTCCGTATGTTTGCCAACATAATCTAACAAATAAAATGGTGCCGTTGCGTTACCTGAATATCTTTCTCTACTTTTGTATTAATGCAAACCAAGACACGATATAGTGAAACGGTATATACTATAATTACATTATGAGCCTTATGATGCTCACAAACTATCCACCACACACTGATATGAGCACCACCCAGAATTGGTCGCTCAAAGTCAAGGTGTGGCAATATTATTAGAATTCTAAGTACACAGAGATCAAAGCCAATCGCCCACACATCATATTCGAGGGTGCAGAGGGACTATGTTCTCTATTAAAGCATATTATCATTTCATTAGACAATCTTGAACCTGATAACTATTTATCAGTGCCCTTATGTCATCATATCGTTGCCTATCCTAAATTTCTGACTGAAACTCGGTTGGCAAGGAATATAACCAGACACAATAATAATAATAATAATAATAATAATAATAATAATAATAATAATAATAATAATAATAATAATAATAATAATAATAATAATAATAATAATAATAATAAAAAAAAAAAACACCACCACCAGGCAACTGGTGTAAGATTCAAAATAATAATAATAATAATAATTGCCCTGGAGAATGGCAACCACAAATTACTCTGGGACTTGGACATCAAAACCGACTACCTCATCCAGGAAAGAAGACCAGACTTGGTAATCGTAGACAAGAAAAAAGAGGCCTGCCAAATAGTAGACGTAGCTGTACCTGCAGACCATAGAGTAAAGAGGAAGGAGAGTGAAAAACTGGAAAATACCAAGATATATCGAGAGAACTGGAGAAGATGTGGAACATGAGATTCAAGGATGATAATTCTTAAAAACTGAAAATAAGGTTGATAAATGAATAAGCTACTTCCATTGTCCTTTGTTGATACGTGACCACTAAAATGACTAAATTCGCAGAGAACAAGCGTGCTACCTGATAGATAAGTGGAAATAGCACGGTAAAAAAATAAATTAAAAACCTTAGAGGTGAAATATTGTCTTTTTAGTTCTCTAGCTCGATTGGTGCAGCCTGTGCACGTGACACATACATAGCCTGCCAGGAAAGAAGGTCATTTTTTTTCTGACTCAGATCTGAGTGTAGTATCTGCACAATGGCATAGACCAAAGTGTAGGAACTGATCCCAGACATCCATAGGGTCTGAGGAGGTCGGCGGTTTTTTTATCTCTGTCCTACTGTGCAAGTGCAATGTGGAAACTAACGAAAGATACTGAGGTTCCGCATTGCTAATTGCATTGAGGCATATGGACTCGTTGGAGACCCTCAAATATTCACTTGGTCTCGTCACAGGGAAGCAGTTAGCTTTGCAGCGGTGATATCTGATTGTGTAAGTGGGATAGGTTGGCTTGTCTTGACGCTTTTGCAACTACCATTTAGGGAACTGTCGTAATTTTTATGGGTGCAGAACTCCATCCCACATCAGACTTAATTTTGGGAGTGCAAATAGGTAGAGGAGCCAGACACATTAGAAAATTAGGGAAACCTATATTGATGGTGATTCTGTTTTTGTTGACAGTTGCAGTTGATGGTTTTTCTTGTAGTATGACAGGGTCGCAATTTCAAAGAAACTGAAATTCGGCATCTTTTCCCGGAGGTCTTTTGAAAAGTCACTCGTCGAAATATGTTTTCACTTATCACATTTGAATGGTGAACACTTTTGAATAGTTTTCCTGTATTTCCATGGAAGATGTACATTAACAAACGTAATGCACTGCGAAAATATCTTTCACATTCATTGAAACAGCTTCTCTCAAAATATGTAGATTTTTGGTTTGCACCTCTGAGAACGAAGTTCCAAAAGTGAAACTAAAAAAGAAAACTAAGTACTAATGTTTTTCAATATACATATAAATGCATTGGTGGAATAGTTTTTGAAATGTATAACCTTTATAGTAAGTAAATTTGAAAGAGTACTCGAAAGTAAAGATGTTTGTGGAAGTTGGAATCTAATATTCGATTTGGATTCTGTGTTAACGGGAAAAACGGATATTTTTCAATCTTATAAAGATGTTTCTTGCAAGATGGAACATTTAGAGATTCAAGAACCATTTTTAAGTCTTTTTTGTTGGAGTCTAGAATTAGGAACTCTAATATTTCCAACACCTGTACATTACTGATATTATCGATACGAAAATAATCACAAAACGTTTTCACACGTCTATACTGGGCGTGTGTGATCTGTAACATATTTATCTTTAAATGTACAATACACATACGGATATATATATATATATATATATATATATATATATGTATATATATATATATATATATATATATATATATATATATATATATATATATATATATATATATATATTTATATATATATATATATGATCGTTGATTTGACATTTTTTTTCAATTCCCCTCCCCTCGCTCATACATTACCTTTACCTCTTCCACTGTTTCTAGAAAAACACAAATGAATGACGTAGATTCGTATACTGCTATATCTCAGCTGAACAGAGGCTGATTTTCAATAATTACCTAGAGCTCACCCCTCCTCAATTCTTGGAAAATACTATTTGGCTGATCATCAGGGTCATAAACATAGGCAAGTCTACAGACATTGATCAACCTTTCTACAACATTTAATGATTGCTTTCATATCGCACTACCACCTGTGCCTTCTAACAATGAAGACGATTGAGTTCAACCCTGGATATTTCATTCTTATGCTCTCTTTTAGTAAGTACATCCCTATCTGTCTCTGTTTCTGTCTGTTCCTCTCTTTCTCTTTCTCTTTGTATCTGAGTCCCTCCCTGTCTCTCTCTCTCTGTATCTCTGTCTGTGTGTGTGTGTGTGTGTGTGTGTGTGTGTCTGTCTGTCTGTCTCTCTCTCTCTCCCCCTCTCCCCCTCTCTCTCTCTCTCTATATATATATATATATATATATATATATATATATATATATATATATATATGGACATGCAAGAAGTGAAGACACACTGATGGCTTTGCGTCAACTTTTTCCAAACATTTAGAGTTTCAAGCAAATATTCCCTAGTTACCTATTTACCTATTATCTCATTTGATACTTTATGAACTGATCAAAGATGGTTACGAGAGCATGAAGTTTTGGCATAGATTTGATAAGTTCAGCAATTACAGTTTAAATTTTTGACCCAGTTTGTTAGCTTGCTACACAAATTTATATGTGATATTGTCAACATGTGTTCGGTGGGAATAATGCCAGGGAACTGACATGTCATTCGATGCACTTTTCAAAAATGGAAAAAAAAACTGTTAGTAAAATATATTCATTAGCATTGAATGGAATCGTCTAAAATAGGCATCAAAGGAAAAATACACTGTTCAACGTGTATGTATATATATATATATATATATATATATATATATATATATATATATATATATATATATATATATATATATATTGGTGCGTGTGTGTGTGTTTGCGTGAGTGTAGTTGTATCTGCGATCTTGTGTGTGAGTGCGTGTGTATGCACACACATGCACGTTGACTATCATCATCATTATCATCATCATCATTCTTTCGATATCTGTTGTTTGACATAGACTTCCTCCAGGATTCGTCACACTTCTCTATCACTGAAGTCGCAGAACTGGTTCCTTCTGATTTTCCCTACTCCGACTCTCTAACAATTTTTTTTCTGGCTTTGGTCATACATGTGATATCGGGGAATGTCGTGAGTTGCAACGCCCATCGTTTGTCTGGCATTCTTGCAGAATGGCCAGCCTACTGCTATTTGTGATTTTCAATGGGTTCTATGAATGGCCTGTCTCCCATCTTTTCCTGGATGTACAATGCTGTTTTGTGGTCACTCCATGTGAGGCCCAGCATAATTCGTTCATGTGCACGGTTTTCAATTTGCAAATCCGTCTTTCGGTTGGGTTCCATGTTTCATAATTGACTTTCAGTGAGTTACATTGGTTATACACTTTTCCTTTTAGGATCCTCTTTTTCTTAAATTTGAGCTTGCTTCGCCAAAGGCTTGCTATCCTAGAGTGGTCCTTTGGCTGATTTCTTCTTCCTTGCCCTAAAACTATGACCAAAAGGACAACATTATACATAGGCACCTGCAACATCAGAGCACTGGGGATTGATACAATGGTTATCAACAAGGAATTCAGGAATTGAGAATTCCAGGCATGGTAAATCACGAATCCAGCACCTCAACACCGTATCCTAGTGTCAACTTGATGGAATTTCTTGCCACTGGTATCGAATAGTGGTTCATGTATAAAAATATCTGAGTGAGCAAATCACTCCACTATACTTACCATACAGATGTTATAGAAGTTGAAACTGTTACCTACATAAATGTCCATATTTATCAATCCATATATCCATAGTGAAATATTGGATTCGATTCACAAACAAGTTGAGGACTCTGCCTTTCTCTACCAATAGTTCACTGCATTCAAAGCTCCACTCCGATTCGATAACTTTGTACCTTGGATCGTGTACATATATATATATATATATATATATATATATATATATATATATATGTGTGTGTGTGTGTGTGTGTGTGTGTGTGTGTATGTATGTGTGTGTGTATGTGTGTGTGTGTGTGTATGTATGTGTGTGTGTGTGTGTGTGTGTGTGTGTTTGTTTGTTTGTTTGTTTGTTTGTGTGTGCGTGTGTGTGTTGGTATATATTAATATTAGCATGAGGAGATAGGTTAGTAACAACCCATTCGTAGACAGATAAAACCAAGTGTGTTTGCATATACATCTATCTGCTTTTTGAATAATTTTTCGACAACGATTCGATAATGGTTTCCCGGTATTTCTTTTTAGAATATTTTATAGTCATCAATATCGATTTGTCTAAATCTAATGTGCACATGCTTAGGTCGCTAGAGCAGAAATTATGCAGCTCAGAGCTGCATAATTCCAACGTTAATATGCATAACATGTTCATCTTTCCTTGCTTCCATTCATTTTTTTTTTCTTTTGTAATTTTAAACTTAGGGCATCTCATTCATAATCGATGTCAAAAACCTCTAGATATGTTTTAAGAAATGGTTATTTTCCACTTTGAAAATTTCTGTATACATTTGTAACTATCTTTATGCAATTGCTTAGCCTGTTATATAATGAAATAATGAAATAGCGAGCAAGTTTGTCTCACAAAGAGAAAGGTTTACGGTCTATTCAGGGTATCAGCGAAGAGTGAGGAAGATTCTTAATAAGAAAAAACATCCGTGTGCCCTCAGTCGCTAAGTTGTGTGGTTAGGGCGTTGTTATCCCTTCAGTATAATAGCAAACTGCTGAAGAGACACCAATAAAAAAATAATAAACATTATCTGCTATGACCAGACTTGGGACTTGCAAAGATCACTAAGCTGATGCATGCAACGGAAACAAGGACTTTGTTGCAGGGTGTCACTGTTTGCTTGTTTTTTTTCCCGGTTTTTTCAAGATACGTGACACTTGAATTTTCACCTGAGATAGATTGAAGGAACGATAGATCGAAAAGATTAAATGAATATATGAAAGAACTAATGGGTATCAATTAGTGGAAGAAATCAGTGTCCAAGAATAAAAACTGAAAGAAAATCCATTCACATAATAGATAAAACATCGCCTAATCTAAACGCAAATATGAATGTTATACCTTCATACTAACCAATACAGTGAAAAAAATGAAATAATTCAGTACAAATTGGAGTATTAGCTAGAAAATTACACCTTTCTGGATATAGTGCTATGCCATCCCTCTCCATGACAACCTCGATTGCGCTGACTTTTGCCTTGTTGATAGTCAAACTTTTCAATCTTCCATTTTTCTTCTCAGGCTTTCCCCTGCACCATCTATTGTCATTTCTCCTTGGTACAGTGTCCAGCTTATCTTGAATATTGCCGCTCAATCAATTTTACAATATCTGTCACCTTGAACCAAATTTGATATTTGGCATAAAAACCTCTCTCGGGGTTAGAAGAACTTGATTTTTTCATTTAGATAGGGTTCGATCTGATACGTAAGTTTATCCTAAATTGATCCCTTAGTTTGCGTCCAGAATTAAGGAGTATTCATCTGTGTACCTTTCAGTTTCTATGTACCAGGTTTTGGCTCAGGCAGAGAGTTTGATTACTAAATCCAGGGTCCCAATAATTAGGCTTGTGTACCTATTCAGGCCAAGAAAACAATTGGTGATAAACTTGGCCGGATAAGAATTTCCATTTAAGAGGATATTGCCAGTGTGGCCAATTTAGCAGTTTCTGCGCTAAATTCAACCCATTTTTTGTTTTGCTAAAAACAACACATTTCTTTTTTTGGTACTTTTAGCCAATTCCTCATTTTTTAAATTTCATCCCGTTTCTTGGTTTTGGAAATTTAACCCACGTTCTGTTTTGGTGAATTAAAGCAATGTTTGGTTTGATGAATTTAGCCTATTTCTTGTTTTGGTAAAATTAGCCTATTTTTGTTTATGCAAATTTGACCAATTTGTTGCTTTAAAAAATTTCGCCCATTCCTTATTTTGGTAAACATAAAAAAATTCCTGTTTCGATAAATTTAGCCCATTTCATTTTTTTGTTAATTCAATTCATTTTTTGCTTTGGTAAAATTTTCGCATTTTTCGATGAAGTATATTTAGTACATCTCTTGTTCTGGTAAATTCAGTGCATCTCTTGTTTTAGTAAATTTAGTACATTTCTAATTTTGGTAAATTTAGTGTATTTCTTGTTTTGGCAGAGCAAGGATGTGTTTTTTTCTTTTCGGCTTTAGCAATTTAAAGTTGATGGGGATGCTGGTTGCTGTCGTATTGATAATACAATGGTATGCGCTATTTTTGATGAAAACTCGTTTCACTGCTAAGCACTGGATGGTTATGCTTCATAAATTCCTTTGGAACTCTTATTACAATATAGTCCGCCTTGTTTGGACTTCAGTCAAATATATCCTCGATTACTAAGTGAGCTAATATGTATTACAGTATCTGTAGCTGAATTGAATTGATTTTGAATTGATTTCACTGTTGAATATCGATTCCTCTTTTCTGTAGATAGATTTGGTGTACAAGTTCCCATAAAAAGCAAAATAAGACGAGGAATTTTATTCAGAAAATAATTAAATAGTATCAACCGAGATCAATTGGATAGTTCAGATGGTTTCTGTGGCAAGCAATGAGAATAAGTTGCGCACTCCCATACACAAAAACTACCGAATGTCACTGAAGTTTGACCCGAGTCAAAAATATGTTGGTGGTTGATAAAGCAACTGCAAAGTGGAATGGATGGCACCACTTATCACACTTCAAGTCAAATTAGCTTATCATAAACTAGGTATGAACAAAACTCTGTACGGGGAAATAGATATCTAAAAACGAAATTAAAAGCGTAATCAAATTTCATCTTAAAATCTTAAGATTTTTCTTGATTCTGCTTGATAACAAGCTAGTTGAGGAAAGATGACTTTTTATTATTAATTATAACGTAAAATTAATCCATAAAAAGTCAGCATTTACTTAAAATGGCGAAATATCGATCATTACGTCGTATTTCATGGGAGCTTATTGAATTCTGTAGTCGGACGTGATGGATTAGTTGTAATAAATGATGAATGAGTTGATAATTCAAAATGAATTGTGGTCGAAACACAGATAGTTAAATACCCCTCAACGCAAGTATAAAGATATATCATATTTTTTTAAAAACTGAGTGTAAAGCACATTATTGAAAGATCATCAATCAGTAGACACTAGAGTTATTGCATGATCTTTGGATGATGACTGACGCTATTAATAGCAGCTCCCAATTTGGACTGTATGGCGGACTGTAAGCAGAATGACTATTATCTATTTTGCTCGACGGTCTGATAAGAATAAAAATTGGTACATCCTGTACAATCTCTCTCCTTGATATCTTATTTTTCACTTATTCAACATTATTACATCATTTCAGAATTTAAAAAATGTTTTTTGATCGAAGCCTGATTGAAAAAGAATGGAAAATATCCACTTCAAAAATGTTAAATTAATCAAAATGAAAGAAAATCATTTTCTCATTTTTTTCTCCTGTTTTCAAATCCTAAAAAGAACTGTTCAACTGTTCCATATCTATTCGAATAAATGCAAACAAGGTAAGATTTATATGTGAAATGTGCTGGAAAAATCAATGGAAGCCCTAATGTAAAAATTCAATTGATAATATATAGGGAAATACAGGAACTAATTCAATAGAATCTCATCTTTCCATAAATAAGTTCAGAAATCTTCATTGAAATCAAACAAAAATCGAGTTGATTTTCGTCATCGAATTCTAGAGAATTTTCTAAGTGCACATATTAACATGATTCTTGTTTACCTAAAACGACTATTCATGACATATTTTTCTATGTATAGTCATGAATCTTTTAACCAAATAATGACACAATGATAAAATTATCTTTGTACTAATATGGGTTTACTTTATCCTCACGTGTCGATTTGATGCCAAAAATTTTTGTCCCTCTTGAGCAGCCAGAATAAGTCGTAAATTGTTCATTAAACCAAATCAAGCACTGTCAGAGTAAGCCCACGGACTTAGCAAACTTGTTTACTTGCTCACTGATGAAGCAATTCAGACCATCGTGAAAATGTGTAAGAATATCAAGAACGGTATAAAATATAATCTAAGCTTGTGTACACAGACATTTGGCTGTATATTACGTATTTATTTGGATTTTTCTGCGTTTGTCAGTGTGATTGTGTGAACACAGGTGCGTGTGTATGCATATGAGTGTACATTTTTCGAACAATTTAATAACCAGCGAACTTTGGAATGCACTTCGTAAATATTAGTTCTGTTCTAATGGGCATTTTTTTTATTTGATTCTGTTTGATAATATTGGTTATCCGGGTCCCAATAAATCTCATACCAAACATTTTGAAGTATTAATTTCTGGGGAAAAAAAGTTTATATTGAATAACGTGTAAATCAATATTAAAGTGCAAAAAATACCTGTTTCAAAGCTGCATACAAATCAGTGAATTAACCTCCCGGCAAAGCACGTGCTTTCATATATTTCGAGCCATTTTATTGATTGCTTCTGAAAAAGAACTGTTTTCTTTCTCTAATCTCAAATCAATACTAGCTTTATTACCTGAGCTATGCAGTTTTTCGGCAGCATAGTTTATGTTTTCTTTTATTTCATTCTGTTACAAAAATCACATTTAATCTAAACAAAATTCGTTTCCAGTGAAAAAATGATGAATAAAATAGAAAAATCTATTCGAAAAATTAGCTCAAAAAAGTCTTTCATAATATTTCATAAACTAGATTTTAAAAAATATTACATGTATGGGTAGTCACTAATCAAAAACCTCCCTCCAACAAATGCCTTTTGGAAGCATACCAGGTTTGGGAGATCAATCATAAATAATGAAAATAGGATATGAATGGATAATAACCTTTTGGGGGCAGGGATTATAAAAATGTCTCAGTTTTCCCCAATCCACCCCAACAAAAAAAAAAGAGGGAAAAAAGAACTACGAACGTGCGGTCACAATCTGAGGAATCAATTTAACGTAAATCTTCATAGAAAATTGATAACCGAATGAAATTCTCTCAAGGGGATTTGGAAAAAAAAGAAGTGTTTTCCTGACATCATAAGGAGTGGACGTCAAAATTCACAGCTCTCTAGCTACAAAAATGCTTCCTGGAAGCGTAACACGTAAAAAGCCAGCAAGCAATCCAGACAAGATGAAAACCTGAGAGAAATCTATAATGACAGTTTCATTTGAAGATTTTTAATAACCGTCATTGTTAGATTTTTAGCATCCTTCGTTGGACATCGACCTCCCGAAAGCTTTGCCAGACCTCTCTATCATGGGAATCGCTGAGCCAGTTCTTTCTGAACTTGTTTATTTCCTCACGCCATCTTATATTTTACCAACCACAGTCTGCATATGATCACCGGGGATCCATGTCGTGAGTTGTGATGTTTACTAGTTGTCTGGCATTCTTGCCACATGATGACCCATTGCCATTCGAGTATTCTCATCATCTTTGCTTTTTTCTCAAATGAACTGGCCTGTTTTGTGATGTATGTGATTTTGTATAAGATTCCCTCACGAACACCTAAACAACATAGTATGTTTCAGTATATTCACATTTCCTTTGCTGATAGTTGCGCTAGTCATCTAATGGAAGTTCAACCTTTTTCATAGGATAAGTGCTGACTATGATGACTGCGTACGACTATCAATTCAGTGGTTTTATATCAGAAATACTTATATCCCTACAGTATCAGAGTTCGAGTTGAAGTGAAAATCAATGATTCATAATGCTACTTTTCAGTTGAACTGGCTCTGATATTTAAATAACATTACATATTAGATACATATGGGGCAGATGTTTTTGTTGAATTGATTCTGCCTGAAATAACAGAAGAGATGGCCTGTAATCCGATCTGTGAACGTATGTCTATCCGATTGTACGCCTATGCATGTATACACATACATTCAGGCACACACACTCACTAAGACAAAGAAAAATATGGAAACACAGAACGCAAGACATACACTCACACATATACACACACATATATATATATATGTATATATATATATATATATATGTATATTTATATATATATGTGTGTGTATATATATATATATATGTATATATATATATACACACACATATATATATATATATATATATATATATATATATATATATATATATACGCACAAAATATGTGGTACAAATAAGGCTAGCAATATAATAATATATCAATAATATGAAGCCACTTATGAAATGCAATGGATTTATTTCATAGAGTGCTCGATACATACAACATTTTGTTAAGTTGTTTTAGAGTATCGCTGGAAATGAATCGTGGATTGTTGATTCGCTACTCAAACTATCTCATGTTTCTGCCCTCTTGAGGATTCATCAGGTGATTCACCTGATGAGGCCCGAAGAAGGCAAAAACATGAACTAGTTCGTGTAGCGATTCCACAATCCACTATATATATATATATATATATATATATATATATATATATATATATATATATATATATATATATATATATATATATATATATATATATATATACAAACATACACACACGAAGGTAATTTAATATGTTCGTGGCCTGAACCTTATTGTAGAATAATCAAGTGAAAAATCGCATTGGTTCGTAACACAAATATTCGATTAACCGTTGTGAATTCAAGATCTTGTTGAAGTCACAAGAACAGCCCCGGAAAATCAAAAAAGAAACCATTGTACTAGACAGAAACTAGGCATCGATTTTAGAAGGACAAAAACAAGGAGCGTGAATTGGACTCTAGCAGAGAAATATCTAGATTGGTTGAACATGGGCTTCCCTATTAACTTCCTCTAGAGTTCCGAGTGGGAAAAACACAAGAGACTTCACACTAGCCTCAGTAGTTGAATTGATAGCTTGCCAATCTTCTGCGCTCAACCACTCCCTGACCACCCAGGATCTCCGGAGGGATTTGATTGTCTTTTTCGTTCAACTGCTACAATACAATCTAAATGCCCATGCTGTTGACGCTATCGTTGTTTGGGAAGTCAACCAATGAGAAGAGAGAGCTACTTTTTAACCGTTTGCTGGTTGACTAGACGGGTCAAAACTCTTTGTAAGGTAGATTAAACGTGACCAGCTGACCCAACAACTAATACCATTTTTTTATAAATGGCTTCATTCCCTCTATCTGATGGGCAAACACCTTTTTTGCTTCAATATCCCTTCTTAAATACCAACTGCATTAGTGAAGCATTATTTGAAATAACATAACTTAGTAAAATGATATAAAAAATATAGCACGTATTTGATGATAGAAATATTATGAACCGTCAGTTTTTTCGAAATCAGGGCATTTTTATGGGATCGAACCAGGTGTAATTTAGGCAACAAGGAATCCAGAAATAAGTAACTCTTAAAGCACACTATATGCTAGCAAGTGTGTATGATGATAAGGAGAACAGTTGTTTTAAATGACTTACCTTATAGAATGATATGTTTTTAAAAAAATATGTTGTGAGTGGTAATGACTTCATTCTTAATGAGGCACCGGTGTTTTTTTCAGTGCACATTTTTGTATAAATACTCATACACGTACACACATATCCATATACACTTATACACTCACACACACACACACACACACATACACACACACATATATATATATATTCATATATATATATTCATATATATATGTGTGTGTGTGTGAACTTGTGTGCAAGTATGTGTATGTCTGCATGTGTGTGTATATATATATATATGTGTGTGTGTGTGTGTGTGTTTGTGTGTGCACACGCACGTGTGTGTATGTGTAGAATCCGAAAATTAATTTGTCTCTCGCTTTTGCGTGATGATCAAGTCAGCAGTCATAAAAATCGTGACCTAATGTTATACGTATACCCTGTTTTGTACGAAATCAACGGTGGTCTTGTATATATATATATATGTATATATATATATATATATATATATATATATATATTAACGTAAGTACACTCTTCCCGTTTCAAATTCAAGTTTTGTTTGTATTAGATAACTGATGATTTAAAACATATGAATAAATGTATACTTTTTTCTACGTACTGCTGCGCCAGGAATATAACTTGAAATAGGTCAGTAAGTCGTTAGGTATTGGGTTCATACTGACAAAGCATCGTAATTAAAAAGAAAACAATTCCTAAATATAGGGTGCACCTTGAATTTTCTATTGAAAATATAAGAATTGACGCGTGATCTGAAAAATTCGTTTCGGTTTTCAATCAAAGCAAAAACAAGGAATTGTGTTTTGTTTTTTCCCAAGAAAGAATTGCAAAAACCCGGAATTCATTATATCTATCACAGTTTTCGTCTATTCACATTTACATTTATTTTTCTTTGTTGTTGCTTGGTCGTGTTTGAGCACGGAATATATTTGTATTGATCATGAAGTTTATGAACCCTACTGTGCTCTTATACCCCTGTTTGTGGAAGTGCTTGCCCATCTGCACACACTAAGAGACAAATCAACACGGAAATACACTCACGCATATGCATTTGATCACTCCCCCAGGCATACAAACACATACAGATACAGTAATTGTTTGATCAACGAAGAATAAACGATGCTCTCACTCCCATCATATATTTTTGTCACAGAAAAACACGTTTTGTTGCCCATTATTTTTGCAAGGATAGAGGAGGCGTAGCAGTGACATAATTCCTCAGCCAATGGAATAATCTTGCTAAAGGAAGGTATGAAGAAAGGACATTGATTGGCGACAGTGTTTCAGTCATCAGTTTAAACTAACGATACGATTAAGGAACAGATGTTTACACACTTTCAAGTGTAAGTTAACTTTGATTCATGAAATGCAATCGAATTTCTGAAAGGATAGCTAAGAAAATCACTCGAAAAATGTTTTATTCTTTCAGGGAGAATTGAACAATTTGTGATACACAGAAGAATGTAGGCAGTGTGACGGTCATCCCCAGAGATCATATACGATACTGAGACTGACAGAAAAAACAGTGATATGGACAAGTTCAGGGGATATTGGTATCGCATTGCCAATAGACATTTGATGATGATTCGAAAATATGAGCAATAGAATTTCCAAAGAAAACGCAAACAATACTAATTGAAGGACATCATTCTCACTTACTCCTGGGTGATGATTGAGAGTAATAGTGTTACCCATACTTCACATTGATGAATCATTGTAGCCCGTGCTTATATCATAACTAATAATCCAAAACATACCTTAAAATATTGAAAAAGAAATTCTTCTATGTGAAGGTATTTGAGAGAAGATTCAGACACAGTCAGTCGAAAAAAATGTCCAAAAAGATTCTGAAAATGCTCCCTTGAAAAAAAACAAAAAAAACAAAAAAAACAACCTCACTTCAGGATAAGCCAAATGGTGTACTCGTGCAAATTTTTAGGTTGTAGCCCATGATATATGAAGAAAAAGGTTAGGAGAACACACACACACACACACACACACACACACACATACACACATACACATATACACACACACACAAACACACACAGCACATACACACACACTTGTGCGCGCGCACTAACAAAAAAAAATCGTTAACCCACTTGGCTTTTTCTCTGGGCCATTAGTAGGGCCGAGGTTATTCGATAATGAGGAGAACGAGGGGACAAACAAGACAAATGGTCTCATATATATGACAGAATCGATAAACCGAATTGTAATCTCTGCTGAGACTGTTTATGATAGCTTAGCACAAACGCCCTGGAGAAAGGTATGAAGCTACGTCATACAATCTATCCCCTCACCATAAATCTTGTAAAAAATATCTTGTCCCTTGCTTGCGATAATGGTTGACAAAAAAAATAGTAGTTGAGAGATTTCGACCAAATTGAAAGAGGTATATTTTCTAATAGTTATTTTATGCATGATGTCTTCTAAAGATTAGCTCAATACGACACAAGGCAAATTGGGAATTGTGGAAGCTTCCTGTAACCCCTAAAACCAAGGACTGCATCAAACTCAACAACGACTCAGGCCCGTTATTGAAATTCATATAACCTCAATGATAGACTTGGAGAACAATATAGCGGGATATCCATTGGACTGTGAAATCATTGTAGTTTGAAAAGCTCTTTGCTGATCCTCAAACTAGGGCATTTCTTTGAGGCCGATGCAATCGCAACGATGAATATCACGATTTTGAAAGGTACATTCTTCCTTGAGCTGCCCGGAAGGATCTTCACACTTGAAACATTGCATCTATTTGTTATTTGATCAAGCACATGGTAGTGAGGAGAGAATAGAAAATATCGAAAAAAAAGAACAGTGACAGAAAGCCTTCTTTTTACCTTGAAATAAAGATTTGAATAAAAATATTACGTTCATCATAATCAGTCTTCTATAGTCTGTGCGTTTATGTAGACTTTGGCCAGGATTAACCAAACCTCTCTATCATGGGTGTCATGGAGCCAATTTTTACATAACTTGTCTTGATAATCTCGTCGTCGTATATTTTGCCAGCTGCAATTTTGTTGTAATCTCTAGTGATAAATGTTGAGAGTTGTGATGTCAAGCAGATGTCTGCTATACTCGCAATATGACCAGCACATCGCCATTCGACTTTATTGAATTTTATGTCACAAAATAGTACATCGAGCTGTTTTGTGACTGGTCGATGTGATGTTGAAACTTTAATGTGCAACCTGCATGGTTCATAGGTTAATTGTCTCTAACCCCCACTATTAATCTCACAATTCTACCTCCTCCCTGTCCCTCTCTGATTAATGAAAAGAAACTAAGCATTTACCGTGTTTCATTGAAATGTCCATGCTATTTTGTTTCTCCCACGCCAAAGAGTTGATGTTCTTTAAGAGAAACCATGTTAAATAAACTTCTTTGCAAATGTTTTCCCGACAAGTACAATATGTTAGTCTTCTTAGTCTCCATTGAACAACTTTTATCGTCGATATGATATTCTAACATTTTGTCTCTCATTATCCCTAATTCTGTGGCAAAAATTACGACCAGAACGTTCTCTTATTTATGATTTAAGTCGTTTTATCCCTTCCCGTGCAATTTCCCTTCTTATCTTATCTAATTTCCTCTCATTGGATCTCCCAATATTGCTCCATCCACAAACTTTTTTTCCAATGCCCAGTCCAAGTTGGGGGCTGGTTTATTTCGTTTTCTTCAAGATCAAACTTTACCTAATTTACGAGAGTAACATCTTATCTCTCTAACTGTCCGTCCAGTTAAACCAAACCGTAATATAATTTTTTTTTTATTATTCAAATCACGTATCATTTAAGTTTCTCCTCGTCTCAAATTACATCAAGTTTTAATGACATGTTTATTAAACTTGGGCGTCACTTACTCTACAATATAGTATTCAAATAAGAATCTATGGGTTGTGGGAGTTTGAACTCGGTTCACTCAGTCAGTTTTCTGCGTTGGTAATCGTTCAGCTACCAGCACTTCCATTCGGTGTCAGAGCAGGAGTTGTGACCTACATCAGCTATGCCTGTTCCGTTTTATCCAATATTTTTTCCTCGGTCTTCAATTAAGCTACTTTCCAACCCTTTTCATATTTCAATTTCTCAGTCATAACACTTTCGTACCACTTCGTCTTATCCTTCAAGGTAATTTCATTCAGTAAATCCACAAAACTTTATCTATAGCCAATCGTTTTATAACATTTTAATATTCCTGCTAAGCAAAATCTTTCCTAAGAATAGCTCCTTGATATAAGAAAGACCGTCAGCACCTGGGCAGAATCACATTAGATTACCATCTGTTCCGGAGTAAAGTGGTCAAAATATATATTTTAGTTCCCACCGGGGAAGGATAAAGAGACGCTATTAGACCTTGCCACGCGAAGCAAATTGATTTCTCTTTAGGAGTATTACAGTCCTGACTAAGTTCAGTTTTTATTATTAGTTATTTTCCTCTGAAAGTTGGCAAGACTTTGGCCTGGGTTGAGCAAATATAGAGAATTTTATTCGATGTTACAAAGAATGATTGTAATATTAAACAAATATTTTTTTCTGTCCTTTATTTTAAGACACCGTCACGAGAACTGTCAATATGGGTTCTTCTTAGTGTTTAAGCTGGTATGCCTGGCTGGTTATATATGTACCTTGCGTACAGGTTGCAACCAGTGTCGTCAATTTAGATGTGAGTTTTTCCAATTATTCGATCCTTGAAATCAATCTCACTCAAATCGAAAAGAACTAATATCTCAAGTGACATTATTGAATTTCAGAACATGCGGGAGAATTTAAGAATACATCCACACAATTTCAAGAAAAAACGCTGAAAAAAACATTAAAAAAAAGTCGTGTGATTTTGCAACCTATGTTGCATCAATGTAGCTAGAGGGCTGAAAATTCAATTATTTAAAGATTATATCTAGAATCTTTTAAACGTACGTATTATTAGGGGGTTTCAAAGTCTAATAGCAGGTTTAAATTTACATTTAATTAATCATTAAGTTTGTTCCACGTTTCTTTCTTTTAAATAGAATTATTTTAGTGATTGCTGCAATAGAACAGCAACTTTATCATTGGTCATCTCTTTTTATTATCATTCCTTTGACTTTAAGCAGGCTAATCTCACGCATCCTTCCCACTATACTGAATTTGATCTTTTATGACTCTTCGGCGCTGTAAATTTCAACAAGTGTATATTTCTGGATTAAGACAAGAGGCTTTCAATTGAAAAAAAAAATATACTCTAAACAGTTCATACTTACTCCAGTAAAAGATAACTGATATTCTTGATTTTATGAATACAGCATCGATGAAGACAAGGCATGTGAGCGAGCTATATGCAGATATTATGTTATTTATCATGTAATATCGATGTTAATGCAGAAAAAAGTTATACTGAAGACGAAAGAAAATCATTTTTCGGTGACAGTTGATCAATTGCGATAAACTGTGTTCTTAAAGGTGGATATCTCTTGACGATTCTTTTTTTTTCAAAATAACAGATGCAGCTTTCGAGTCAGGCGATTTTTCTGAGATCGTATGCACAATTCTGAACGCTTTATACGCATGGCTGACCTGCAATCGAGATCCTAAGATATGTAAATTCTGTATCGCCATACAGGTACGCAACAATCCCTTAACCAAAACCATTGGGACAAATCACTTCTCAGAATTTGATTTCAGATTTGTGAATAGCAACGTGGATATCATATGAATAATGACAGATGCATCCTTCCCGCTCCTCACCAATGCATAAGGATATAGTTGATTCCTTCCAAACGTTACAAAGTTTTTAAACTTAGAATAAAGAAAAAAAATCACCGGTAACCATGTAAGCAGCAGTTGCATGTCTTAATGGTAATGATACTGGATCATGACTGCATGGTGTCTGTAAAGCCAAGATGTCTTGGAAGAATTACTACGGCTTCGATTCATATCACCTTGCAAGTTGCAGCAAAAGTAAGTAAGCCAGATTTTGTTTAGCATATATCACGTCACGTCATGTTTGGCACCAAATTCAAGTTCTGATATGCCAACAATATGCTTATTTTTCAGTGCTTGGTGGGTTTCCGATTTCGGCATAAAAAATTGTAATCATCGAATGTATAACACCGTAGTAAATGTACCCAGTTTCAGTGATGAATGAATGTTGCAGATCAGCACCAAAAATATGCGTTGACTAGATTACAAAATTAACTAATTAAAGATAAATACTTTTTCCTTTCGACTGACTGTAAAGGGGTTTTCATGCAATCGTTGGTCGAAATTCAAAAGATGATTCAGTATCTTCATAAAGCAAATACACAATTTTATGCTAAACAGAAAATGGTTGACATCTTCACAGAACAAGGTCGACAAGTGAAGACACATTACAGGTACAAAATGACCCCTCAAAAGTATCTGATGATGATGAATTTTCGCATATCTATTAGCTTGCATATTCAGAACAATTGACAGTACGCGCTTCAAAAACCGTGGCCTTGTGTCGGACTGGGCAAGGCTGAACAGAAAGAATATCTAATCTTGGAGTTTTGTTATGATTCTCTTTTTACAGAATTTTTTCCTTTCATTCGTGTGAAAACTTATTTTATGCTTTGGCGTCAACGTATATATCTGATTTCTTTTTTTTTTTTGTAATACTACCTTCATTTGCAAAGCTATGTCTGCCTCAGAGTCTGTTTATATGCGTGACCGTACGTAAGAGCCGCAGTAGGTATTTATCTGTAGATATCAGCCAGAAAGCAAAAGGAAAAAGTATGACAAAAAGAGCGTCATTACCCAGCTCGTAACGGCGCCGATATAAGATAATAAAATACAATAACAGTAGCGAAGGGATTCTGATTTTGCAGAAAATAGAATGATAGTGTGAGGTTATTGCAATGAAATTCGACATGAATATCATTCCATCAACATATATATATATATATATATATATATATATATACACATATATATACGTATATATATATACATACATATATATATACATAAATATATATATATATATATATATATATATATATATATATATATATATATATGTGTGTTTATATATATATATATATATATATATATATATATATATATATGTCTGATAGAATGAGTGCGTGTGAGTGATAAAAAATAAGATTTTTTTCTATTTCCAAACCTTTTTTTTTTTGCATTAACTAAAACCAAATTGAACTGTTATCTTAGAACTCATCCCCTTTTTTTTTGAGCTTCCAGAGTTAATATTTAGTTTAAAGTTGAAATAAAATGACTTCAGATCACAAAATTTAGTATGGACCACGTCATTGGCTTACGAATATGGAGTGCTCTTCAGATCAATATCAAAGATAATCTAATTCTCTTGAATCCGTTACTTAAATTACCATAATTGATGATGATATGTGGTCCCAGGAAGCCTATAAGAATTTTGGCAAATTCTATGATTCATAGCTAAGATTCCATTAAATAAACAGTTTTATATCCATCAGACAAGTACGAATGGACAAAGAACGGTAGAGAGGAGGAATATTGCTAGATTGACAGACAGATTGTCAATAACACCTAAGTGTCGATAATTTCATGAATATTCAAATTAAAAAAAGATTACACGGTATCAATCTCTCAGTAATAAAAGCTAAATCGGGAATTGAACGTTTGTAATCTGACATCTTTTCAAATTTGAATATTGCATCGATGATTGACCCATCACGATTGGACCATTGTTTAGGAACCCAGGCAAATTGATATTGATTGAAGTAATTGAAATATAAATATACATATATAAATATGACGACAAAAAAATACGCTAGCGTTTATATAGTTATATATTAGAGCAAGTTTGTGCATATAATGATAAATGCCACTCAAGTTTTCTATTTCTCTCTTTGCACAATAATATTTTAAATATCAAGGATGGGTGGGAAAATCCCTGCTGGGAATTGGTGATAACTTTATTATTATTGGTTGGTTTTCATCAAATTAGCTTCAATTCGGGCCATAAAATTGTACTATTTTGCGGCTGTTTAATTTCAGTTTCAGGCTCCGGTATGGTATGACCTCAAGAGGTTTTTTGTAGGGTACCCAGTGGTATGTTGGCCATAATATTTCAAATACTCCCGCCAGAGTTTATAGTTAAATGTTGTGGACTTTTTCCTGTGCCTATTTCCACAGGAAAAAAGTCCTGGGGTGTATGGTTGGGCCGTAAGGTCGGGGCGTAAGGTCCGGCCCCGTGCAGGCAATTCATTCTAATACAGAGTTGATCTCGTCCCACTCTCTGAATGTATCTCTGATGACGCTACATTACCGACTGGGTCTACGTGCTTGCATTCCCACTTTGTTCTTACATATTGCTTGAAGCAGAGATGGTTAGTGGATATTGCTTGAAAATAATAATTCCAAAAGCAACACGTTAATTTGGAGCTTTGTGTGAAATTGGACGTACTGCACATCAAATAACCTTGTATGTTATTTAGAATACATAGGGAAGAATAGGCCACATGCTCTTGGGTTGGAGCGGCAGAAGGTATTCTGTGAAGGTTGAGAGGATTTTGAAGATGAGCACATGCAAGAATGTCCTGCACCATTTTTAAAGGCCAGAGACTGGATACACTGTTGTCTGATAGGAACTTTATACACACACACACACATACACACACACACACATACACAGATATATATACATATGTGTGTGTGTGTTTGTGTGTGTGTGTGTGTGCATGTGTATATATATAATTGTAAGTATGATATTGTCAATTTGATTAAAACTGGATATAAACACATATGTAGAAAGTAATGCACTTTGTGAGCTCAACCATTGAAGTCTATGTGTTATTTATGTAGTTAGCTCTAAGGTTGCACAGACTCTTAGCTGACCTGTTCTGCGACCTCCTCCAGCTATAGAATCCTCAATATATCATGAATATCATCCGTCAGCCAATATGAGTACATTACCATAAAATCATTAATTTGCTTCAGCATATAAAATCCAACGTTAATGTTCAATTCTTATAGAGCATACAGAGCTTTGTCTCCAAGTCAGTGTCTATGTTAATGAACCATGTTTGTAGAAGAAAAAAATTGGGTGAGTTGTTTGAAAAAGCAAGTATCTTGAACAACAGAGTAAAAATGTTTTTAAAGACACAATAATTTCTTTTGTTTGTTCCTTTCCACGCCTTTTGTGTTTGATGTATTGTTAACCAAAGTTCAATGAAAACAAGCAACAAATCATGCGTTTAGATATAATTATGATGACAAAATCTATATTTGCTCTAATCTTTCCTTCGCTGATATCGAATTAGAAACCATCAATGATATCTATGAACATTAATATAGTTTTCATAAGTTTCTATGTTGGTTTGGCTTGCGTGCTATGTACATATGTAAAGCACGTACATGCTGCTCAAGAGCAGTTAGGCATTTGGGAATCAGATCATATATTCTTCATTATGTCTCGGAAAAACATTTAATTTTGGATGTAAGTTTATGCAAAATGCTAAATTAGTGATCATCCGTCCAAAGAATGTTAATTGATCACTCTTTTTCCCAATTTTTGACTTTCAACTCTATACACTATAAGTTTACGTCGGCCAGCTGACCGTATCTATTCGGACTTGTCTGCATTCGTAGATCTCAGCAGGTTTATTGATACACTTGTGATAAAGAATGAACAAATATGTGTATGTGAGCATTTATAATTGTACATGTATATATAAATGAATGGTCGTGTGTGTGTGTGTCTGCCTGTCTGTGTTTGATGTATCGAAAACATATGTTGCTTTCCTTGTTCGTTTGTGTGTGGATATATGTGTGAATATGGGAGGATATGGAGTCGGGGTCTCTTATAGATAATTTGGGCAAACGTGGAAGATAACCAAGTATTTGCCCCCCCTGCATTGCTTTGAGATAAAAAGTTCCTTTAAAAACTCACTAACACTTGGGGATATTTTGGTGGTATGAGAAAGATAATAAATGGGACAAAAAGAAGACATAATTGAAGAAGATGATGAAGGAACTAAAGCTGGAAAAACGGATTCAACAGCATCATAGACATAAAACATGCGTAAAGAAGGGAAGGAAATGTCAGAAAAAAGGAAAAAAATGTATGTGAATTTGAGAGTGGGTAGGAAACAGAGAGATAAAAAATAAATTAAAAGAGCTTGGACCTCAAAGGACGAGTGGGTGGTTTTGCTGGCATTGAGCGGAAATAAAATAAAATTTGAATTTCAACGGGAGTAGGTAGAGGAAGACAAAACTAAGCCCAAAAAGAGATAAACAGTGAAAAAGAAATAATTAACAATAAATGTTTTAATCAGAATCGGTTATGGGATGCTTCCATGGCCAGGATCTCAATCACCGAGCCTAATTTATTATATTTAATTGAGCAAGATCCTTGATTCTTGAAACGAAAACAGATCACAGATTCTATCACTCAAATATCTTGTTTAAGTCAGAACGTGGTTGTTTTCCTTTCTGTTTCTTTTTCCCTCTCAGAGAGAGAGAGAGAGAGGGAGAGAGGGAGAGAGAGAGGGAGGGAGAGAGGGAGAGAGAGAGGGAGAGAGAGGGGGAAACAGATAGACAAACAAGTGAGAGATATATTGAGAGAAGGAGAAGAAGAAAATGAAAGGGGAAAAAAACTGGCAGACGAAATGACTGCTATAACGCTCATCTCTCCGGTCGGTGGCCAAGAAAAAAAAAACAAAAGAAAAATATTGTCTTCGATTTGGAGAAGGAGTTACTATTATCTTTCTTTTCTCATCGTTTTAATTTCTTGTCTGCAAATGCAGTGTGCATCAATGGAGTTGCACAAAACATGCACCTTATATCTGTACTCATACACACATACGTACACATATAATGCCTGTGGAGATGTTTTTTAAACTTTCATCAGTTGGTTTCAAGTACACTTAAAGTCCACGTAAAAATTCATGGGGATACATCACCATCATCATCATCATCATCATCATCAGTCTTTTAACGTCCGTCGTTGGACGTTGACCTTCCCCATGATTCGCCACAATTCTCTATCTTGGGTGTTGCAGAGCCAGTATTTCCTAACTTTGTCCATTTTGTATTCTGTTGGCCTCGGTTTAGCATGTGATCTCTGGGGATCAATGTTGTGCGTCCTGATGTCCATCAGTTGTCTGATATTCTTGCAACATGGCCATTCGAGTTTTTAATAGATTCTACGATGCCCCTGACTGCCGTTCTCTTCCAGATATACTTTGTCGTCTTGTGATCACCCCATGTGAGGTTGAGTATGATTCTTTCATGTGCAGATTGCATGCTTTTCAATTTGTGAGTCGATCTCTTGGTTAGATTCCATATGTAAGCTCCATAAGTGACTATTTGAAGGACACATTGCTTGTATACTCTTCTTTTCAGGATTATTGGGATCAAATTGTTTTTGAAGGTTGAGCTTGCTCCGCCGAAGGCTTGCCATCCTAGGGTGATTCTTTGCTTGATCACTTCCCCTTTCGTTGTTTCCACATAGATTCTTTGTCCTAGGTAGATGTAGTGGTCTACTCTCCCTAGTTTTGTATCTTCGATTTGAACAGTCATATCTTTATCTTTAATGTAATCGTTGCACATGATTTTTGTTTTACTGTAGTTAATGTGTAGGCCAACTCTTTTGCTATTTTCATTTAGTTCATCTAGCATAAGTTGGAAGTCACGTAAGTTTTCGGCAAAAAGGATGACGTCGTCTGCAAATCTTAGGTTGCTCAGATATTTGCTGTCTGTGCTGGTTCCTCTATTCTCCCAGTCCAAATATCAGAAGATCATCTCGAGGCAGCCCGTGAGGAGTTTGGGTGAACTAATATCGCCTTGTCTTACTCTTTTTTGGAGTCGGAAGGATCGAGAGTCCTTACACAGCCCAGGATAAGAGTAGCTGTGATCGTATATATGTTGTAGTACTTTAATGTATACAAGGTTTGAACCTTTTAAAGTAATGGCCTTCATGACCATTGGGATTTCTACAGAGTCAAATGCCTCAAAATTTAATCACAGTATTTCAGGCGCAATCAAGTATAGAAAGAATAAAACTAAAATTCTTACATACATTTTTCAATACGTATAAAATGTTGGCTCTAATCATTTCCACTCACCAAACAGTGCTGCTAAAAATTCAGGGGAGTCTCGAATTGTGATAAATTTCATTTAGCAACGAAAGCCCACGCTGATTAGTTTGTGAAAGGAAACTGTCTAGGTAGTGTCTCTAATGCTCTCGAAACAATATTATGGCTCACAAAAAGGAGACGACATATCAGGATTTCATTCGGTTTTATTGGAGCTCAATTATCCAGAAATATATATATATACATACATACATATATATATATATATATATATATATATATATATATATATATACATATATATATGTATGTATGTATGTATGTATGTATGTATGTGTGTGTGTGTGTGTGTGTGTGTGTGTGTGTGTGTGTGTGTGTGTGTGAGACAGAGAGAGAGAGAGGGGGAGAAAAGAAGGGGGAGACAAAGAGAAAACTTTTCAAATACGTTTGAACTATACAAAACATGTCAACATATTCCATTGCACAACGAACACTGTGAACATTGAAAATTGAATATTTAAACACACGTTAAACAATACTTAATCAATGATCTGTTATGAGAAAGAAACATTACAAAAACATTTTACAAGAGTAGCCAATGGGCAAAAAAGCAGTATGAAAAACAATGCAACTGCATGAAGGGTTTGAAGGACGAAATGAAATCGATCGACAAAAGATGAAAGGAAAAGTGTGATATTATAAATAATGATTTCAGAACATGTCTCTTGGCATGCTGTTATGCATGAATTATTTTCATGGCCTCTCGCTTACAAAAGGCCAGTTGGGAGGAGTTGATAAGAATCATCACTCGAGCACAGACAAAAGATACATTTATGCTTTCAAACACATGATTAGATATTGATATTTTACAAATATAAATGCATGAATTTATGTCACAAACAAATGCAAAATACAAGGTCCGGTGGGGTAGTAGGATTGTAAAAGTTTGATCCAGACGTTACAGAGAAGATTGAATGAATAATAATTGTTTATTATGAATGTACGTGTAAATAGAAATATATATGTATGAGTCTTTCTAAAGGATGTGCTATTTTCCTCACAATTTTTTAGATATCGTAACTTCCTATAAAAATCACAGTAAAAGCTGATCATCGTGTTCTTTAGACGTATATAATCAGCATTGACAGCAACAGCAGCAGCAATTGTAAGTCCACTACTGAACAAAAGCCTTTCAATCCCATCACATAATGACTATGATTGTACTAATCAATGTTATGTCTTACCGGCATAATTTTTATGTCATACCTCGATATTGTATATGGTTTTTCCCCATTCACTATTTAAAAGTCACCAATCGTTCAATCTTTAGCTCCATTTGTCTTCATTTCCTCCTGCTAAGTGTTCAGACAATATCCATGTCTGTTGTTTAGTTGTGTGTAAATATAGTGTACTCTAGTCGTCTCTCTGAACTGTGATCATTTTAAACAATTGCTTAATTTTTGCTCAATTTGTTTTCATTTTTCCTCCTTGGGTGATCAGCCCATATCCATTTGTGTTGCTTAGTCATTCATATAGTATAGTTCACTACGGTCATATTTCTGAACCCTGTTGAAAATTGTCTGTCTTTTAAAATAGTTGTAGCATTGCTCTTTCTATGCCTTTCCCAACGATTCTTTGTTGGTTTCAGTTTGTTTTGTTATCTCCCATGTTTCACATCTGTAAGTCGGAGTTTGTTTCAGGAAATTATACTTTAAGCATAGTTCAAATTAGATGATAGCGAAATGAAGCAACTTCTAACAATATATATATATATATATATATATATATATATATATATATATATATATATATATATATATATATATATATATACCAATGCTCCTCTATTCAGGGTTGAGCACTCTTTAAGTTAGGTAACTCATTTACTGTAAGCTTATGCAATGCCCTCCCATGAGGATAGAGCACTCTGATGGATGAGGGATTTCTTTGTTAATAAATATAGCGCTCAAATTCAGCCTTACAGACTCTCCATTTCCGTAGTCTGGTGGTAGGATATCTGCAGGTCTGAAGTGAAGGTTTCAATTCTGCCTTGCGGTACTGGATGGGATAATGGAAAGTCTATAGCCACACTAAAGATATGTTATACATCGAAACCGCAGTCTGTGGATGACACATTAGTATAGATATATATAAATACTTATGCTGAGACTTAACATGGAGGACTGACGTCATGACAGCTAAAGAATTATTTTTTGAGCGACTGTAGCCACAGAAATTGACAAGTTCCACTTATTTTATGTGTGTGTTTGGGTGTGAATATAGGTGTTCTATTTTTAAATCCTCCAAACAGTTTCATGGAAAACAATTGGTATCGGAAAAAGATGACATAATAGTACCATAATATCAAATTCCGTATGAAACATAAGACCCATTGAAAAAAAAACTAAAATTAAATCATTTAAAAGACTGTAATAACATGCAAATTAGATTTTTTCGACATATTAGTGTTTATTACTGTAAATTTGTCTATGTCTACGCGTGCACCCGCGCGCGTGTGTGTATATGAAATACTGTGTAGTCTGGTGAAGGCTGTTTTTGCATATAACTATCAAACAAAGACTATAATGTAAAACCAACACAGCCTAGTAATTTCCTGATGAATTACTGGGGTGCCCTGTGTTCGTGATAATGATTTTTCCTACTTATTAGTAATTAATACATTACATACACAAGTTTGAGACGGAATTGGAAAATGAAACGTCGTATCACATTTCCCTTCTTCCTGATACACTAATCTGTCATGTTGAACATAATAACCACAGACTTACGCACACACCTGAGCCTGCACACACCCAAACATTCACTCAAAACACTCACGCACTGCAAACACGTCTGCGAATATATCTATCTAAATATGTTTAGTGGGATTTTTGTCTGTTTCTCTGTCGATGAAATAGAGTCTTCTACTTACACCAGGTAAGAACATATTTGATGAATATTTAAATATATCTGAGAATTTTCCAACGGGAAACCCTAATTTGAGCAAGAAAAGCTGACAATAGATGGAGCAAAAGACCAAAAATTGGTGCCCATGAGACAGTAAATGAAGTCAGAAAAGATAAGATAAAAGTTTGCTAGTAAGCTAATACCATCACGGTCAGAGTGGAAGAAGTTAGGGAAGGCCTTTGTCAAGCAGTTCACCCACAATGACTAATACGAATGTCTGTATGTCTGTCAGTCAGTCTATCCATTTATCTCTAGATGAATGTATTCGGTTTTTTTCCATCTGTCTCAGCCAACTATCTTTGGGAACGGGGTGCCATTTCCAAGACAGTTTTACCTTAAAATAACCCGTTTAGAATTATTTCGTCTGAATTTATGAACATTCCCTTACAATAAAAAAGTACACGGTGTGAAACGTAAAGAGTAGATATAGACAGCAATTGAAGAAGAGAACAATGGGCTATAAAGCAGTTAAATGACACACCAGCTGACGGCTTACTTCGGATGGAGGGGATGGCGTCGCATTAAGACGTGTTCGACGCAGGTTCAATCCTTGCATCATCACATTTCCGTCAGAAAAAAAATATTGGTTCGAACTGAGTTTCACATGAAAAAATGCATTTATCAGATCATATATCCATGTCGTTAAAATACACACACACACACACACACACATATATATATATATATATATATATATATGTATCAGATGAAATCATTACCTTACAGAATTCCAGATAACTTCCACTGATGATAAATATTATGATAATTTCCCCCCACAAAGCATGCATTCTAAATCTGAGATACAATGAGATCTAATCGTTTTGTCAACACTTTGAGCAAAAGAAGAAAAAACATCCTGTAAATACCTCCAGGTTTGGTCATCAAAGTGTTTTCATTATTCAGAATAACAATGTAAGTCACTCTACGAGAAATAAGCTGAGAAAACGCTCCAGTCAATAGGCTGAAATATTTTATAACAGCTTCCTTAGCGAGCTAGCATCGAACAATACATTTCATTTTAATCCGATCACTAGAATATTTGACTTGCGACATAACCTTAAAAAAGGAAGAGATTAATTCAGCTAGATCTGAGTCCCAGACTATTGCAACAGGAAATAAGTAAATGAATTCCACCGTTGGCTTTTGCCATTGATTAGTATCAAGATTATGTTTCCCCACAAAATAAACTACTGAATAGTTATTAGATTGTTGAACAGAGAGATTGACAAACAAATACACGTGTGCACGCAAACATACATACGCTAAAACACGCAAACATACACGCACGCACGTGATGTTGTACCCCAAAGAAAATAATATAAGCCTAACAGCATTACGAGACAAATTTTCAAGCGATTTTAAACTTCAGGCAGACACATGTGTCGCCTCTCAAAACCTTAAAGACATCATCATCATCATCATCATCATCATCAATCTTCTAATGTGTGTCTTCTTCTTTTAAGGATGTAATTTTCGGGAAAAAGTGAGAATTCATTAGAGTTTTGCTGTTAGTAGTTCGCATGTCTTGATTGACTATTGGATTTGAATATTGACCATGTTTATTGTTTAGGGTTAGAAGTTGGGTGAGTGTTTTTGCCCTGAAGAAAACACAATCTATAATCAGTTCAAACTTAGATTCCTTGAAAAAATTGTCGACATTGTTTGGCATTATCTCTGAAAGAAATTCATCCCTATGGTCGCCTGCCACGAATACTGAGTAAGGGTGCAGTTCAGGAATTGCCATATGGTAGATAGAACCCTTTTCTTTTGGACCAAATATTTCCTTTCATGGAAGTGTCGGATTTCCTAAAGATTTGAATGTTCAATAAATTGGAAAAAAGGAAATTAAATTACATAAAGTGAGGTTACTCGATTGTATTTTAAAATTGATCAAGCAATTCCATATACTTCGTTTCTGATGATGTATTGTTGCTCTCACTAATTTCTTTGGTTATATGTTTTTTTTCATGTGAACAAGATTTTTAATAGAAATCAGTTTTTTTCAGTAAAATTCGACCATAAATGCCTGTTGCAAGCAGAGTATGATGTGACCTATACATTTCAGACACGGCTTTGCTTTCCCTTTGTGATCCTCCAGCAGTTCTGTCTGCACACATTCCAAGGAAGACCTATGCTGACCCCACCTAATGAGAAAGAAAATATGCATTTGAATCTTATATTTTTGAAAATCTTCAAGAAAAAAACAAACAAAAAAAGAACAACAAAAGAAAAACGCCAAGATATGATATTTTTCGATGGACTGGTTTTCTGAGAGCACAAATGCGGACCACATCAAAGTTTTTGAATTTGTTTTAGCGAAATCCGACCTAAACTAGTATGGTGTTGTTAATTAGGAACCTTCTGATTTCAGACCTGCTTTTGCATCTGACCTGTGATGCCTAGTTTCTCATATTTTAGAAACATACATCCACACACATACATACACACAAACACTCACATGTGCATATATATACTTTGGTACATGATTATATATATATATATATATATATATGTATATATATATATATATATATATATATATATATGTGTGTGTGTGTGTGTGTGTGTGTGTGTGTCTCTCTCTCTCTCTCTCTCTCTCTCTCTCTCTCTGTGTATTAGAAGCAAGAATAATTTCGTAGTCTAACATTTTGATTTTATAACATTCGATCTATTTGATTATTATCCGACAATGGATCAAGTGCATCCACGAGTAAACATGTAACGTTGATGAATAAATATTTTCCAAATTATTCTTTCATAATTGGGGTGTTGGATTATTGGTGCACATAAAAACGAATCAAGATATTAATTAAAGACTAATGTAGAAAGATACATAGATAGATAAAAAAGGACTGAAATACATGTACTGTTAGATTCATAGAGAATTAATTGATAATTATATAGATATAAGAGGGAATGAATAGATGGAGACATGGATAGAGAAGGGTAGGAAAAACAGAGATAGATAGAAGGATAGATAATTAGAAGGGGATTGAATCAAATGCATAAAGAAATAACTGATAGATACTACTATAAAAGAATAGTGAGATAGATAGATACATGGAGTGAAGAGAACAAAGAAACATGAACGGATTGATGGATAGAAAGGATGAAAAGGAGTAGGATGAAAACATAGATGGATAGATGGATGGATAAATGAAGAGAAAAGAACAGTAAATAATAGAGATAGATACATACATAAGAAAGTGCTAAAATAAATAGATAGATATATTTATAGATAGATAGATCGATCGATCGATCGATAGATAGATAGATAGATAGATAGATTGGTAGATAGATAGATAGATAGATAGATGGATAGGAAAGACTGTCATCGGAAGAAGAAAAAAGAGCACAGAAGGGAATAGACTGGAAAAAGTTCATGGATAGTTAGTTAGATAGATAGATAGATAGAGAGATAGATAGACTGATACATACATACATACATACATACATACATACATACATACATACATACATACATACATACATACATAGTGAAGAACAGACTCAGATATATATATATAGATATATATAGATATATACATTGACGGACAGACAAATGGACAAAAAAAACCCCCAAAAAACAAAACAGACGGACAGAAAAATGAAATACATTTCCCCCTACTTGTTACGCATCAATGACATACAGATTCAATGGTTATAATCTCACTTGCTACAGAAATAATCGTACGAAGAATAAATTCTTATCTCTAAAACATCAGCCTATATTGGTCCCTCAGCAATATCGTTAAATATGGAAATCTAATTTAGCCTTCATGTAATGACATCAATATATGCATAACAGCGTACATAATTCATTATCTGTGTATTTGAGGGTGAAATATTTCTAACAATAATAGAAAGAACAGAAAAAGAAGATTATAATCATCGGAGTAATAGAGGAAGCGAACTGGTCTTGCAATGTACCATTGTGAACATCAGTAGCGAGTTAACATACCGACGCTACTTTGTTCTTCACTGGGAGAACAGTGAAGCGTGAAAAATCTTTATTTTTGTACTTTCCCACAAGTTCAGTGTCCCGAGTGCAAATTTGATCAACGGAAACAAAAAGAAAAATGAATAAAACGAATGCGCTGCCTATAGCACGCACACACATCCCCTCAAACACACATGCACACTCATATATATATATATGTATATATATATATATATATATATATATATATATATATACATACATGTATATATATATATATATGTATATACATATATATATATATATATGTATGTATGTATGTATATACATATATATATATATATATATATATATATATATATATGTTTATGTGTGTGTGTGTGTCTATTTTTGTGTCTGTGTATTGATTTGTGTATGTTTGTGTGTGTATTGATGTCTGTGTATGTTTGTCGGTGTGTGTGCATGTGTGTGTGTGTGTGTGAGTAATGTAATTGATTCTGAACAATTCAACATTATTTGACTCCTAAGAATATCATTCAAAACTGCATTTCAGTACGGACAAATTCAAAAAAAATTTAGCATCGGTTATATTAACTCATTCTATTTATCTCTCTCTCTCTCTCTCTCTCTCTCTCTCTCTCTCTCTCTCTCTTTCCCTCATATATATATATATATATATATATATATATATATATATATATATATATATATATATATATATATATATATATAAACAGGATTGTGACCCAGTGTGTGTGTACTTGTGACTGTGAATGTGTGTTGTGTGCAAATTACAGTATCAGGGTGAATCCTATACGTACATATGTCTTAAGGTTGCAACTTAGTTACTTCTATATATATATTATCTAATATAAAAAATAACAGGAAAATTTACATTGTTCCAATGGGAATTTTATACCTACAATTACACATGCATTTGTGTATGCGTGTGTGTGCGTGTCTCTGAGTGGTGTCAAACTATTTATTTGTATGCCGCGCTATTGAAATCACAATAAAACGGAAAATTACAAATTATATGATTATTCAGAATACATCCAACTTTACTGTCACTAAAACTGTCTGCAATGATTTTCTTTTCCGTTTCTAGGTTGGTCAAGCGAGCTATGTATGTATGTAAGTATGTGTGTTTCACGCATACAGGCCTGGCAAATAGAGCTCCATGGCAGGAGTATCCAGGAATTATTTCTTATTGTGTTTAATGCAGGATCCATTTTGCAATGGAATTTTAAGTCAAATTGAGCTTTTCTTGATACACATCGGTATTCACATTTTCCGTTTTTTAGAGGGAGTAAAATTCCTATATTTTCAGGAAATTCAAATTGATACATACCAAGGATTGACAAACATTGTAACACCTACTTGTTAGTCGTCTTGGCAATAAGTCGTTTATGGAATCATCAAGTATTCCAGCGGTCAATATCCTGCAGCGACTGTCAGTTACAGATCTTGTGTCAACATATTCGTTAAGGGCACAGGGATGAGCTGTTTTCTTTCCCCGGTGAATTGATCATATTTTGAACCGATTTAGAGAAGGTTAGCATATTGCATATTTTTTTATCAGTTTTGGCCGATGAAATTGCTTTTTATTAGGCACTTGAATTGTAGCAAGCCTTTGGAAGAGCTAGTTCAACCTTCAAAAATAAGAATATCCCATTATTCTTAATGAGAAGGGTGTATAACTAATGCATTCTCCCAATAGTCACTTATGAAGCTGAAACATGGAACCTAATCAAGAGACAAACCCGTAAATTGAGGACCATGCAACGTGAACATGAAAGAATAATGCTGGGCCTCACACAGAGAGATCACAAGACAGTGCAGTACATCCGAGAAAAGACATGTGTCAGGCACATCATAGAATCCATTTAAAATCTCAAATGGCGGTGGGCTGGCCCTGTTGCAAGAATATCAGACAACTGATGGAAATCACAACTCGCGACATGGATCCTCCGAGATCATTTGTGCAACCGAGGCCAGCAAAATATTAGATGGAGAGACGAGCTAGACAAGTTCAGGAAGGATTAGCTCAGCAACACCCATGATAGAGAAGTGTGGCAAATCCTGGGTAAGGTCTATGTCCAACGACAGACGTTGAAAGAATGATGATGATGATGATGATGGTGATGATGACGATGATGATGACATAACAATATTAAAAATGCAAATAATTATCATTTTATGCAACTGATGATATAACCATATTATAATTAGATTTGTAAAAAAATGCTCGAGACAGAATAAAAAAGGCAGCCATTAGAATCTAATTAGCTCACTTTTTTTGAATTTGAAAGTAATTTGAGACTCTGAAGAGAAAAAGAAACTATCAGTATATTTTTTATGCATATGTTTGGTTTATCATCTTGCCATTAATTAAGTAATACATTGCATAAATCGTATGATTTTATATTGATTTCCATGATTATCCAATTCCCCCAAATGCACACATGACCATGTACCCTGCAAGTAAGGGTGCCTAAACGCATAAACACATCATGTTTCAACGAGCAGGATATCTGTTACTGGAAATGACTGTAAACGGATCAAAAACTTAAAATGAAAATCATCAGGGTGTTTAAACTTGAAAAAATAAAATGAGCCGCTGTTTTCCATCTAGTCATGATGTCAGCAATAGTAACAATCAAAACAGAAATATTGTCGTTGATTGTTATGACAATATAAACAGATATTTTTCATCTTATTTTGTTTTTTAGGGTAACTCAGGAGATAACCTGATTCTCCGTCTCTCCCTATATCCATCTCTCTCTCGCTCACCCTCTTTCTCTTTGTCCTTCTTTCTTCCTCCTCTCTACCTTCCTCTTTCTTCCAGTTTTATCCTGAAATGATTACATATGTATGTCGTGCTATGAAAATAAAAGATGGATTTTTTAGTGGTCACAAAAATTTTGTTTATAAAAACTGCTGACCAAGACCACTGACACTCATTGTCCGTTCCACGGTCTTACATGGTGAATTTCAACTTGGCCAGTGGTCGACATATTTTTGCGTGTACACACGTATAGAGGGAGATTTCTGAAATTATTGTTAGTCTCAAAATTCAAAAATATGCTTATCAACTTCAAATAACTTTTGACTCAGAATTCATCCATTTACTCATCTGCTTCGTATTATTCTCTTCAATGTTGTCGACGAACTGGAATCTCCTTCCTTTTGACGGCATTTGAAGCGTTCAGGAAAAGTAATCATCTTCATCATCATCAGCAGCAGCAGCAGCAACATCGGTTGTTTGGAATGAACTTTCCCTAAGATCTACCAGACCTCTCTATTGTGGGCATCGTGGAGACAATACTCTCTGGACAAATATCATGATTTTGTCTGTCACAGTTTTGAATGTGATGTCTTGGGATCCATATCATGTAGAACATGATTCTCTCCTGTACACGTTTTATGGTTCTCAGTTTTAAGGCCAATATTCTGGTTAAGCTCCCTGTTGCAACTCCATAGGTGACTATTTGGGGGAAAGAATGTATACATCATCGAGTAAACAACAAAAAGGGTTAATAAAGCCAGACATTATGAATTTTCATTTCGAATATCGAATAGTTCTCTGATGTGAGTAGGTGACAATAATAACTCTATTGACCAAGAATAATATCACGTGTACACATTGTTTACGAAGTGTTTACTCTTTATTAATTTAGATGAGAGAAAGGTGATAAAAAGAAGCTGGCACACCAGGAAAAGTTACAGTTTCTTTATCAGCGTTGGCAGTTTTCAGCTTTGGGAGTTCATACTAGTGCGAATCCATTGTTATTCTCTGAGTATGATTCTAATCACCTTACAATCACTTTACTTCTTTCTTAGATATTATGGGTTGTTTCTCTTATAGCAGTCATGTGCTGTTGTGTGGGGCAAAGAATATTGTTTACTAAATTTAATGTGGTTTAGTACGGTTTACTTCCGTACGAAGTCGATTAAAGTTTTTTTTTGTTAAATCTCAGTATATTGAATAATAATTGCAATTGCAGTTTACCGTATATTTTATTGCCAAATAACTGTAAGATTTTAATCAAGGTTACAGGCATTTTGGCAGTTCAACTGTTAAAATCTTTTCAACGAAACAACATAGGATTAGGAATGAGAGTTGGACTGGGAGTTATTATTTCTGTTAAGGCAAAGGGAATTTGTGTTGGCGAGTATCTCACAAACAAAAATATTGTGAGCTGTAATGCAGTTGCTACAATTACTCAGTATGCTGATGAATATCAGGAAAGAACAATGTGAATAAAATGGTAATGAAGAAAAAAAAATGCACAGAAATTTGACCGAATGTATCAAATACTTCAAAGACGCAATTAGAAAATCGGTTAACTTTTTTTTCAGATATTATTGAACTTTTCAAACTCAACTTAGTCAAACTTGAATTGAATCTGATCGGATCTGGATATAAATAACAACATTTGACCCCCTGACATTTATAGATACTTTTAATTTCGCTGAATGCAGCACAGCTAGGGGTAGACTTATTTCTTGAACAGACTTTATTATAAACTCATTGTACCTTCAATACGGCGCTTGTGTCTCATCCACAATCAACGCACTTTCATTGTCATCGAAAGCCTTTTAGTGCTCACATTAGCCTTCCCAAAATATCAAGAACTTTCTATCTTTAGCGTTGCAGAGCAATATCTTTTTTAAGTTTTGTAGATCGTTATGTCATCTTTTATTTCCTTCGGGCACAATTCTGCATATGATCTCTGGGGATCCCTGTGGTGGAACATGATGTTAAGAAGTATCCTGACAATCTTCTAACATGACCAGTCTATTTGCATTTGATTTTTAATTGGATCCTATATCGTTGCCCGTAATTTCTCTAATGTATCATGCCAATGGAATATCTCTACATGAAATTCAGCGTTATTCTCTCCCACGGGTATTCGATTGTTTGAGGGTCAATATTTTGGTTGGATTCAATGTTTCAGCTCCATAGGTGACTATCGGGAAGATGTATTGATTGAAGACCATTCATTTTGGGACTAAAGAATTTTATTTTAAAGTTTTTGAATGCTGAGCTTTTTCTAACAAAAACATACAAAGCTAAGGTGATTCTTCACATGATATCTTCTTCTTTCGAGAATTTCATGGAGATTCGTTGTTCTGACGAATAAATTATAAGATGCATTTTGACGATAGATTAAATTCAAATGGAAATTTGTCAAAAAAAATTCAGATTCTGTGGATAAATTTTAATGTTCATTCTTGTCCAAATAATTGTTTGGTTTTGTATAAGACATATGAATATTAAATTTTGACCCACATCCCGTTAAAAACTTTTTATATAAGTCTCTTTGCATCCATCATATCTTTGTTCGTTCGTACATGAGTGTGCATTTCGGAAACATTATCATATATATTGATTATTGGCTCAGTAGGAACATAAACAAAATAGTATAAACTTCGTTTGGAAAAGTGAAGGGCAGTAAAATATGAAGTATGCCACTTGCCAGCGATTCAACGAATTCGTGAACAGTTCAGTTCATTGAATCTATTCCACACACCTCTTCGTGCGTATAAAAGATGTCCATGAAACTGTCTACTTCAGGACTTGAAAGTTTATGTACTTTAAAGTTCACGAGTCTAGCCAGATTTTTGTGAATACTCAAAGGAAATGATAACACAGGAGAGACTTGATACTGATGAAATGTAAACAGATTGTTCTTGCCTGGATTCTGTTTGACTTTGGTTTTTAATCAGTAGTGTGTCTTACAATAGTCATCTGCTATGCTGTTATTTTCTTTCGCAAAGTCCTGGGCGTTCACATTCCTATCCTCTTCTGGTTTTCTTTGTTTTCTCCAAATTTTCTCACGTCTTGATTTGTTTATAATGTTTATAGACAATGAAGGGAGAAAAATCACGTGAAATATGACACACATAAAACAGAGAAGGTCCAAATAAGGCAGGATGATTTGAATGCAAATGAGAAATAATTAACAACATGAGCGAATATAAGCATTGATTAACCATCAATAACAGATGTCATATTTACAGATTGTTCTGTTTTTTCTCATTCCCAAGATGTAAAATCCCAAACAACAATGTAAGTTAGGAAACAGCGTACAGTCGATTCTTGAGACATTATTCCTCTTTACATAATGACAATGACAGCATCAACTCTAAATTTAATTTTGGATGAGTAACGTTTCTGATTAAATGAAAGAATGATGAAGAAATATACCATTCATAAATAACTTTTAGCATCTGTATTCACAATATTAAAATGTAAATAATTGCAGCATAGTTTTTTTCCTAAATCTGTCGTGTAAGTAAATTGACAACTCACATTCAACTTTTATAAAGTATTTTGTGGAAGAATCAAATCCATTGTATACAGTTATAATACAATGGAACTATACGCCTGTAAAATGATTTTGCAAACTAGTCTCGCAAAGCATGACTACTGTACAGATTCCCATGCAAATCCCCAGATTATCTGAGCTTAGTGAACGTATATATAATGAATCGTCCGGATTATTATTCATTTCTGTCACATTCAGGATAATAAGTTTAAACGTGGACTGGTTCCGGGGATATCATTTCGAGATGGAGATCCAAATGCAGTAAGATCTTGACAAAACTACAGAACGTAATCTGTAACCAGTGGCGTAATCATGTATAAGTATAGGATCCTAAAATGAATTATAGAAACAGATAAGGACAGCTCTCTCTTGAGAATATTGACTTACAAATACATGCTTCCTCACGCTTACGTAAAGGTGCAGATTCAAACATACATAGAGAAAACTGAATAAGTTTCACTAATCTGGTCATGAATAATAGCAGGTCGGTGCAAAATATTTCCAATTTTTCTCCTATTAATTTCGAAACGGTATATCCGTGCGTAGAATAAGAGCTTTTAATGGTGATGTGAACATCCCAGAATATATTCATTTTTTCCATTTAAATCCAAGTCGATTTATTCTGGAAGCATTGAAGTTTTGAGTATTCGGACCAATTAATTTTTCGAAGGCATTTTAAGTGTTTTAATTTCTTGAAAAAAGTGATTGTTGGCGGGTAACAGTGTTGAAATAGAGCTGTGTAGCCTAGTTTGTTCAATTTCACAGGGTTATTTACGTTACACGTCGAGATTTTTATCGTTTTCAAATTTGGTACCAATGTCGAGCAACTGTTAAATGGTCAACATTTAATTTCTCCGCAAACTTCTGGGCTGTTTTTGTGTGCCCTCCTTGATAATGACCTTCAATTAGCTGATTTTTAACCCAAAGAAGCTCTCATCTCCATTTTGAAACTTTTGGAAGCAATGATGAGCCGCTGGTATATTTACAGTGCCCTGGCTTTGGTAGATATTGCAAACAGTTTCTGCCCTATCGTCTTCCACTTTGAGTTCATGCAACAAAACTATTCAAACTCTCTTGAATCAAGCTTTTATTTGACAATTTCATGTGAATCAGAATAAATAGTGAAAAGAAAATGTTTGGATGAAATAAATAGAGCAACATTCTCACCATGAAATGGTATATTCTTCAAAAATATTTATCAAAGTTTAGAGCAGCAAACTTACGTATTAAAATAAGCCAAGCTAAAAATGCATACACATTCTCATATGCTTATACAAGAAGAATGAGCTGCCTTAAGAAATTTACGACCTGGATAACTCTCCCCTTTAATTCACTCTTGTCAATTGCCTCCAAGCAATGGGACGCATCTACATGGACAACTACTTCATTTCCACCCATTCTAAGTTTGGATTTACGATTGTTATACTGTTGTCCGGGAGCTATTATCAGGTTGGGGGCAGTTGTCCTAAAACAACACAAGAGATTGAACGAACAACTGCCGGGCAATGAACGCACCTGAGCGTATAAAAGATGACCGGAAGACTCCATTCAGGAAACGAGGATCAAGCTTTTTTTTTCAATTATTTACTGTCGTCTCTGTTGTTGTTTTTTCGAGTTGGCATTCATTTCAATAATAAACGAAAAATACAAAGGTCAGATTGAAAAAGAGAGGCTGAAATCTTAATGGGAGAGGCTAAAAGTGTGACTGTAATCTCGTGATGCTTTTGTTGCCTGTGTTTGATTATCGGTACATTTGCATGGAATCACTGACTCATGCAATCTAATGCCAAAAAACATGTTTGTTCTCTTTTCATTTCTTTCTTTCTTTCGTTTTACCTCTCTTCAGGCAATAACCTAATTGAGACAGTTGATTGACAGCCAGCCTCTTCTTAATCATTTTTTTAACATTATTTTTTTTGTGTGTGTACGGTTCCCTGACAAACATTGCCTGTATGGAAATTGTGCCCGTCTCCAATGAAAACCAAATTCAATACTGCGTAAATATTTTGCTTCGTTAGAGAAGATTCCAACTAATACAAATCTCCTCCTAGCAGAAGAAACAAACAGAACAAAACAAAAAAAAAAAAAAACTGCAAAAAAGAAAAAAAATACAACCTTTATCAGAATGACCAAATCTCTCAGGTTGCCTAGTCTCTATTCAACCACAGCTCTGCGGGAGTTGTTGATTTGAGCCTAGAATACAGACTTTGCAACACGACTGCCTCCATTCATGTTGGTGGTTCATCCCTTTATTTTTCAACAGAGCTTCACATCTACACACCCATGTCAGCATTTTAGTAACTCATAATAATAACACTAAGACAATCAAAAATGAAATATTTGAAAAATCACTAGAAGTCTTAGGGAGGGTTGGGGGATTTTTAAAAAATGAAAGAATTGAGAAATTCTCTGAAAATCACTACCTCACAACACAGAATTTATTCAATCGCCACCTGGGTAGAAAACAATTGATTATAAGTCACTGCAGAATACGATACAAGATAAGAAATCAGTGGAAAGAATAATTGCCACACACACACGCACACACACACATGCACACACACACATGCACGCACACACATGCATACACACATTCATGCACACACACACACACGTACACACACATATGAGTGCGTGTATGGCATGGTGTTTGCTTATTTCGTAGATATACTAGTCGGTGATTATATTAATTAAATACGTGTGTCTGTGATCAAATCAAGTAGATATGTGCCATGAATTATATCGATATTTATCTATACTCACATGTACTTTGCACACAGACATCATGTATATATATATTTATATATATATATATATATATATATATATATATATATATATATATATATATATATATGTATATATATATATATATATATATGCTTGTACAAAATTATATGTCAGTATGTCTCTGTATGTATGTGTGTATGTTTGTGTGTGTCTCTACATATGTTTATGCGTGTATGTGTTTTTGATCGCATCATCATTGGGATTGATCACAAGTATGCTTTCAATTGGTGCCTCATCTGAAGTCATATCCATTATTTATGATGAGCCTTTTGAAAGCACAGATTGCGAGAAGAAATCAAACCGGGATATATCAGAAGCATCATTTCATCGTCTCTTGACATTCATCGTCAGATTTTTAGCTTCCGTCGTTAGATATATCCCCACCACGAAATGTCACACCTCTTTATCATAGGCGTCGCAGAGCCAATACTCCCTTAACTTTACTAATCCCTCCACCTTGTTAAGTTCGGCATGTGATCTTTTGGGATCCATGTCGTGGGTGTGTGCGTGCACGTGCGCATGCACATGTGTTTATATGTATATTCATTTAACTCTCTAGTAAATTCTATAGATTTAATTGTAGGTAAATAAAAGTATACACAGCATTTACTATGAATTTCTGATCAACATCGAGTCATTACCGTTCCAGGGTTACTCTTTTTTGTAAATAAAACACAGTGTTGATATGAAATTCATTGAAAAGACTCAACTCGTTTGACGTTATAGCCTTAGCTGAAACCACAAAAGTAAGTATTCCATCACATTAGATTAAACTGGTCAAAATACTTTTAACATCTACAGCCCTACAGAGTACAATGTGTTGACGTAATAGTAATTAAAGAAAACTAAAATCAAATCCCTATCTAACATGGTTCCCAAATAACTGAATAATCAAATTTTGCAGCAAATAAGTGATCGAAGATCGCATATTTCTTCTAACGGCATTGTCATGAGAGTCAATAAGCCATGAATATGCCTGGAAGTGTATTTACTTCTGCAGGAGCCCATTACACATCTTTTTAGAGATTTTCATGGGAAATCGTCCAGAACCTTTAGAGATATCGTGTAAAAAAAAAAGTGAACTTTTGTTATGTCTTTTCAACGTTATAATAGCAGAAAGGAAAGTAATTGTGAATGGCCCGAGATTGAATCCCTTCTTTTGTATTTTATTGTTCAACCTTCCAAAGAATACTAAAAATCATTCATAACTTTTAGAAATATCGTGTGAAGAGCCTTGAGCGTAAAATAATGTATATTGCACGTGGTTTGTCTATCAAGTTGGTTACGAGCAGTTTTGGTTGAATGTTGCAAAGCAGATTTTCAGCAAAACAATGGAATATCTACCTCAAGTTGTGCTTTTTTACGAGTACACGGACGTAGTAATAGCCAACTCCGTTCAAACACACCTCAATGAAAAGAGCAAGTTGGCTCAAAAACGTTTATCTTTTTGAATGGCCTATTTCTTTGCTTATTCTAGGAGCCAGTAAGTTATACTTTCAGAGAGAATATGTCTCTAGATACGTTCTAAATACTGCATACATTTTGTGTTTTTGTGAGGCAAATCGAATACACACACACACACACACACATATATATATATATATTGGTTTTGGTGATTTTGAAATTTTCACAACACGTCAGGATTCAAAAAAACCCACTGAGATGTATTTTCCATAGGATAGGATCTTTGTTGACCAAAGATATAATCCATTAGGAGACACAATGGACACGCAATGTTATGTTATTGTTGGACATTACAACTAACTAAGTGCATACAGAGAGAACTTATGTTAAAGTGCAACTGATAAAAAAATAAGATCGATTGACGACTAAAAAAAAAAGAATCAGAAAATTTTAGTCTGACGATTCTGTGCGAAAGACCATGTCAAACGATGTTGAACGATAAACGTCAAAAGGCTGATGAGGGTCATGATGAGGAAAGAAGCAAGAAAAAGTAATAAAGCCAGTGTAAAAGATGGAGAAGACAGCTCCAACCGAAGTCTGACAGATTTGTAAAAATGGCTTGTACTTCTCACTTAACACTTGTCGAAAATAGATATATTCATCCCTGGAGCAATGAGTTTAAATCAAGTGCACTGATGTTCTAGACGAAATATTGGTGGCAATTGTTGAAGACCAATGCATATTCAAATTGACTGTGTCCTGCTGACTGCACTGAACATAATTTAAAAGTGATGTTTCTCTCACACGTTGCTGGCCAAGAATTGGCATTCTTTCCTCTTGGGCATAAGTAGAAAATAAAATGTATAGACGTTGAATATAGCAACAGCAACCAGACCAATACTAAGACACGATTAGACTCACAAAAAGCAATTGTTACATATATATATATATATATATATATATATATATATATATATATATATATATATATATATATATATATATATATATATAAAATTAAAAAAAACAACTATGATACGCAGATACAGAAAAATCCTCATACTCAATGAAAAGAAACCGACCACATACAACTCATAACAACTGTCCATGTCACGTTTAATTGATGATAGATGTATTATACTTACATCCAAGGCAAAACTCAAATACACATTCTAAGAATCATGTCTCTTGGCCTGCTGTCGACCTCTAAAGCACTGAAGACATGATTTGCAGCAACAGTAGAGTAAATTCATGTAACACAATACCCGAAACCGTTAAATTCTCCAACCCTGCAATAATAGAAATAGTCTATGCCACAACAATTTTAAGCACACCAACGCTTTCAAAGGCACTATCATTATCAAGACTTCCATCGTCTACCATAATTCTAACTACTGAAGCTAAATATATCATGCACTTCCTACAACGTAAAAACCCTAATCAAACGGATTTTTACTATCATAACCCTTTCACTCCGGATAGTGCTAGGTTTACAAACTAATTATTTTGATACCCTCACCTGGAACAACACTTTTACTCACACCAGAACAACCCTTGATAAACTTTTACTCTTATCCCCTACAACAACCTCAACTATACAATCTAGACCCCAACTTACATATAATTATTCCTTACAAACTTGTATTACCTTATCTATACCTAACCCTCAGTTTATGTATAAAAAAACATTGGAAACACCAGACATGGTCAACCAGGCCCTTACCTATTGACATCTACGTACGTATGATCCATTTTACTTATGCAACTCAAAGATATCTAAGGTTTGAGAACATATACAATGACTATACAGGATACAGAACATGCATTTCCAGCAGATACGCGATTATACCTGAAAAGGACCGTCCTATGCAATGTTTTTCAAACTCCAAAATGGGGCACTCGTGTAGATGGGAATGTATGCTTACGTAAAATATATCGTTCGATTCGATATAGACCGTACGGTAGGAGTAGAACATCTACCACTGGGTCTAAAGCAAAGGTTTTCGACCCTACCTAACGGTACTGGGAGGGATACTGGTTAGTCTATAGCAACACTGGAAGTTGCAATTCTACGAAACAGCTGTTTGTGGATGACATATATGATGAGGGAATTTCATAGTGATATCACTTTTGGGAATTTTTTTTCTTCACATTACAGCACGTATTTTGACTACCAAAAGTCTCTTCAGGTATGTTTTTTCCAGTTTCAGCAGACGCAGCACGTATATCTTCGTGGAAACAAGTCCTACAAATACGAACTAAAATTTTTATAAAAAGCTGTAATAAAGACAAAATTACCTGGAGAAGCTCGTGTTGTGATATGAAAATTATGTTTAAAAAAAAGACACGAATCTGGCACATTTGCAGAACTTTTTTTAATATTCATTTTCTCCATATTGGATCATTCAAACTTTTAATACACACACACACACACACACACACACACACATATATATATACATATATATATATATATATATATATATGTGTGTGTGTGTGTCTGTGTCAGTGTCAGTGTCTGTGAGTGCCTCTATGTGTCTCTCTCTCTGTGTAAGTGTGAATACTCCCATATGCTAACAAGCAATCTTTTTTTTGCTCTTCCTCTCTCTCAGGCTTCTTTTATCTCCTTGTTTCCCTCTGTGTCTTCCCATCTCACCGTTTGAATAAGGCTGTAATATTTTGATAATGAAAAAGTGAAAGATATGAGAACAAGTGAATTACATCTCAAAAACATTTTTATTTCAATACTGATAGGCTTGATGAATTTCACCGAACTTTCGTTGGCGTCAACAAAGAAGCACAGTGATGTATAAAAAAAAGGAGGAACGTCTGGATATAATGCTGAACCTTACGTTCTTTGTGTTGAGGGAAAAGATGGAGGTATCATAGATCTGATGCTTTTATTCTCAGTAGGGGTGAGAGGGACACGTGGTATGTTTTGGCTCTCAGGAAGTGCGGATGGATATGCAATGATTTATTGAGTATCATTGTGTCTGGCCAGTTGGTAATTAGATTGTGTGTGTGTGAATATCAATATATGTTTTCTGCCTTCTTTTGGATAAGTGCGTATGTATTTTCATGGGCATATAGTGAGTCGATGAGTGTACGTGTGATCATTTATTAGGTTAGTGTGCATACACCTCTAAGAGTTCCAGTGTGTGTATCTTCCAATGGTCAGCGTCCCCATATTGTAAACTTTGGTGAAACGTTCTGGCACTATAATCTTCTCTGATAGTTTCGAATTATCATCATAATTTGGTCAAATTGCCGCACTTCAACACGCACTCACACGCATGGTATGAAAAATAACATATTTAATTCGAGGTAGATGAATATTCGCAGTGTCCAATATTTACCACAGTAAATACAGCTAGTAATATCGCGGGTATATACCTTTGCAATTCATATTATATATATATATATATATATATATATATATATATATATATATATATATATATATATATATATATATGCAATATTCTTTCATCGGAATAGAGCACCCTGTTGGATGGAGAATATAAACAAAATTAAATACATCACTTAAATTTAGCCTTACTAACCGTCCAGTTCAGTGGCTGAAACAAAGGTTTCAATCTTGCCCTGTCGTACTGGGTGGGATAATGGATTGTCTATAGCCACACTGAAGAGTTGCAATGCAACTAAACAACTGTTTGTGGATGATATATATATATATATATATATATATATATATATATATATATATATATATATATATATATATATATTCTAGAATAGTGCAGAAAGACTCACAGCTTTAAAAACTGAGCACTAAAGAACACTTTCAAAATGTTGTGTCACTCGTGTCACTTACATCCCAGTATCTGTGAATTAAATTTATGTAATTTTCTCCTGATTTTGTTCCCTATCTTACATATACTTTGTTAATATGGTTGATTGTGTACATATCTCTTGTTGGAACTCTCTCTCTTTCTCTCTCTCCCCCTCTCTCTCTTTATATATATATATGTGTGTGTGTGTGTGTGCGTGTGTGTGTGTGTGTGTATGTGTGTGTGTGTATGTGTGTGTGTGTGTGTGTGTTTGTGTGTGTGTGTGTGTGTGTGTGTTTGTATTAAGTGTGTTCACTTCATATTGCTGTCACTAGCATTTATTCTAAATAGCCAATAATTTTGTTCAGGCCACAAATGGATAGATAAATAGATAATCAATTAGATTTTAGATAATAAATAGATAATCAATTAGATTAAAAAAGTTTTTTGAGATAACTGGAAAGAAATATAGAGGCAAAGAGTTGTTCATATTAATAGAAAGTATTGTGTCCATATCATTGTTTTATTGATACTACGGGTACAGAAAGCAGAAATATGCACGGCACCGGGGGGGAGCTAGCTAGATAATGGACGTTGGATTTGAGTTATTGTATCCAGGCAAAGTTACTGTAGCTTACATTGCATACTTTCAGGTGCATTCAACCAGACTTTGACAGGATTGCGTCTTACTGGCTACATGATTTATTATTTCCGACATGCACTGTTTATTCGCTGACGTACATTGGTGGCTTGAGTTGGACTGTAGGGAAAAAATTACTAAAACTTAACATTAAGGTGAAAGGTACTTAAGATGAATAATTCGTTTCAATAGACAAACCGATAAAAACATGAACTATAAGTTAAGCGATACGTCCACCCTCCGTGACATTGTAGTGGAGGGAGAGCAAGTACACTTGATTTTGACTCTCATACTTGTAAGAGATTGCGATATGGAACTATCCTAAGTTTATTTTTTTTTATCTATATAAAATTGTAAATTGCAAATGTAGCATTTCTTGCCATTTTTTGGTTCTTTTAAATAGCTAACTCACACATTATACTTTGATATTATATGGTTTCGGGATGATATCTCATCATTAATAATATCAAAACTCTTCTCCTCCACCAATTCCAGTTTTTTAACGTAACTAAGACTAACAGACCAACATACCAAAATGAACTTATTAGAGATTTTTCATTACATTTCTAATAAATAATGAAATAATCAGTATTTATCAATGTACGGTGTAAATCACAACTAACTGAACAGTTATTCATTTGATTTCTTTAGGAGTGAATTCCTTCGGGGCAATGTCTATCAGAACGTCCCTCGATACTCTATTCCCAAGACCCACCAAGAGTAATCGTATTCATGTATTCTATCAATAAACACATAGCTCAAGAGGTAACATTGTTATCCGGGGCGGTCGGGGCGTCTGCCTTTCTAACTCACATTCATCTAGGGACCGTATCTTGGGGCGTTTCCTTGTTCATTACCGTGTTCTCATAATTCTATTACGCTTTTGAATGGCTGGTATTGATTGACAGAATTATTATTGATAAATAAATGGATAAACAGTATAGAAGTTGTTGTCACAAAAATCTGAATCAACGACCTGGGTTCAAAATTGGGCTCGGCTACTCATATCATATTTACAAGAATGTTTTTGTTTTTTTTCAAAGTCTGGGTCATCTTCTTTTTACGGCTTGTCATATCACCATTACCTTGGCAGCTATCCTACTCGCAGCATAGGATAGGAAAATGTCCGAGATGTGAATACATGAACATTCCATCCAATGGCTCTCAGAAGGCAGCAAGACCCCTTGTCAGCTTTGATGAAAATTTGCTAATGTTAATGACAGCAATTCTGTAGGGGCCTGTATGGCTCCATTTGACAACTTGGTAAGTTTTAAAGGTACAATAAACTAAAATAATACTGAATCAATTTCTGTTTTTTGTTTGTTGTTGCATACCTATTTGACTGAGGGACCCTTAAAAAAAAGTCATTGAACGATAATTATTTTCAGTTATCTTTCAAAAAGAAATCGTTCATTATTCGGAATTAAATATACTCTCTGTTTCTCCCTCTCTCTCTCCACATATATATATATAGAGAGAGAGAGACAGAGAGAGAGAGACAGAGAGACAGAGAAATATATATGTATATATATATATATACAAAGAGAGAGAGAGAGAGAGAAAGAGAGAGGGGTGGGTGGGTGGGGGAGGGATGTATTTCTAAAGAGATCTCCTCGGGATATCCAACTACTGGCAAGGGTTTTGCACAGCATAAGTTTAAATTCAAATGTTCCTCTTCAAATGTTTTATAAATTCTCTAGGGGGGCTAATCCATAATCGTAACGTTTTATAATACTGAAAAATCAATAGGGGTCAAGTTTTGAATGTAGTTAAGTTGCTAATTGTAATCCTGAGAACCCTTCGCTAAGTTTTAAAATCATGCATTTTCACAAGACTTATCGACTGTTGATTGAAAAACCAAAAGATCAGGGGATCAAGAGACGGACTCAAAATCACATTCTATGAGAAAATGCGTATTTTTGGATCCAACCCAAAACTTGATATTTTTTTGCTTATTCTGCGACCCACAAAAGCTTATTATTCATAACTTTCTGAGATATTGTATTGATTGGCATGAGCGAATACAGAAATGTAAAAAATAGAAAATAACGGAAAGTATCTCTCATCAATCAAAACTGATGCATATATTTGAATTGAACTGCTCTCTAGGTTAAAATTTCAAAATGGTTACATTCAAATTTATCAATCTTCCTTTTTTCTTTTTTCTCTCCATGTCAGTCTCACAGTGCAACACAGTTGGGAAAACATCTTATACAAAAGTGTGTTAATTGGAGGACCCCAATGAGTATTCTACCATTTGGCCCCGACAGCAGAAGTTATGGCACAGTTCAAGCGGTAAATATAAAACTACACATATGCAGTATATGTCCGTGGCTAGACAAAATTGCTTCTGCTCGCGCCTTTTGTGTCACAAGATGGCACTTTCCAGTCTCTCATTCAACAAACATCTCTTCCTATTCGTACCTCGTAGCAAGTTCTTATCTCCTAAACTTTGATGATTTTCGAATATTCGTTAAAGTGATTTATTGATGTGATCATCAAGTATGAAGTGTCTGCGAGGATTTGCACAAGATTTAAGGAATCTGCACAAATTAAGTTGGGTTCTGTTTCAGGTACAGATTTCCCCTGAATTTTTAGACTTTACGCTTTCTTGATCCTGGTTTTCTTAGAACAGATAAATCCTCGAAAATTATGTAATGATAAAACATTGGAGCAACAGTTTCGCATTGGTAAATATATAAATATATATATACACACACACACACACACACATATATATATATATATATATATATATATATATATATATATATATATATATATATATATATATGTATATATATATTTATATATATATATATATACATATACACACACAGATATATATATATATATATATATTAATATATGCATTTATCAAGAAAATATTTGTGTTTGAAGCTATATGTATGTGTGCGTGTATACATATATACATATTTATATATATATATATATATGTATATATATATATATACATATTCATATATATATATATACATATATATATTGATATAAGCATTTATCGAGGAATTTTTTTTGAAGCTATATGTATATATATATATGTGTGTGTTTATATAAATATATATATATATATATGTGCACATATATTATATACATATATTCATATATATATATATATATATATATGTGTGTATGCATACGTGTGTGTATATATGTGTGTGAAAATACATGTATGTATGTATATGTGTGTATGTGTCTGATATATACATATACATATATATATATATATATATATATATATATATATATATATATGTATATATGTATATATGTTTATACATATATATATGTGTGTGTGTATGTGTGTATATGCGTATGCATACGTGTATATTTATTGGAAAAAATTGATTTTTATATACGTTAAATCAAGATTTGTAAACAAGCTAAATCTAGCAAAAAAAATGTATGGGCAGATTTTTAGAATTAGTTTTCGAGGCTCAAGATGCTGTCTTTTAAAGTAATTGTTGACAACAAATATCCATGAAAAAAAAACAAACTCTGAGAGGGCACTTATTCCTATATAGAGAGCATTTGCACAGGGAACCATGATATTTTTCAATCAGAGCAAAGAGCATTTTAGTCAAGCATTCTGCAGAGTTGAACAATAGTTGTCATCGAATGATGAAGGGTTCCATATTCACGTGTTGAAGTGTTCCAGCAATCCGACCCCGTACCGTTTCGTTAAAAGGCTGGGGAAAATTACATCATTGTCCCACTAAACCCTTTTTAGATTTCTTTTGTGGGGGGGGGGGAGGTTTTGCTGAAAAGTTTTTTCTTCTCTACCCCCAAGGGCCTTTTTCTTACTGGTTCATCATTGACATCTAGATTCCTTCCAATCTACAAGCTGTATTCTACCTTATTTCAGATATTTCTCATTGGAAAACGCCAATGATGCCATGAATAGAATTAATTCTGATCTTATTTATGCTTTGGTTGAATTTTTTCATATGCCTTCGAATTTTGACTTTACAGTTGGTTGATTTATAGCTGAGATGACAAATTCTCAAAATGTTCACATTTTTATAGTATTAACCATTCTAGGTTGAAAACTTGACCGTATTAGAGACTATAAACCAAAACAGTCAACATGAACATATCAAGAAAGAAAAACATATGAGTATATAAATACAAATTTCTTGCTAAATCTTGGCCATCAATTCAAATATATATTGCTTCGACATTCTTACAATCGAGGGTTTGTAGAAAAAACAGCAAAAAAAACAAACAAACAATGGATTTTTGTAACTCTTGTTAGACAATTCTTTGTCCAATTCCCGTTGGAAGCGGAGGCTGTAGTTGACGTTGTCTTTCAGTCGTGAACAACAAGAGCAACAAGACCCCCCCAAAAAAAAAACCAAAAAAAAAAACAACAAAAAAATAAAAATCGACATTTGTTTAAGGGAGTGAACTGTTCATTGTTTGTTCCATCAAGTTACAACTAATCAATTTATAAAATTACAACTTCCCTACTGATTTTCGAAATCATGATTAAGTGATTAGTTTTTGGATTTCTACCAATTTAACCAAATCGACACGTCTTACACATTTATGGATTTTGTCTTATATTTCTTATTTCAGTATTTATAATCAACCAAAGTTAAATCAATCATCTTCAGTAGAAATAGGTGTAGCAGAGGAATTCAAACCTGCAGCAACCAGTCATGTTGATTTATACCAAGGTTTTCATTCATATTAATCTTATTAATATATATTCACAATTTTTACTCGATTCAAAATGATTGATTAAAGATTTTTGCATGTTATAGCTAACATCATATCAAAGCAAGTTTTAAATATATCCATCATAATTTCCAGTTAAAAAGAAAGGATTAAAGATATTGCAAGCGTACGGATATCTCAAAAAACAGCAAAAGTTATTATCAAATTCTTCGAGTAATTCAATTCTAGTCTGAACAAACCTAAAGTACCTGAAAAATATGTATATCTGAAGTGCAATGGTAGCTCTTAATTCTAAGCATGCTTTTGGCTGTACAAAATATTTTTTATTCCCATTTTTCTCAAAAGATTCGACAAGGTGTTTGAATGATTAAGTATACGATGCTCTTGTATGAATCTGTCATTTATGTGATCATTTTGTGTATAGGTATGTTAGTGCATGCGTACGTTATGCTTGCTTATGTGTGTGAAAATCAGTCTGCTTGTGTCTCTCCAAGCATAAAGGCATCCACATGTTCGTTTCCAAGTTTTTTTTTCTTTGTTTATATGTGCATACATAAGGTGGTGTTTTGGAATGTCCACCCGTCAACTTTCAAATTCCCGGTATGAAATATTGAATTGAAGCAGCCTCTTTGGGCTAACATCCAATTTAATTAATTTGGTTTACTTTTTATTTATTTTAAAGAATTCAAAAAATCGAAAATACGAATGTGTACTCTTTCTGCCAACATCAGCGAATTGAATCCACCGACATTTTATGCATTGCTCCAATGTACTTAATTTTGTTTCTTTTTTTTTCGATTTCCTGTTATCATATCAGCTTGTCCCGATGATTAGAAACGAGCCCTTTAGCCTCGTGGGGGAATTGGATCAACACAGAATAAACAAAGTTGCAATATACTATTTTTTTCTCAATATATACTCAATATGTATCTGGATATATACATAAATATTCACGATGTGTTTTCACATTTATAATACGTATTTTTGAAGATTTGAAAATTGTAATTATTTTCAGGAATAATTTATTAAATATATAAGATTTATAAATAAATACTCATTCTATAATTGTGCTTATACAGTTGTTAAGCGAAACAAGTATGATGATTTCCAGATAAATAGTTGGAAAAAAGAAAGAAGATATTCACGATCTCTCTCCCTTTCAATATATATATATATATATATATATATATATATATATATATATATATATATATATATATATATATATATATATATATATATATATATATGTATATATATATATTGCAAATTTGATTAGGTGTTTCAAGCATTCTTGGAAGAAATTTTAATTGGATCATGAAATTCTAACTTGTATATGAGTATCAGAGATATTGTTGTAGTAATAGCAGACGGAAGAAAAAGAAGGTGAGGATGGTTCAACCGAAGGACTGAGTCAAGTTTTATAGAAACCCAACTTGATACGTGTGGGAACATAGATATTCAACATTGTAAGGGACGACGGAAAAACTGATCGACATCTGAGTTGAACAAATATGTGGATAGTTCTATTCATAAGAAGGAAAGATGGATACAAAAAAATAAGTAATTGTTGTATTTTTATTAAAACATTTCAGTCGGATTGGCAATGAGATGAAACCTGGACATGCACGAAGAAAACATCCGAGAAAGATAAACAAGTGTCTAACTCAGCTAAGATAATATACGCTGATGTGTGTAGACGAATATTTTCTCAGTACAACGGAATACGCGCCTAAATGGATAACATGCCTCGGACGAATAGTGAGTCAGTACGTTAGAGTACAATGTCAGCTCAGCCCTTGATATCAAACTGAGATAGAGGAAGGAGAGCTAAAAAGGCCATTCCTGAACGATAATCTCCTCCCTGATCTTCACCGGAGTGTACGTTTATCTGGGAATGATTAATACATGACTGGACGTCTTCAGGGGGAACATCGGAAGAAATTAATTAGTTAAAGGCCGGAAGGGTCATTCTCGACACGAAAACATGATTTATCGTTGGCGTGTTCTCATGTACAGCGTATTTGACTTCTCTCTCTTTATGCCATTCTCGTATTTCAGGCTCTCCATGTATTTGATATTGGGCGCGTGAACGGGGCTTGCTTATAGTTGTTGAATGATCGAGAAACGAGCTAGCCATTTATTGAATTTTGATGACAGATTATTTCTCCCCAGTAAAGTTGCAGAACTGCTTATCCAGAAATATGAGATATAAACATTGCCCAAAGAGCTGTGTCATATATATATATATATATATATATATATATATATATATATATATATATATATATATATATATATGTATATGTATATATATATATGTATATATAAATATATATATGTGTGTGTGTGTGTGTGTGTGTGTGTGTGTGTGTGTGTGTGTGTGTGTGTGTGTGTGTGAAAAAAGGCTGACAAAAAGTTGATGAAGTTTATCCTTGTTTTTATTAGAATCAATGAGAAACAGCTGCCTCGATATCGAGTAGATGTGATAGAAAGAATTTAATTACGATTGAAGATAATTCTTGGTACAAGTAGAATGGATATCATGATATCTATCTATCTACCCATCCATATCTTCTTCTCACACACACACACACACTCTCTCTCTCTCTCTCTCTCTCTATATATATATATATATATATATATATATATATATATATATATATATATATATATATATATATATAATAGAATGGGAATTAACTACACCAACATGCTTATGCTTCTACTACATCGCCAGTCTTACTTTGAACCAACATTTTGAATGAATGTATTTAGCGCTGTATGAAATAAACCTATCATACATTAGATATTGCATTATATTTCTTTGCATTCTATGTTATATTGCATCTTTGATTTGAAATGTAATATATATATATATATATATATATATATATATATATATATATATATATATATATATATATATATATATATATACATATATATATATATATATATATATATACATATATATATATATATATATATATATATATATATATATATATATATATATATATATATATATATATATATATATATATATATATATATATATATATATATATATATATATCAATTGTGTCATCCACAGACAGCTGTCTCGTTGTATTACAAAGTGTGACTATAGACTATCAGGTATCCCTTCGCTTCAGACCCAGCAGCAGGAGCTCTACCCAGGCCATTAGCAGATCTGGTCAATCAGTAGGACCCAACTAAGTGATGTATCTCATTATCATCATTCGTCTTTTAACGCCCATCGTATGACTTGGACCTTCCCCAGAATGTGCCACATTTCTTAATCTTTGGTGTCAGAGAGCTGGAATTTTTAATTTTTCCAGTTCATCTCTCCATCTTATAATTTGTCAGCCTAGGTTTCGCATGAGATCTCTGGGGCTCATGCTGTAAGTTGTGATGTCCATTGGTTGTCTGTCATTCTTATAACATGGCCTGCCCATTGCCATTTGAGTTTTTTGATTGATTCTGCGATGTCTCTGACTGTTTTCTTTATTATATACTGTGCTGTCTTGAGATCTCTCTAAGTGAGTTTGAACATGATTCTTCACAGTTTGTGAGTCTGTCTCTGGATTAGGATCCGTGTCTCAGCTCCATAAGTGATTACTGGGGTGATGTATGGGCTGTATACTCTTCATTTTGGGATTATCAGTATCGACTTGTTTTTTAAGTTTGAGCAACCAAAAGCGTGCCATCTCGAAGTGATTCTTCGCTTTCGTCGGTTTCATAGACTCGACTACCAGAGTGCTCTATTCCAGAAATGGAAGAGTATATATATATATATATATATATATATATATATATATATATATATATATATATATATATATATATATATATATATGGGAGGAATCGAAGCGAAAAAGATTTATTTTCATGTTGATAGATCAAGTGATTTTCATGTATGATCAGTAACATTGGAATTTCATTCCAAGTACAGTTTACTGCTTATGATCAGCAAACTAGCTCGGTGATAGTAATAGCTGTTGGTTATATAAGTATGAGTCATCCAGGGGTCAGGTATCCGAGAGTCAGGCTGCCATATGGATATTCCAGAGAAAGAAAAAGAAGTGTAATGGAATTGCAGGGGTAAACTAAGAGAGAGTGATTGATTGTAATCCTAGTGTTAGAAAACCATAACTGATATAGTCTATAGTTTTATTATTCGAAAATGCAGGAGCGATTAAAGTTTATTACATCATCAATAGAGGAGCGGTCTGTTTGAATTACTTTGGATCATGCATATTTTTCTCAATTTTAATTTTGAGTTTATTTCATTCAATTTTTTAAATATATTTATTATTTTCCATTTACAAGTGTCAGCATAGTTCGGGTTTCCTTGGAGTTGTTTCGAAATTTCAGGCCTACATCGTATTCTTTTAGCTAATGGGATGGGTCCACCAGAGGCTGTGAGCGATTCGGGTATTCTGCAGTGATGGTAAATATGAGTCAGAATTAGATACTGGTTTGGTTGTTCAATTTGATATTTAGTATATTGGGAGGAAAATTTGTCGAAGTAATATCCGCATGCCCTCATGATTCTCGGTGATATTCGTGGCCTTGTGAATTTAGCCTCACCGTTGAAACTAATATTTCCAAGGAGTAAATTATCATAATTGATGGTTTTAACTCTATGCTTGATTATCGAGTTTGATGTTTAAAGGCCGTTCAAATCTCCTTACGAACTGTTCCGTGAGCACCCAAGTATATAATGTTGCTACTTTTGCAGTCAGAGCTGTGGTAAATACTTGGAGTATTTTGTTGGTAAAACTAGTGAAGGTATCAGTGAGTTAGAGGTGATTAAAGCACAGACATGTTTTCGATCGCATTGTTAGAAGAATATTTATCTTTATCATACGAGACTTAATTATCTATTATAGCAGAACAGCTAGTTATATCATTATTACTGTGGGCTTTAAGGAAAGAGGAGATGCCTGATTCCTCGAATATTTCTCTCAATCCAAGTTTCAAACATCGGGATGTCATTTCTGTTTTTGAGTGTTTGTGATTTTGAGATACTGTATCGTGAAAGGTAGTAGTTAGTGGCATATGATTTGATTTGTTTTTGTTTGTATGTTTTGAGGTATATTGTCAGGGTACCCACGTTCTGAGTATGTTGGTCATCTTTCTTTGTTGAGTTCACTGACTTCGGAGCAGATTTTCCTGATTCTGACTGCTTGTGAGTATGGGAAGGTATTTCAAAGTGTTAAGGTGTGTGCTGACTCAACGTGTAAGAAATCGTGTCAGTGGATTTAATATATAATGGGGTTTAGAGGAATATATTTTGCCTATGTAAATGAGTGTTTATCAACATGATTAACTCAAAAGATTTTACATGATTGAATTCAATAGTCATGTGTTCGAAAAAATTGTCTGATTTTGATTTGCCACCACTATATATATATATATATATATATATGTGTGTGTGTGTGTGTGTGTGTGTGTGTGTATGTGTGTGTGTGTGTGAAAAGATGTCATCTATGCGTCTGACACAGAAAAAGCATTTGCTTTAATGCTAGATTAGATGGGAGTTCACTCATCTAAATCCCTGAATTGCGTATGACGGAGATGTAACCTTACCTATGACACAGCTTTTAATTTGGAGTGAATGATTATCGATGAAGCCGAAAGTTCATGTAAATGGTGCATAAGCGTGGTGAGTATTTTTGTCTTTTGGTCCCTGATACGTCTATCACCCAAGCTCTTTTTAAGGGTTAAATACCCCCACTTGTGCTGGATGTTACAGTATAAAGATCTGACAACTACTGCTACTTTGACAGTGTTTTTAGTTACCATCCCAATGAAATTGTACTTTATTTAGAAAGTCTCTAGTATAACGTATGTAGAATTGTACTTGCATAATTAGGGGGTTGTATAAAGTGGCCCACTTATTTTTTTTTTTTTGGTAGTGTGACGGTTAATTGAGGAGATCACAGATCTGCTTGGTGTGTTTCCTTTATACATTTGGGTGAATGGATGAAATCGCTCTAGTTTTCTGCTTGTGGATTGTCACATATTTTTTGTCGATTAAGTTATTCCGATGCATCTATTCTAGGGCGATAATTACCATGTTATGGTGGTCAGTAGGGGGTCATAAAGGAGTCCATTTTATTTTTTAGTTTGTGATACTCTATATTAAGGTATTCTTCAATACTCCAGATAACTATAAAACCCTTATTATAATTTTTTTTTTTACCAAAGTAGGGATAATAACCTCGTCTGTAGCCTTGAATTCATTCATAGATTGTTGTTGATTGATGGAGAGGTTCCCACGTGGACTGTGAGGTGTATTTACTACTATACATTTTAATGGTTTTCTAACTGACAATTTGAACGTTTGGATTGTAGTGAGTGTTTTCTTGGAGGTAAATGAGCTGTTAGTATACCTTTATAGACTTGATAAGGTTGAATTTATTCCAAATTTGAAAGTGGGCTCCAAATTTGATCCTTCTAAAGAAGGCCTCTATGTCCATTCGAAGTATCAGGCCTTTTTGAGTGGTGTAAATGTATTTTTAGTGAATTTATATATACTAAGGATGATTATTCACCCTCCTTGGTCATATCTAACCCTAACAGTTCGTAAAAGCTGATTTTCAAGTTTTCTCAAGTTTTCATCGAAGAGTTTCGGATTTTTTTTTAAGCCCCTTTCGTTTATAAAGTTCAGGGGGTCCCTGTCTATATGGACAGTGGAAGAAAAGATGAGGAAAGAGGGGATAAAGTTACCATTTGGTGATTCACTTACTTTTCCGCCTTACTCTTCAGCTAAATAATGAAAACAACGAAACGTTGAACGAACTATTTCATCGATCACAGGGCCGATTTCTGCAGCTGAGCCATTTAAAAAAAAAGGTTTTGACCAAGTGACTCATGTCCTGTGTAAAAACGAGGGATAATTTTTAGAAAATATTGCACATTCTCCTGGCAGATAATATCGTAATTTACCGTAGCGATCGCAACTCCTTCAGCTATATTTGCTCTCATTTACATTAAAACATTATTCAATAATCAAAATCTACAAAAGGATTAATTTCTTCTACTCATAATGTAAATGCATGAGGATCAAAATTGAAACCAAAAAACCAGAAAAAAGGTAGACCACTACGTCTACGAAGGACAAATAATCGCCATTAAAGTCTCAAAAAGAATATATCAAGTGAAAATCACTTTATGAAGGCTTAGCCCACTGTTGAGCAAGCTCGACCTCCAACAACGAGGAAATTTCCATTAGTTCTCAAAAAGAGAGTTTCCAAACAATGCATCTTCCCAATAGCCACTTATTAAGTGGAAACATGGAATCTAACTAAGAGACTTGCGTACAAACTAAAGTGCATGCATGTGAACAAGCAAGAATTGTGCTCGACATTATATGGGGAGATCATGTACTTTCCACCAAGAATTTTGCATACTAAAATCTCCTGAGTTGAGAAGGCCTTCGCTTTCCGCCCCCTATGGAAGAGGGGGCAGGCGAAATTTGTAGAAGGTTTTCCTTTGATGGCAGGCGCCGAAATGCCGCTGCTGCTGATTATGATGATGATGATGAAACTGTAAAAAAATATTATCGCTACTATAACTTTTTTTGGTATTCAGATATTTGAATATGAACACGAGTTCAAATGACCTATAAATTGTCAGTTTTCTCGCAAGAGAATTTCATCCTGTTAGACAAATTATGCTTTGTGCATCTATGATTGGTTTCTGGGGTCGAATGTTTGTGTTCTGTTATATCCCTCAAGTACTTCAGCTGTTTTACGTAACATTGGTGTCTAGGGGGTTTCGATTTTTCCAAAAGAATTACAGTTCTATCTTTTTTTTTCTTCGTTCACCAAGACCGTCTCCAGTATTCAGACGGTAATGTACACACATGTCACGTTCATGCTCCACAATACTTTGACTCCGTGGCAGGATATGTCTAGTGTGTTCACTTTCTTTCTAGTTTACTCTGTAACCGACCTAAACGTCAATATAAACCATCTGACACACATAAATGCAACTGAAGACACGCGTGCAAACACAAGCAAACACACACACATACACATGCACACGTACGCAGACCCCCCCCCCACATATATATATATATATATATATATATATATATATATATATATATATATATATATATATATATATATATATATATATATATATATATATATATATATAATGAACTAAAAAAATTGCTTCACATATGTCTACGTATCCGTCCAGTTTGAGCTACTCCAGGCTAATGATTCAAGGTATTTTAGATTTTTATTTTGGACATTTTTAGGGGGATTGGCAATTTTTTTAGTTTAGTTTTCTGTCTTCATTTCATACTATATATATATATATATATATATATATATATATATATATATATATATATATATATATATATATATATATATATATATATATACGTATATACATAAATATACATACATGCATACATACATACATACATACATATGTTTGTATACGTGTGTATACGATTAACGACTATGTTGTCCTTTGGGCAGCTGGAGATATAAAGTAACGATACTGATCACAGAAATGACGGAAAGAATAAGATATATCTATGGACGGTACTCTTTAATAAATCATGTTATGTTCGTCAATAATCACTTTCAACACGACTTCCTTTTCTCTGTTTTTCAATCATGTTTATATCTATGAGCGAAAGTAAAGATTTCTAATTTCTTATTCA
>OY735218.1:13860052-13907552 GCA_963457665.1 Thysanoteuthis rhombus
GTACTCACTCACACACACACACACTCACACACACACACACACACACACACAAACACATATATATATATATGTATATATATCGATTGATTGGAAGTATGTAAGAAGTAAAAGAAAACGAGATTTTAAAAAAAATCAGGTCAATGCAGTTAACTTGAAGGGGACTAACTGTATTACAGCAATTAAGGAAGAAAATTGGATTAATTTCAGGAGATATAAAGATGAACTGGATACATTATTTTGACATGAAGAGGGGACATATATACAAACAACACTCTCTTATATGTATAACAAGATATCTGATGTATGGTTTATTTCATTTAATGTACGGAACATGATTCGCAGTGCAACTTGAAATATGCTGAACTGAAGATTTGCTGCACGAGCATCTGTTATTTTTTCTTATTTAGGCTTCCTCTGACAAATGATTAAGTCCTTTCAGATTCATATTTTGGACATCTTTCTCGAGGAGTTGTCTACTCTTTCTCGTTGGTGGGATCTTATTTTCATTCCATACATGCTTCTCTCTTTTTTTGTACATTTTTTAAAACTTCAGCAGGTTATTTAACTGCATGCTGATAGCAAAAATATCAAACCATATTTTCTTATCTCATGATCTATAACTGCCAGCAAGATGATATAGCCACAAAATAAAACTGAGAAAAAAAAATCATGATGAGCAATGATCAACCACAACCAGAAAGAAAAAAGTTTTTTTTTCACGCATTAACCCATGATCTAAGACAGAGACACGTTAATACTATTGAACTAGTTAAGATTCCTCAATCAAAACCAATATTTGTTCAGCTGGGGTAGTCTCACATATTTTGCAAAGCTTATAATAGTAATAGTCAACTGGAAAAGAACAAGACCCATCTTTTGAGGGGAAACATTCATCAAAATGAGGTATATCAAACCTGTGTTACAGCCCTAAATTGTACTCTCGCGAACAATATTCACACCATCTCATATCTCTTGATTGATTAACTAAAGTGGTTTAAATATATGTAACATTTCCAGTGTATATCACTGGGAGATAACGAAGACAAAAATCATCTAATAATAGTTCAAAATATCTATCCAAGTGTGTATGAACTACGATTACACGTCAAAGATTGACATCTACCAGATAGTTGACTCAGCACACAAGACAGTGGATCAGTGATCTTCAAAAAAGTGAAACGACTGAGATACTACATAGCCGGAGTTTCCTAGAATAGGTCGATGCTTATTCTAGAATACAACAGTGAAAGGCTTCTCCATACATAGTAATGTCCATCCATTTCTAAACATCCGAATTTAAAACAATAAAAAAACACTGAGCTGAAAAATCTCGAGGGTCTTTTCAGGCCGGATTACAGTCAAAATTTACAGCTACTTCGCATAAGACAGTCATTTTGAATATATAATGAGGTTGCATGGCCATCATATTCATCATGAATGAAATCCATATCGTATTTCCTTCAAAATAATAAATGACTTCATGGACTTTCCAAAATTAGTTTAAACCATCCATTATTGCTCTAAATATGTTTTGTTTATCATTGTCATCTCTTTAACTTGAACCAAATTTTATCTGTGATCCAGTATTCTGAAACTACTGGACATACGCACAAACCAAAGGGGGTCCCCTCTCTGTCTCTGTCTCTCTCTCTCTCACTCTGTCTGTCTGTCTCTCTCTCTCTCTCTCTCTAAATATATATATATATATATATATATATATATATATATATATATATATATATATATATTTGGGGTTGTCCAGTAATTTAAGAATGCAAGATCACAGATAGAATTTTGTGCAATTTTGTTGTATATATATATATATATATATATATATATATATATATATATATATATATATATATATATATGTATATATATATATATATATATATGTATATATATATATATATATATATATATATATATATATATATATATATGTATATATTGCGAGAGAAAGAGAGAGAAGTAGAGAGAGAGGGAGAAAGGTTGATGGCCATTTATGGATGGTCATCAGTTACAATTAGTCCACTGCTGGACAAATATCATTCCCATCTCCCTCAATTTCTTATCGAGAAATCCCTTTTCATCCCTCCAATCTGTGTCTTGAGTTTCTTTCCCTTTATTGATCCATTTGCTGCCATTTTTTCTCGCTAAATATCAAATTCATCCAGATTCGATCTTTTGTCTAATTATTTTCCATTCTATTCTGCCAACAAAACAATGTTGATATCTTGAAGTCATCCTTACCATGGCTTTTCCCATTGGGAAAGATAAGGGAACGCAAAATGCAAGTTATGTATTGATATCCATACACACTGAGTGTGTTTGCGCACAATTGTGTATGTGCTTATTTTAATTGATTTATGTATGCATATATGTATGTATACAACCATTATGAAGTTATTTAATTAGAGGTACTGATTTTAGGTACTGATGTTACTTTGTAACAAATCCATCAGCTTCCAATCATGCTAATAAATAAAGTAATGAACGTATATATATATATATATATATATATATATATATATATATATATAAATCTATACTCAATAATTTTCTTTTCCTTGTCAACGTATATATATATATATTGAAGTTCTTCCTGTGCAGCAGTAGCGGTATTTTGATATACGTGCATTACAAGAAGTAATAGTATTACTGCAGTTATGTCTTCACCTATGTCCCTCACTGTCTTTTCGATGTCCGCGTTTAACAGGGCTGAATTGATTAGTTCTGATGAATATTGCACAAATTTAGGTTCGGTTCTCGCCGGCAGGGACGACAGGACCTTTAATAAAAGCCATCGTTACAAACAAGATCTTTTTTTCCGTTACAACTCTTCTATTGACGAAATCACACAAAAGCAGACGAGTGGTTTGGTGAACAGTTATCTTTCTTAGTAATTTCTGTACGCTTAGGACAATGTCTTCTTTTGGCGGTACTAAAACAGTTACCAAATTTTGCCTCAATATATTCTCGATTATAACACGGTTGGCTTCCCTGATTACCTATGTACCACAAAGAAATAAACGCGTATTACGTTCTTTTGAACAATATTCTATTTGCCAATGTATTTCATTGAATCATTTTTGTCTATTTTCCCCACTATTTCTTTGTGTCGTCTATATCGTTTCCTTGTAATGTCCGTTGTAATAACTCGAAGGTCACACAGGGCCAAAAGTGGTGACTCTATTCATTTTTATACTAGACGGATATTAAATTTTGGGCTTCCATTCACTCATTCCGTATTACTTATTTGCTGTACTTTCATATGCAACAGCTAATACCAGTGAGATACGATGTGTCAAGAAAAGAGGCAAAATCAGATAAGAGCTAAGTTAAGTAATTCTATCGATATTTTATTAGGAGAAACATTGCCAACCACTATTAAATTTGGACTGTTTTTTCTTTCATCTCGATTTTAGCTCTTTTTGAACCATATTCTTATAGAGATTAGCTGCAATATTATTGAACGACCGTAGCCATCAACGATCGTGAAAGGCTCTAACTTTTTTAAAAATGCGAATGTTTATTTATGTGCACGTTTGAGTTTGTTGGCGCTTTTGTGTCTTGCTGCACCCCTGGCCATTTCGTCCTGTCTGCAGACTTGCAAACTGGCAACAGTACTCCACTAGTCCCAATGTATTTTCCTTTATTTTTGAATGAAAAAAAAAAGTTTTCCCTATTTTTTGGAGCCTACTGTTATCGGGGTTACTGATAAAATTTATAATGTAAATGTTTTCAGTTTTTTGTTTGTTTTAATTTACTCTATTTTATATGTTTCCCGGTAAAAAAAAAGACAGCAATGTCATAAATAAATTTCATCCATTGTATATGGTCCCAGATTTTGATGCCACGATCGTTCATTTATTGACTGTAATGGTGAGTCTATATTCATTTCAATGAATAGAAGAATGATCAAACGCGTTTAATTCTTTTTTTTACAGTATTTTTATCCTTATTTTAGTTGTTTTTGATCGAAATTATTCCGACCGTCATTCTACATCCAATAGTCGTAGTTTTAACTAGATTCATGTTTTTTGTTTTTTTTTTATATTGAATCATAAAAAACCATGATTAATGTTTGACTGGTATGCCCGTTATCAAAATCACAGTGATGATAAAATCACTTGTGTACGAAAAGCAACAGCGAATATGTCGCATAAAATTGTAATTACAAAAATCAAAGACCAACTCATATTAAAGCAAAAAAAAAAAGTTTAATACTGATTGATAACGCACTCTGTTAGAATGGATAGGATTAAATTACTCGGGAATAGCGATATTATTTTTATTCAGTCAGCACAACTCGATTAATTTATTTGGGATGATTATTCACTGATTTGGGATTAGGCCATTGAAAACCATTTACCAAAGATATCACCGAAGTATTCAACATAGGTTTAATTTAGTTTATAAGTCAGTCAGTCTGGCCAGCTATCGATGTCAGTAACGTATTGAGGTTTATATCAAGAATGTGTTGAGCACAATGGATGCCCCCAAAACGCAATTATACTTGAGAGTCTGTAAAGAGCAATGACACGATGTAGGGTAGGTGGTCCAGATGAATTGTAGAGTTTTACACCCTGGCTCAGTTGATGATAAAAAACGGCGAACAAATGAAGAAAAATAAGAGAGTTGATACAATTTTGAAATTCTCGTGATTAGCAGATGCATTAAACAGGGGGGGGGGAGTTTTAATTTGTGTTATTTTTTAATTATTCCCTCGGAGCTTATTTCGACTGACACTTATCAGAGGATGACCCGCGAGAAAATGTTAAGTATGATGTATCAAAATAAAATGAACAACATAAACAAATACCCTTAAAAAAATCCAAAACATTTTTTGCAGTCAAAAGCTTTTCATCAACACTGAACTTTTAGCGTTTTCCGTGCATCTGTAGCACAGAGCACACGTACGATATATTCAACTCCACGCCAATTATCTATGTGCACATCATATCAAGTTCCTTCTTATTACGTCTAGGAGAGAAAACCTTTTTCTCTATCAAAAATTCTACTGTAAAGTAGGTTTTAGGCGCGGGTTCAAAGTACCATGAACTTGTATCCTGAATTACTCCCGTACGTCGTGTCCAAAAGTGACCACATTTTTTTTTTGTTTACTTTTTTTTTTTAGAATTTAATTTTTTCCAGTGATCATGGCCCTGCAAAAGCTGAGGCAAGTAATAAGTTGATTTGGAACCTTTCAAACATTTTAATTGAACACCCAATCACTGCTTTTTACATAGAAGATATCACGTAACAGTTTTCGTTGGATGACTTACCAGACGTGTTTCCTGAATCGTTTTTACCTCCACAAATAAAATTGAAAAAAAAAAAAATGATATCTTTTACAAATTCTACATGTTTTGTTCATCTGAAGTTCAATTTCTTCTCGGTTGAATTCGCATCAAATACGTTTTTTTCGTCATTGTGACATACAGGAACGCTGACTGGATCTTTTTAAAGATGCTTTAAGCAATATAACGCCAGAAATGTTATCATTAAGCAGACTAATTAAATACGCAAAAAACATCTTCTGGGTATTGGTTTGTTACTTGAATGGAGGATACTTACCTGGCACAGGTTTCTGGCCCAATCTTCGGGAGCAAAGTGTAGTATCTGTTCCACGGCATAGACCGAGGAGTCGGTACTGACACTTGCCCGTTGAGTGGGCCGGAGATTGTGTGCAGGGTATCAAAGACCGAGTGCGCCGGTGCAAACGTTGGCCAATGAGGTTACACTGAGGCTGCGTTTGCTAAGCGCAACGGGAGGCCTTTGGACTCGTCCTTAGGTACTCCCATCATTACTCGGCCCAGCTTTCGCAGGTAACTGCGTCGGCTGGAGCCAATTTTTGGCGGTAAGGTACTATTTTTTCCCACGTTAAGCCCGACCTTGTGTCACATATTGCTGTGGTGGGACAGTGATTAAATAGACTTGAATGGAGGATATTCCTTGAGAATTGTGGGGTTGTTCGGTAGTTAAAGTACTATTGTAACAACATCTCATACTACACTCTACTACACTATACTTACCAAGTTACCAACTGACGTAATATAATTAAATCGAATATACTTGGAATACATGTTATATAATCATTGTTTCTAACTTTGAATCAGTCAAAACTGCACTCTTCAATGTATTTTTGAATGAAAGTGGATATCTGAACTCTTTCAGACATGTAGGTGATTGTTTTTGCTTTCCAAGTGAAAAATCTTCATTTTTGTCCGGATAGAACCGAAGGGTACAATCTTGATTTAAATTCAATATACAGATAATCGGAGCAATACAATTTTCTCGATAAAGTAGAACTGTACATGGAAACGATTGACAAGATAACAAATCACTGTCTCGCAATGTAATTAAAACACACACACACACACACACACACACACACACACACACATATATATGAGTGTTTGTATTGAGATTGGTAGTGATCGGATTGGATGTTGATGAAAATGGCAATGGAGAGGTGGAGTGAAAAATATCCAGAAATAAGTGTTACATTTCATTCTTTGCCACTACACCTTCTGCATGTTCCGATACATTTTGACGGTAACCAGCTATCTTTTTCAGAGAATATATTCTCAGAAGTTCACTGAAAATGTTACTGTTTAAATGATTTATTTTATTCATTTTTAATTTTGTTCCTCGGTTTATAAACATGTACACGCACACATATTCGCATGTGCACGCATGCATGTGTAATATACTGAAAAATCATTGTTCAGAACTGTTACCATAGTTCAACATTACGAAATAAAATGAAGTATGATATTATGAAAATGGGAGTTATTTATACGGTCTATTTTCGTAAAAAGGTAACGATATATATATATATATATATATATATATATATATATATATATATATATATATATATATAGATAGATAGATAGATAGATTGAGAGAGAGAAAGAGAGAAGGGAAGAGAAAAAGAGAGAGAGTGAGACAGAGAGAGAGAGAGAAGATAGAGAGTTAGTCGAAACTGTAAACTGGACAGTGCATTATCCAATGTAGCATTTTTCTTATCTGCCGCAGTCCAATCTGTTGGTTCATACATCCAGTTATCACAGACATAATTGTCCCATTGAAAGAAATGCATAGAGCAGATACAAACAGTGAATAAGCAAAATTAGAATTTTTCAGTAAGAGCAGTATTTGATCCGTCGCATTACCGGCTGTATTTTTTTTCTGAGTTCAATCACTAGAGCAACATCCAAATGTTGGGGCTACCCTATCGGTTGCAGAGTCAATTGCTGCAGAGTGACATTTCCTTTATCGATCATTTTTTTTACGTTGTGTTAGCGAAACAGGAGACTATCTAAAACAAAAAGATTCAATATAATAGAACATAATTTACAATTATCTTGGTTTATGTATCGATTTGAAAATAACACTGGCACACATACTCATACACACAGGCATCCACACACATACACATATATTTATAAATAAAAAAATATGTGGATTTGATATAAAACAATATATATATATATATATATATATATATATATATATATATATATATATATATATATATATATATATATATATATATATATATATATATATATAATAAGTTGTGGATTTGGCACACAAATTAGTTTGTGTTCCTGTCTGGGGTCAATCAGGCAATTAAACACACACACACACACATCCTTTTGCCTGATTAGGCCCGGAGAGGGCTGAAACATGAATTAGTTTTTGTAGCGAATCCACATTATATGTATTCCCAGCTCTACTCTAAAACAACTTGACTTTCAAACTATGAAGTTGAGCGTATCGGGCTCTTTAGGAGATGAATGTATTACATAACAGACATTGTTCTATATTATGTTATATTGCTGACCTGATCTGTACCATACGTACATGCAGGAATTATAAATTGCGTTATTTTTTATTCCATGTACGTTGTCCACTGCAAATTATCACTGTGTAATCTATTTATGCTGTCTATGATATCTGATATACCAACGGTGTAACAATGGGAGATCATTCCAAATAATTTATATATATATATATATATATATATATATATATATATATATATATATATATATATGTATGTATATATATATATATATATATATATATATATATATATTATATAATGCAATTCATAATTCATTTTGTTATACTAAATATGTTTATTACTTGACGTATGTATATATACTCATGAAACCCACATTGAGCATTCGTTTCACGCATTTCCACCAATATTGAATGAATTTATATATATATATATATATATATATATATATATATATATATATATATATATATATATATATATATATATATATATATATATATATATATATATATATGTATGTATATATACATACACACATACATACATATATATATATATATATAATCAGTTTTCTTACGTTAAAATGTTCCTTTGCTCGGCATTAAGTTCTCAAAATTCCTTATGGGAATGGAAATTAAAAAATAATCTTGAACTGCTGAGTGTGTCATTATATTTCGAAGTTTTTTGCTGATCATGCTGAGTCACATTAATTTTTTACGAATATACCTCAACCATACAAACCCCAAAATTGAAGTAATAATAACGAGATATTACTCTATATTGAATACTTGAATTCAACATCAACTGTAATTTTGTTCTGTTATCTTCAAATTAGTTACATTCCGCCATTTTGTTTAGCAATGTCACCAAGTAAAAATTTTCCATTAATCACGATTGCTCTCTGCAAGGTAATTAGCCCTAAATCAAAACTTAATCTCAACGAAGAATAGTTGATTCCAAACCTTATCTCCTTTCAGAAAGAAAAAAAACGCATTTTCAGTACTAACTCTGTTCTGGTCTCATATCATAATCTTCATCTCGTTCCTGTTTCTTTTCTTAGGAACCAGAAGGCAGAACTTTCCACATGGGTTTCTCTCAGTTTTCAGTGTAGTCTGGCTGGCTGGCAATGGATGCACCTTGCGTATAAGCTGCACCAGTTTCAATATTTACTTCATCCTATGCCTACAAAAAACTTGTTTTTGTTCGTTTGTTTTTTTGTTTTTCGAATCCATCCCCAAAAGATTTCTAGTCGACGTCAAGTTTGCAATGTACGTTTGGTCTATCAGCGGCCTACCCTAGTCAGGGTTGACGATTAAAAACAGGGTAAATATTTGATCAATTGATAAGTTACCTTTTTTTTTTCGAGGCATATATGGATGGACTTTTAATCAGCTGCCAAACAGACGGACTTAGAGACTGGAAAAACCTATATTGGTATACATTGCGTTGATGCAGAAAGTTCTTATATCTACGCCGTCTAGGCGAAAAGAAAATGCATAATATCGGGGGGCAACTATTGTTCAAATTGAATACAACGCATTTCTAATTTTATTCCGGATTATATAACTATTTCTCATATATATATATATATATATATATATATATATATATATATATATATATATATATATCCGTCTTCAGCGTTTGTATATATCCATATCTTTATTATCGATATAACTGTAAATTTTTGGTGAATTTATTGAAATCTACAGAAGCATAAACATGTTTGCAATTGAATCCTTATGCCATTATACGTATATATATATATATATATATATATATATATATATATATACGTATATACATATATATATATATATATATATTTCGATAGATATTTAAGTGTGTCTTATGACACAATAAGAGATCAGATTAAAATCTCCTGCAGTAACACGATGGCTAGCACACTAATCTCTCCGAATGTCTCCTGATATTGCACTTTTAGTTCGCCTGAGAGGCTTTGTTTTTATCGATTTGAGTACCTTCCAGTAGGTACCGAATCACACAGCATACTTGTGTTCGTGTTAGCGTGCGTATGATCTTGACTCTGTCAATGTAAAAATGCAATTAAAAAAACATTATTGGTATTGGAAATACCCGATCAGACGGAAATGTCTGCCGCAAACGAGGAATATTCTTCGATAGTATTAACCCTCATAAATACATAGTACTGGTAGAAAGAAATAACAACTGGAAAAATTTAAAAAGAAAAACGGGTGTTGTATCTCAACAATCTTTATCATCATATGGGCATATGCTGATGCATTTCAATGGTTACCAGCCATCTATATCAGAGATACTTGCAGGGATCGCAGACATGACAGTAAGCAATTTGTATGTTCGAGATTTGAGGAATGAAACAAAGAAATCATCAAATCTTACACCTGTTAACATCGTATCCGTATCACCGCAACAACAGCAAGTTGCTTTGACAAAATAAGCAGGTAACCATCGAAAAACATAAGAACATGTGACACCTGTTTTTTTTTCATTCGAATTTCACGTGTCATTTTTCTTACATTCTGTTGGATAACCTACCATCCATACAACACCACACTCAAACATTATATATATATATATATATATATATATATATATATATATATATATATATATATATATATATTTGATTCCTGACTTTTACTTTTGTATATATATATATATATATATATATATATATATATATATATATATATATATGTGTGTGTGTGTGTGTGTGTGTGTGTATATATATATATATAAGTAAAAGTCAGGAATTAAATATCAAGTGAGTGATTGGTCAATCTCTTAAAATCTTTGATACGTTCAATATTAAATTGAATCTCAAATATGATTAAATAATAGATTTGCACCGAAAGCATGTTCATGTTTCTGCTCTTTTAGGGCTCATCTAATTGATATCAATTTATATATCATATTCCATCACTGAAGTAGGTTTGAATCACTCAGGATGTTTCGGAAATTATGATTAATAGTGACAAGAAAGAGGAAGCTATGGTGATCAAATTTTTTATACATACATGTGAAGTGTGGAATTATGTTTTGATAGCATTTTTCAGCAGTGTAGATATTTAATAGCTATTTCATTTTTTCTATTAGTAAGTTTCAAATTTCTCATTTTGGCATACGTAGTACGGTTTTTAAATGTGTTTACCTCAATATTTTCAATTCTACTGTGGGTGTAATTTTCCTGTCTGTCAGGTCAGAGTAAAAGCAATGTATTGTTTCTGTATATATCCTTCATGATAGATTAAGTATGGTTAGGTTATTCATAATTGAAAGGGTATTCCTGATATTTCGATATAATATTTTGATAGATTAACAACGAAATGATGAAGGAAGTGCCTGAACCATCCCAAGTGATTTATATCTACCTCCTTATGGAAAATGAAATATTTACAGGGAGGAACATTTAAAAAAGGAAAGAAATAGGAGTATGAATGGAATAGGCGGAAGATTTTCCACTGACGTAAATAAATATCTCCAAACCAATAAGATCCCAGATAGGGATTTAAAATAAATCTGAGCACTTGTCTGATGGAGCCCAAACAGGGCAAAAAGTTAAGGTGTCTGGGTAACTAATGCATTGATTCATTAAATATGTCCGTATGTGAGTGTGTGAGTGAATGTTTGTTTCTTTGTGAGTGTATGTGTACTATTTATTCGCTGCCCCACCACAGCAAAATATGACACAAGGTCGGGCTTAACGTGGGGAAAATAGGAGACTTCTTTCCAAAAATGGCTCCAGCCGACGCGGCCTCAGTTTTGCTATGCAACCGAAACAAACTCCGCCACGAAAGCGTCCACCAGGGGACCTGCTCCATTAAGTGCAATGGAGCAGTGCTGCTCCGGGGAAGCTGATCTCTTCCAGCTGGGCCTAGTAATAATAGGAGAACCGAAGGACGAGTCCAAAGGCTCCCCAATACGATTAGCAGTGCGTAGCCTCAGTAAAACCTCAACGGCTAACGCATTGTACCGGTGCACTTGGTCTTTGACACACACTTCCTCTCTGGCCCATTCAACAGGCAAGTATTAGTACCAGCTCCTCGGTCTACGCCGGGGAACATATACTCCACTTTGATCCTGAAGAACAGGCAAGAACAAGGGCGGGTGTTTTTGTGCGTTCGCACGTGTGGGTGCATATTGAAATCGTGTAAGGTCGTACAACATCATCAGATTTTGTTTATTAACTGCTTAGCTGTAAAAGATGGAAAATGTAATATTCGGACATTTTAGGGAAGAAAAGACTTGTCAATTGGTTAGTTATCGTTACCTGTCTCTAATTCATTTGTGCTGTGATCAATAATGAAATACTAACACTCATTTGAGTTCAACTGTAAAAAAAACAAAAAAAAACATTCGCACTCGTAGACTAGGCAATAACAATATAACAAGTTTGAACCAGCTTTAGTAAATAAACCACAGTTTCTTTCTGATAATAGTGCTATGATAGAGCCTATTTATGTTATCGTAAAGAGTATGATTCCACCATTCAAATAAATGGATGTAATTTCTAAGAACTTGAAGAAAATATTCGTTTCTACGAGTTTTTACTTTTTTAAAAATTCGTTTGAAAATTCCGTTTGAAGGAATTCCTCTCTCTTTTTCATTCAAGAAAGGAAATTTCTCAGGAGACTTCCAAAGAATCTGTTCATGCAGTTGAAATAATCTATTGGATTTAACTTTCGTAGAAACTTTTTTTTTTTTTTTTTTTGTTCTGGGGATTTTTTTCTTGATAGAAACCGTCAACCAAAACTCTTCAGTTACGTTTCTTTTTACGAGTTGGTTCCCGCTGGTTGACTGGCTGGATATGAATAACGTATGCCGGTTGTGTCGGTGCAGTTTGAAGGCAGAAAATTTGAATATCCACTCATTTCTATGTCTCTAATGTTTTCATTTAGAATTCTGACACTAAATACTTTTTCAGTGAGTGAATTAATTCACAAATCTTTGGTTAAGTGGTCGGTTGCTTTCTGGCCCGTTGGATTTACATCGGTTTTCTGAGAATCAAGATTTCTTTTAGTGATCACTTCCCAACAGATGGTGTGATAAATGACATTTATTGACCATCTTTTTTCCATTATTTTATTGATCATAACCAACACGGCATACAACCGTCCGATGTCGTCTAAAAAACCTTTTTTTTTTTCCAATTTCAAATTGGGGAACATTTTCGTGTTCAATAGAAGCATTTTATTCTTTGATACACTTTTTGTTTCTGACCGATGATAGATGAAGAGGAAAAAAGAATGCCATTACATTTCCAAATGGCTTTTGGCTAAAGTGCATTCAGAGATATGACTTCCGGTATCACTTCATATACTGCTTCGAAACTTCCTTTTAGAATCTAATAGAGCAGAGTTGATTGATTCCAGAAAGTTTATGTTTATATATATATATATATATATATATATATATATATATATATATATATATATATATATATTGGTGTGTTTGTGTGTGTGCAAGTCCGTACTTTCTCCTCAGGTCTACTAGTTTTGTGGATCATGTAACCTTAAATCTTAGTTTATTTACTACTATGTAAATCAATGTGTGTGTGTGTGTGTGTGTGTATATATATATGTGTGTGTGTGTGTGTGTGCGTGCGTGTGTGTATGTGTGTTTGTGTGTGTGTGTGCAAATGTGTATGTTGATTATATGTCTTTTTGTGTATATGTAAAAGTGATTATAAACCCATTGTATCTACACACCTGCACACACACACACACACACACACACACACATATATATATATATATATATATATATATATATATATATATATATATATATATATGTATATGTGTGTTTGTGTGTCTGTGTCTATGTCTGTGTTTGCTTGTGCGTGTGTGTTTGTCTTGTGTGTATGTTTACATATATACGTATCTATTTCTATGTTTTTGTGTATGTGCTTGCGTTTATATGAAATATAAGCAGCTATACACATTTTCTACGTATACTTTCGTAATGTTCTGTACACGGGAACATATTAAACATCCAGAATAAACCAATTCGGGTGTTTGGCTGGACATTTCGAGATTCCTTGAGAAAATAAATGCACTTATGTTATTGTTAGTGTATGTTAAGCAACTACAAGCGAAGACGATCCTCTCAATTAGATTGCACACAATTGCAACTGCATTATGATTATCACAAAATGAGAATCCTTTTCATTCGAATGTGGACTAAGACAGATGAATTCTGAATAGATCCGAGTTAAGAGCTTTGCATATCATTAGCCACAACTAAGTTGCCCCGGTTGCTCCCCATTTTATCTGCATCTTTACCTTGTTGCCCTCTTGTCGTATGATATGGAACATCATTGAAGAAACACACTTGTCACGATTGATTTTCAATCACTTCAACATGTGTTCTTTTTCTCTGAACAATCAATTTCAATGACCGGCTATGAAGAGATGAGTTCCTTTTCGAATAGTGCGGACACCCTTCTTTTATTTGGAACATAATGGATTTTTATATGCGTGCACAAGATTCCAATATTTGTTGATAATTCACAGAGTTTATGGTTTAAAAAAATATTGAATACCTTTTATCAAATCCCTGAGTGATCACATACTTTTTGCGACGGGGAAAATTGCACGACAAAAGATAAGAACGCGATGGGAATTGTCTTATAGTGGTAGCTTTCCTTCACATGTTACCTGATTTCCTTGTATCTCTACGTTGAACACTTGCTATATATTTTGCCCAGTGGCAAAAAACGTTATTTTACGTCCAGTCTTTGAGGATCACTCTCTGTAAGCAGCAACCCGTTGATTTAAATGGGGAGGATCGATGAAAAACATTTCAAGATATCTTTAATTGATGAGTCAGAGTCACCTGGTGAGTTTTTTCACTCTCCACATACATTCACACAAGTAAACACTCAAGTTAGATTTACCTTGTGTCACATTCTACGCTGGTGGTTATTCACTTCCACTTGGAGTATACGAATGTGCACACGCGCAGCATCTTTTTTTTAAGCATGCTTAATCTCAATATTCTTAACACATATGACGCCCATCAATAAAATTGAAGTTAAACGTACTTTTACGACAAAAGCCTCCACCAGCCTTCAATAGAACAGAAATTTGATTAGTTTTGTCCAGATATATTGACTTACAGCAGACTGGATATACTTGTCATTTCTTTTTTTTTTTTTTTTGCTGAAGTTATTTCCGCAATAGCATTGAATAAAAGAGTTAACGTGGCTTCGAGTTTTCACCCAAAAAAGAAAAAGCCAACAATTTCATTCACACGCCGCCGAGAAGCGATCAAAATGGCGCCAAATCGCACGGAGAACGTTTGAATATTAGATAATGAAGAACGTGTGTACTTGTCAACGCCGAGGAAAGAGTAATGTCTTTGCTTCTTATCAAAACAAAAGAAAAAAAAAAGATGGAAAATGTTGAGAAGAATAAAAACATCGGACTGAGTTGTCATCATCATCATCTTCATCAAAGACAGACAATATTTAATCTTTTTATTCCTATTTTGTTCCTGTTTTTGTATTCGTTTTTATGATCCATTTCTATTATTTTTCTTTCATTGTTCTTTCTTCTTATACTTCTGTTTTGTTTTTTTTTTTTCCTTTTATTCTCTTTTTTTCTCTCGGTCTAACTATCCTCCTTTCTATCCCTCCCACTTTCTTTTTTTATTTTACTGACATTCTGTCTAGTTCTTCACGTATTAATTTTTTCATCTTCCTTTATTCTCACTTATTTCTTTCTCCTTTCTGTTGTCTTGTTCGTCCATGATTCTTTCTCCCCCTCCCTTTTTTGTCTTAACTCTATAATTGTTCTCCTGTAGTTCCCCTTTGATATACTTTATGATTTTTTAATGTTGTTGTTGTTATTTCCTTATCTTGGTCTCGTTTTTATTCTTCTGAATTTCAGTCAGTTTTATTTTTCGCTGATAATGTAGTTTTCACAACTTTATAACCACCGTATTGTCCTCTACCCGTTTGGGTTATTCTTTCTTTCCCTCTTCGATTTCTTCTTCTCTTACTGTCACGTTTCAACTTTTCATTTTCTAAATTCACTTCTCTGTTAATCTCTGCGTCTTCATAATCATGTTATCACAATTTTGCTAAGTATTCATCGTAAGTAATATAATTATATTGCATCGGTTGAATTTTCCAAGAGTGTCGAACTTTTGTGGTTCATAAATATATTTATTTCCTTGTTATTGTTTTTTATTTATGTTTTCTTTTTTTTTTGTTGTCTTCTGGGGGAATCAATTACTAAGTTTGATTGTCAACTTTTTTTTCCATCTTTATTGAAATCAAAAAAAATAATCCGTCGTTTTCACGTTATTTTTTCTATGTTTTAATCGACACCACTATCATTATAATCAACATAATTATCTCCACAGACGTTATTTTTCATTCGGATGTTACTAATGTGGGCCAAATTGAGAAATCTTTCTCTCTTGCTTCAAGTCAAATTGCTTTTTGATTTGTAGAACTTATATAATAATTCTATTCTGCAAGTATTATTTATCAGTCAGACTAATTACTAATAAATATTATTAATGTATCGTCAGTGTGGCCGAGAGATAAGCATGTTGTGAGTTCAAAAATTATTCTTTGTATATTCCCCTCATTTTTCTCATTGAAAGAACTAATTGGAATCTAATTATCAATAGACATAGAGTTATCTCAATTCAACTTAATCGATATTTGACTCCAATCTGTAGGTTAGAGCGTTTCTGTGATACTTAACTATAACATAATCATTGACAAGTACCATCTTGTTTGCATAAGGGTTACAGTGATAGGAAGTAATTCATAAAATTGAATATAATATATGGATTTTTCAAAGCGAAGATAAACTAGCAGAAAATCTACCCTAGCAGGCGAAATGAATTGGTGGCAATAAATAAATAAATGGATAGATTAATGGATATCAGATTGTCTTTAATGTTATTTTGGTTTTAAAATTGATTTAATACCACTTTTTACACCTTTGTATTCCAGTCGATTTGAAACATTGAAAATGGAAAAATTCACTCTATGCATTTTGACCCTTATAAGTAGGAGCGTCTTTTCAATTTGGTCCTTTGAAATCGAAAATAAATCTTCTTCGCAAATATGACACCTAAAATTAAACTAGAAAAAAAAATCCCCCAGGATCCAACTGAAAGTAAAAATTAAATACCTCTTGATTTTAGCCTTTAAAACTAAAACATCGGTTGAATTTCGACCGCTGGTAGTAAAAAAAAATATTACCCCACAAGTAGACCTCAGATTTCCAAGGATGGTTTCCAGAAACTTTTTTGCTAAAAACACTTCCCAGGGATCAAATCCATTTGTATTTCATAAATATTTACAAAGCTTGAATAATTACAATACCCTGATAAATATGAGAGATTAGTTGTGAGTATATTCTTGCACAATTTCTCCAATTGAAGAGGGTGTGATTGCTATAACACTGTTTTTTTTTATATACAACATGGCACACATTCTTGGTCTTTCTATCCCTTTCCTTTTCTCTATCATGTACAGACATAACTTCACACACACACACACATATATATATATATATATATATTTATGAGTGTTTATTTTTCTATCCATCTATATGCATATTCATATAAACGATAAATGTGTGTGCGTAGTTTTATATGTATATATTCTGAACATATATATATATATATTTATACGTGTGTATTTATGTTGATGTGAATATATACATATAAAACTACATACACATATATATCGTTCATATGAATATGCATATAGATGGATGGATATATATATGTGTGTGTGTGTGTGTGTGTGTGTATTCGCGTGTGTGCGTGATAAGATATTTTATCAGGAAATTAATTTTGTTAGGGTGGGACTCGAGCGGCTTTAAATCGTGTGAATAGATAAAGAAATGAGCAACCTACAGGATCACCCTGTGCCCTCCTTGGGCGGTTGCAGCGTTATAGGTTGAACGATCGACACTCCCATAGTATGGCAGGTGTCTGGAATTCACTGATACCACTCATCCCTTCATCTGATGATCGATGGCACAAATATTGTCCTCCCCCTACCCAGATGAGTGGAATATCATTAAACATATAATTTTATCTACGACAGGATGTGATGATTATAGAGGTCTCCAACCGGGAAGTCGTCACTGAGCTCTGGTACTGAATCGAGCAGCCTTTGATCACATGACCTAATTAGTGATATTCCAATTTGCACATATAGGAAATACCATCATTCTGGAGCCAATCACCATGGCCTTCAGATTAGTTGATCAGAGAATACGAATAATCATGTTTCCGAGGCAAACACTGCTTCGATACTGGCACTGCGCTCATTTCTTCATCTATTTACATGATTTGAGGCTCCTTGATCTCTTTCCAAGTGACTCTGGCTCAAACACACACACATGCACACACACACACGCACACACACACACACATATATGCGAGTGCGTATGTTTTTTTTTGCAGGCATGTGTATGTTTGTATGTAGATTATTAATGTGTGCATGCATGTGTGTATATGTTAAATAGATTATTAGTTGATTCTTAGAATAATATTCCAGTCGGCGATAGACTGCTAGCCGTGATCAAGGCTTGTATCAAGAATTGACTCTTATACAAATAAGGAATAAGCTATCCATCTGTTACGAATCAATTCCTATCATTTTATCGATCATTCAAAATCATAATCTCATCTATTTTTCTCTGATCACGGCATTTAAACCGGTGTGATCTTTGTAGATTGAGTGCATATCACACCTTTTTATCCTAAAAATGTGTATATTTCAGCGGAAACCTGCACTTTCATTCCTGTAAACAAAAGAAGCACATCTGCGTGAAAGAGATAAGTTGCCTTTTTCTTTGTTTGTACTGTACAATAGTTCGTCATTGTTGTACAACCCTTTGTATTACCTGATAAGATCCTGGTTTAATGCTTCGTATTGGAACGTGACAGCAGAACAGTATTCTTCCAATACTACTACTACACTTCTATTACGACTACCATCACCAACAAGAACAATAACAACCAACCTTAGTATTGGGGATAGGTGTCAATGTAAGTAGTCCTCGAAAAATATGGTGCTCTAAGTGCTGATCCCTTGTCATCGTGCCATACTTTGAAGTCACGCCAAGTCTGTGCAGTCATAATCTAATCTTATGACAGGTAGCTATTATAGTTCGTTAGTTGTTAACGCTGAATAGGAAGGGATAGAATTTGGGAAGAGACATTTGGCATATCAAGTAAAATGACATCATTTTATCTATCAATGGTGCCAGATAGGTGCTGCTTTTGATATGAGTCAGTATCAATGGAATAGTTGAGATAATCAAAGGCTAGTGGATAAGATTTAGCAGAGATGACCAAACAGGGTGAATGAGGGAAGCAGGCAGTGCGAAACGCCAGAAATCTCCAGTGGATTCTGGACATCGATTAAAGTTGATGGCAAGAGATGTACGTTCGTCACGGTATAGAAATTATACATGCAGATCAAAAACCGACCAGGAGTGGAACTAAAAGGGAGGTTTGTGATCACAGATGTTGCGGAAGTCGGGTATTTTATTGCTTGTTGTTAAAAGGAAGTGGCGCCAGTAGGTGTGAATCTGCTTTAGTATTTTTGGTTGGAATTTGAGACCAAATTTACGGCAGATGAGTATTTCTAACCTCACGACTTCGGTCCTTCTTTTTTCATTTACGACTTAATACCTACTAACGGAATTTTTTTCCGGATACAGGACCACTTGAGCAGGGTACTTTACAACTGCAATCACCTTAGTAAACCTTTTTTTAACCGACAAGCGGGAACGATTGCACTCCCTTCCTCAATTGAATGTATTTATGAATGCAAATATCTTTTACGTAATGGAACCCCTTTTAGTTGCTCGTAGTATTTTTCAGGGACGAAAAAATGCTGCGTACCCAGCTGTTTTCCGCTGTAACGGTTCATACCGGACCGATAAAAATATATGAATTAAATATCACCTTTATGGTACATTACAGTGACATTTTTGTTTCGTATGTGACCCCCAAGTATGTCAATTGCAAAACTTGATACGAATTTCTGCATTTGTTTGGTAACAGCCATTCCATTTTATGCAAATGATGTAGTTTTCCTACAAATTTTCCCATGACAACATCTTTCCGAAGAGAAAACATTCTGGTACCCGATCTGAAAAGTCGTAAGGGTTGGTAGGTGCCAAGGGGTGCCTTTTTTTTTTTAGCCAATTCAATTCTACCTAGTAGGATACCATGAATGTAATTATAAATGTATGATATTAGGGTACATTGAAACACTGCTAAAATCGAACCTGGTACCGATAAGGTTGCTGCTTTAACGTAGCATTACCCATCCTATTGATCTAAAACACGCACACACACACACGCATACACACACACGCACACACACACACATGTGTGTGTATATACATATATATATATATATATATATATATATATATATATATACGTACACCAGATAAAAATTGGATAAACAGATAATGGGGAATAAATAATGCAAGTGACACAAAAAATTTTGAAATTCATTTTATTGTGTAGTGTTCAAAGCTTTAAAGTTCTCTAGACTATATATATATATATATATATAGAGAGAGAGAGAGAGTGAGAGAGAGTATGTGCGTGCGAGTGTCATGTGTGTGTGTGTGTGTGTATGCACAATGTGAACGTGTGTTAACGCGTGCAATTTGAGGCTGCAATGCTTATTGAAGAAATATGAAACCATGTATATGTTGTTTCTCCACATCCTTTTAGTTTAGGACCTCAAAGCTGAAAATTCGAGTGAATATTTATTTATATCAATCGGATCAATCTGTGCCCCTACTAAATGAGGACTAATCTTTATGTAGTGGTGTTTCGGAAAGATTAGAAGACATATTTTCATCACCAAAAATTCTACCATCGAGTGGGTAACTCCATTTTCACAGACAGAAAAAATAACACAGTTCCTTATTACATTGTATGGAAATTTCTGTGTATGCTTTTCAACTAAACAAGTTTCATATTACATCAATAGCTGGATCTGAGATATGTTGTAGTATCAAGTCACTCATAATGTCATTTTTGACAGTTAGGTAGTAGAAATTGTATGGTGGATATATCTGCATACTAATAACGAGACATTGTAAACCTGATCTGATAATTTAACCATAAGAAATGAGTATAACTGATGTCGATATAAAGACTTAAGTAGTAACATGATCACAGCTTGTATTTGACAGCCACGCCATAACTGATAATCCCTCACGTCTGATTAATTGATACATACGAAAAAAAACAAATGTGAAAGATTTTATATATCTATATCTATCTCTCTATTTCTCTCTCTCTCTCTCTCTCTCTCTCTCTCTCTCTCTCTCTCTATATATATATATATATATATATATATATAGAGAGAGAGAGAGAGAGAGAGAGAGAGAGGGAGAGATATAGAAAAAGTTAAGGGGATAATAACTTGTGAGTATAGCTAGAGCGAGTCAATTGACTCATTTTGTAGTATATCCTTACAGCCAAAGTGAGAGAAATCGATTAACTTACAATAAGTTTTGCAAAATAAATTCGGGAGTCTTTGTAGGATTATACCTATATTATAGCGGAGGCCTACTTCTTGGATATAACAGATTTTGATTTGAAAGTTATAAATAAAGTATCCTCATGTCAGAGACATGATAGAAAACTCAAATGGCAACGGGCTGGTTATGTTGCAATAATGTCAGGCAACTGCTTAACATCAAGACCTACGATATGGATCCTCACCAGACAAAGATAATCTGTGACAATTCAAACACTATGTATTGTCTTCGAAACTCCAACATGTGTGTGAAAGAGAGAGAGAGACAGACAGACAGAGAGAGAGAGGCGGACGGACGGACGGACGGACGGACGGACGGACAGAATTAAAGGGCAATGAAGGTTTTAGAAGTTGTTTGATTGGTTGAAATTGTCGGTAAATTTTCTAAAAAGATAGACATTTATTGAAGTTAGCAAAGCATTCGAGCATTTGATTCATCTGTCAACAAATGTTGCATCAGCAAGATTTGTCAGCAGTTTTTTTTCTTTTAAAATCATGTGGCACAAACGTTTACAGATTCCTCTGTTCCTGAAAGTAACGTGGATAGATAGGCGACAAATTCCAAAACTCACATGATTTAACTTTTTCAAAAGGACCTTCTTTTGTCAAAGGGGAAGGTTGTTAAGGTTTGACAACTGCGTCGGTGGATATCCTTCCCCATTTGTAACTCTGGTACAACTCATGGCATCAAGCCGGCTTTGACAATCCCTCCCCCATGCCTTTTGCAATTTTCGAAAAGAATCCCAGACTGTTTTTTTTTGGTTAATTTTAAATGGAATTCAAAGAAAATCAGGTCATTCTTCAAATGTTTTTTTTTTTTTCATTCAACTGGGAAAAAAAAGGAAGACGCACTCTAGACACCTGTTAACTCACATTCGGGAGCCATCAGGCTAATCACTGTGGATTGATGGATTTGTTTACACATTTTAGTCCTAGAAAGCTCGGATATTCCGTTGCAACATAAATCAGGTTTCTTTGTGAACACGCATGCCTTCACCCCATACGTATATATATATATATATATATATATATATATATATATATATATATATATATATATATATATAAGTATATATATATATATATATATATATATATATAAGTATATATATATATATATATATATATATATATATATATATATATATATATATATATATATATATATATATATATATATATTAAGCCGAGTGAGAAAAAATGATTGTATCATCAAGCTTATACAAAAAAGAATATCTAATTTTGGATCATAGTGCATATATTTGACTACACAGAAACTGACACAAAAGAGCACACATACATAAATACACACATATGTTTACATATGTGCATGTATGTACATGTGTAAACATCTATTGACGGAGGAAAGAAATGAACAAACTTGAATAGCCAACTAGCAAGATAGTCAGATTTAAAACGTCTCCTACAATTATACTATTATAGTTACATAAATCACTAGACAATGGATGAAATTATTGAGCTGAAAACGTTGTAAATAGAATAAGTATATTTCGTATGTCTCTGTTTTCTATTATTAAAATCAATTTTTAGACGTTTTTACCCGAATTCGGTATTTATTTATTCTTCATCGTCTGAAAATATCAAATTCTTGCATGGATAGCTTCTTTTAAAATAATATTTCTTTAACATTGTTCCCCAATATATCACATTTGCGCGTGAAGAAAACTATTCCATGGCATATCTCATACATCATAACTTTCTGACAAAGGAATCTTTGTATAGAAATGATAATTATCGCCTTTGCCAAAACTCACTGACATTAGTACATACGTTGATTCTTGAGTAGACAATTTCACATATCTATATCTATATATTGGTACACAATTGCATGGATATCATTTTGAATATTCACCATGCGTTATGCACGCTGTGATAAATGAATGAATCACCAGAGCCCCCCATTTGAGCCAAAACTAATTATCTGGAATGATAAAAATTTTCTAGAGTAAAAATAGAGGATAATTTTTTTTAGATGCTGCTCAGTTGTATACACATGCGCATCCTCTAGATCGAAGCCCTAGATGTATGATAAGGGGCACCTAGAGACAGACAGTCACACGAATGCATACACAGACGAGCTGAGAAGTCATCGTCATTATCATCATCAGCATCATCATCATCATTAGCAGCAGCAGCAGCAGCAACAGCCTTTTATCATCTGTCGTTGGACTTTGAACTTCTCCATGATCAGCGACATTCCTCTATTATGGGGGTTGTTGAACCAGTATCTTCTAAATTTGTCAAGTCCATCCCTCCATCTTGAATTTTGTTGGCCTCTGTCTGCTTGTGGTCTATGGGGGTCCATGTTGTGAGTCGTGATGTTCATTGGTTGTCTGTCATTCTCGAAACCTGACCATACCATTGCCTTTTGAGTTTTCGATTAGATTCTATTCCAGACCCCAGTTTTCTTCCTGATATACTGTGCTGTCTTGTGATCTCTGATGTCATGTTGAGCGTAATTCTCTCGTGTGCGCATTGAATGTTTGTCAGTTTGCGGGTCTATCTCTTGGTTTGGTTCCATGTTTCAGCTCCGTAAGTTACTATCAGGTGGATGCATTGGTTGTATACTCCTTTTTTTAAGGATTTTTTGGATCTTGTATTTGAAGGTTTAACTTGCTCTGCCGAAGACCTGCGATCCTAGGGTGATTTTTTGCTTGATCTCTTTCTCCTTTTTGGGTTTCATAGAGAATTGTTCCCCTATGTAGATGTAGTGGTCTATTTTCAATATATTTTCATCTTCGATTTAGACAGTTTTGTCCTTATTCTCAATGTGATTGTTTCACGTGACTTTTGTTTTACTGAAGTTAAGTATATGTAAGCAATTTGGCTGATCGGTCTTGCCAGTCATTTGTTGGGTCATGATGATCTGATGTATACATGCATTCATTTATATGTGTTGTGTGTATGTCTTGTATGTTATTTGTATGCATATATGTGCCCTTAAATTTGTACATGGTTATTTGATGTACATGTACCTCAAATGAATCGATAACTCGACTGGATGAATTGTGGAAAACAGGTTGCCCGGAATTAATTCGTGCTAAAATTAGTTACAGGAATCCAACAAGATAAAATACACAATTAACTATTTCAACAAAGATATTTTATCAAATTCCATTCTATTAGGCACTCCTTGAATGTATAACAATAATAATTATTTTAAAAAAAAATGATTGATTGTGTAAATACCAAGGATCTTGCTTAATACTTTATTTTTGTTCGATCCAAAAATAGACAAAAAACAACCATTCTTTTCTCTTTGTTAATTCCTAAATAGATGCATGAATACATCAGAGCTTTTTATGTCAAAAAGAAAAAAAACACTTTGCTATTTTCTCAAAATGCTTGCAACTCCACTACAGAGACAGAACAGGTTGAATCTAACACCAGAGACTAAAATTGCTGTTGCTGCCGATGAAGATGATTATGATATTGGAAATATTTCAGGAAATCGAGTTTGGGGTTTATCTCATCAAATTCTTGAAACTATCGTATTTTCTTTTTTTTGTGAAATTAAGTTAGTGAGGCCACCACTATCATTGCAAATGATGTTTGTCTCATTACAAATTTATTAGTTCATGATCTCGTTGGTTATCTTATAAAAATTTTAATTGATGTGTGTGGCACTTCTGATCTTTATCGTTATCAATGTTTTCCAATGAATAATTAACACCGGTGTTACGCTATCTCCTTTCGTTTCACTGTTGGAAAATACATTGATAATATTCAGTAATTAGCTTCTGATAATACTGTTTAACATCCGCTGTCAACAGTTCAACCGGCCATAATAAATCACTCACTTCTAATTTCACGGGGATTTAGGAACAGATACTGATGATCTTCAATGTAATTAGTTTTTTGCTTTAAAAACAGATCACACTCGTAATCATACTTTTTTTTTTTCAAGAGATCAACATCAATACATGAAGAACTAGCCAGAGCAGATGGTATTCCTTTGTCGTTGATAAGTAACATATATCCCTGCATATCTATTTCTGAAATTGAAATAGATGATTTTATTCTACTTATTAATTATGAATCTATACTTATTATTATCATCATCAATCTTTTTATCGTCCGTCCATGAACATACTCCTTCCCCGGAATTCACCATATCTCTCTATCGTGAGTGTCATTAAGCCACTAATCCCTGAACCTTTCAAGTATGTCTACCCATCACATATCCAGCCTGATTTCGTTCCGTATTTAATCTCTAGGGATCCATATTGTGAATCATGATGTCAATAGGTTGTCTGCCATTCGTGCAACATTACCAACCGATTGCTAATGAGTTTTCTAATGTTTTTTATGGTGACATAGAATCCTGTTTTTTCCCTAATATATTGTGCTGTTTTGTGTTCTCTCCATGTGAGGTTGGAAATGATTCTCTCAAGTGCACGTCGCATAGTTCTCAGTTATTGGTCAGTGTCCTACTTACGTTCCATGTTTCAGCTCCATGAGCGACTTCCGGATGAATACTTTTATTGTATACTCTTCTTTTCTTTTGAAGTGGTTTTTTGCTTGATTTCTTCTTATTTTGAGGATTCCATGGAAATTTGTTCTCAAAGGTAGATGTAGAGGTTTACTCTCTCCAGCTTTTGATTGTGAGTGTTTGAGTGTTTTTTTCCAACGTGGCTTCTGTTTAGCTGGAGATCACATGAAGGCCAACTGTCTGTTTTCCATCGTTTAGTTCATTAGCATTAGTTAGGGGTCCTGGACATTCTCTACAAAAAGGATGATGTTGCCAGAAAATCTGAGATCAATTGGTTGTTTTCTGTCTGTTCCGATTCCTCTGTTTTCCCAGTCTAGGTATCAAAAGATCACAACGGAAATTTGTATTGACAGGTATTAACATGTCTTATTAGTTAATAGTGACATGCATAGGCAAATGAAGCAATTTATTGTCGATAATCTTTATCGATTCTTTCAGAGGTACGTGTCATGTTTGTCAAGGACTGTTTATCGTTTCATCACTTTCATATCTAAACACCAAATGGCCTCCACTCATCCCTGCGTTTTTCTCTGTCTCTTATGCGTAGCTCCTGTTTTCCTCAACATTGGGAATTGATCAGGTACTTGAATTTTAGACCTCTGAATTCAAGACATGAATAAAGACAGAGGTAGAGGGAAAGAGAGAGTTATATCATGACATCATGTCATATCACCTAGCGTCTGTGAGTTCTCGATGTCCGTTTTTCTTTCTTAACATTGTCAAACTCCTACAGTTGACTTTTGATTATATTTATGTTTGTCAAAACAATGACAAATACAGCACCAAGAACTAGCGACGCCATGACGGCCGATTTAGTATTTAGGTACGAAAAAACTAATGACAAATTTACTTTTTCAAGTCGTATTTACTTGTTCCATTACAGGAACTACTAATAATAGAAACGAAATTTGATAAGTAGTTTTTGTATAATATTGTATGGGGAAATGAATTCTGTTTTGTTTATCTTTTAGATTTTAACGATGTGAGGGGTCTTAACCCTAGCGAAGCCAATTTTGTATTATTGAATCCTACTTTATCTTCGTATCCAAAGCTCCTTTTCGGCTATGTCTCTCCGACCCTTTGGCACCAGTCACCAACTTTCTCTCGATCACCTTATCTTTGTCCTATTGTTTGAGGTTCAGAGTTCTTTCAGGTTGAAAAATTGGAATGCAATTTATTTGTGTCAGTTTTAGACTCCAATGTTTGTATAGGGACCCAATCAACTCAATCATCGCAAAACTGACGAAATCCAAACTGTTGTTGCAAAAACATAAAAGGTGACTTTAAATAACGGTGGTACATACGAATAAGCCAAAAAAGTATCACTCTTTTTAAAAGTTATGCCCTTGTTTGTGTACATCTTCAGTTAATCTAAAATTAAACTTCACGAATAGACTTTCAGAAGATTCATGAAGGGTCGAATGATATTCTTTGCTTAGGACTATCAAATTGCTATGCTTGTTTTGGGATATCGATCTCGATTCTCGATTCTCAGTGTTTATCTTTTTAATTTCCCAGGACAGCATCTGGTTTGATGCATTTTCAAACCTAAAATTAATATGATTTATCCATCGGATTAATCTACTTTGCATGGTCTTATATCAACACTGAGGTAGCTTGTGGCATGCTCTTAACGTAAAGTTCACAGTCTTTTCTTTTCTCCAACCTAAAATGCTGTTTATATAATGATTTTTTCGATAAATATTTCTTCTCTTCTTCAATCAAAACCACATTTCTATGCCACTCTCTGATCATCATTTAGAGTCTTTTTTTTCTCAATCATTCGATTGTTTCTCTGTATACTTATTTCCTCTGTGTACAAACGATCTGTTCAAAACTGTTCCACGTCATCATTCACCTTTACATTGCTTCTCACCCTTTTACGTTCATCAATACTTTTTCTATTCTATCTCAACGTACTATCCTTCTACCATTTCCATTGAGCATTGCTCTGTTCAAAACACCTAAAATTTGAACGTCGCAGGCATTTTGACGTATTGTTCAAGTGGCCTAATTTCCATCGATATTCTTGGCTCCTCAACGATGCACCAAAACACTGCTTCTTTATACTCCTTGATTTTTGAAACTGCCAACTATTACTGTCACCAAAATAGTTTCTTCTTCGTTTCAAACCTAGTTTCTCCGTCTATCTGGCCAGCTGTGTATATATCAAGCGTACACGCTGTCGCAATAGAGCTAAATATTTGCTAGTGATCATATCTAAAAAAAAAAAAAAAAAACAAATTTTTATTGGTTTCGTTTTTTCAATTCCTCCACGTTATTTCTAAGTGGATATTCCGTAAACAAAGTAAGTTTATGCTAAATTGGCCTTAGTTTGTTCTTGCATGCTTTTTCTCTGGACTAAAACTTTCTAGTGATCACTGCTCAAGAAAACGTTCAGTAGTGACTTATTCACTAATCACTCTTTCTTTGGTTTTTTTTAATTGATCACCCCAAGTGTGCATGCTGGTAAAAAAACATTTGTCACCTGACGGATTCTATTGAGTGAATAACCAGACCCGTTTATATATATGTTGAACGTGGGCCAGAGGAAAAAAAAACAAAACAAAAAACATCGTGTAGATATGATTTACTCTGGAAATAAAAATGGATGATGCGTTCTGTTGATGTACTCATAGTGGAGGCGTGGTTCTGCTGCCGAAGATTCATGACGGCTGAAGTAATTTGTTTTGATTTCAGATGAAAGATAGCCGTGCTAATTCAATATAAACTTTTTTCCACTTTGATTTTTCCTCTCAAATTAATCAACCTGAAGCAAATGGAACAGACAGCAATAGCAAATACAAGATATCAACAACAACAATGAAATAATACATCGTCATCAATAATAATAATAATAATGATAATAATAATAGTAATGATAATAATAAAGATAATAATTATGATAATGATAATAATAATGATTATATTAATAATGATGATTATGATAATGATAATACCATATCATCAAACAGTTAGACATTGAGACGGACAAGTGGTTTCAAAAATTAGTTTCCTTTGAAACAGCTCATATTTTAAGGAACATCATCCTTGAGTTATGACTTGACAGTCAGCTTGCCTCAGTCGGCCTGCATACATTGCAAACAGCAAGAAGACCTGGCATAGTAATTACAAATGGAGAAGACGATCGAGGTATATGAATCCTAGCTACCAAGCAGACAGGAATATTGGTGAGAAACAAACTGGAAAAAATAAAAGAATATAGAGATTTAAAAAAAAAATCCGAAGTTATGTGAAAAATGGATTAAGATCGCACTAATTGTTTTTGGAGCATTGGAGACAGGAGCTACAAATCTTTAGAGGTATCTCCTGAATATTGAACTCTGACTGCATCAAGATTTGCCAAATGTAAAAAGAGTGGTATCTAAAACATCAAAGATAAGCAGGAGACCATTTGAATTCCAAGGATCTAACTGATCTCTAGTTCGAGTTGAAAGGCTGTATCGAGGCAGGGATATCCTTCTAGGATGATTGTGATTTGTCATGGAGAGCAAAAACAGGAATAACTAAGTCATGAAGATAATTCGCAGGGAAATATGCAAACGGTTAGAATCGCCCTATACTCACAAATAGTATACTCATAAACACTTCAATAACTGCAATCTGTCTAAGAGAATAAAACCTATGAAATTCTGAGTGACAAACGGATGTCCCAATTCCAGACAGAAAAACAGATCGTGTCATCGTAAAGAACGGAATTGAAATTTGTTCAGTGCGTATGTTGCCATTCTAAAACATTTTATCATTCCCTCGAGAGCTTGATAATGAGGAAAACTAACACTAAACACAACAGAATCAACTACGCAAAATATCATATGGTTCTTATCTTAGAAAGAATTTTTATCACTTTATGCATATTCAGTGAGCAGACGTCTCGAAAAGTGTTTGTTTTTTTTTTTTGAGTTGGTTTTACGATATTAATAAATATCCAAAGTTGTAAATCAATCAGTAATTTTATATATGGACGGAAGTTTGTTTCATTGGTGTTTTCCTGACAAACTGGCAGACGACATATTTTATCGGAACAAGTTGTTCAATCCAAAAATGGATACGCCAGCATAGGCAAACGCTATGCCACACATTTTGAAAGAAATTCTGTTTTCAAAAAGAGTGAAAGGAAAATAACAAAAAAAAAACAAACGAAACATATATGCAAATATGATATTAGTAATGTCTCTCGTGTGGCTCTTGTTTGATAAAACTATTCCTTCTGAGGTGAAATGTGTGTTTCTGAATGGCAACACTAATCGATTGGTCACACACATACCGCACATCACCTCCCTGTTTGTGATGTGTGGTATGTGTATGACAATCAATTAGCGTAATGGGAAACCTTATAAAAACTATGGAACTCTAAAACTTGATTTTGTCGCCCGTCAGTGACTCATTCCGAATCACCTTATCATTTTCGCTGTTACGACCTATATTTCTACCAATGTACCTTTCTGAACATTTTTTCTTAAATCTCTGTCTTAAAAGCAGTCCAAAAGAAGATTATTTTAACTAAGAACTACACCTCAAAGTAGTGGAATAAAATGGACTCACAAACAACGAGACAAGACATCAAAGCAGACTTAGATGGACTGTAGTACCAATATCTTTTAGGAATTTATTCGAAAGAGTAGATTTGGGTCTTTTCACTGTAAAAGAAGCTCAATTCAGCGTATTGTACGGATTTGGGGCATTCGATAACAATTAAACTAACTATTGGCATCGTTCGAAATTATCTTGATAAATATCACTGTCCGGCAACAACCCCCATGGGTATTTTCTATAATTAGCTCAATCAAACGAATTTCAAAATACTGAAACACTCACGTAGAATTCGACCAAGTCAAGCCAATATTTCCACGATTTTTAATCTTTTAATTACGGAAAGCAACAATCAGTTTGTAACTCGAAATCACAAAACAACAAAAAAAAAAACTACTAGCACTCAATGTCTTTCTATATATAATGAAAAGTGTGACCTCTTTCTGTTTATCTATCCACTTGAAGGAACGATGTTACCAATAGGGGTATCTCCAATTTATTTTTTGAAATGATGGACTCTTCCACTGGGACAAGTTCATTAATCTCTTTTCTTTATAAATCATCTCAAAGAAATTAATATACGGAAAATTTGATTTTTTTTCCACGGGCATGAACTAGTTATCATGTTATTCAGTTGTTTCCCTTCTTTGTTTTTTTCCCATTATTCGCATGAGTAAGTTTAATTTCAGATCAAACGCTTTAGGGTTAGTCAAGTCATTCCAGCTAAGTGATAACAGTTGGGGTATGGTTTTCCATTTCAGGATCCAAAATATTGAGGTCATTAAGATATGTTCACTTCAATGCAGATTTCACATAAGATTAATGGGGATTTTTAGGAGATTGTGGTTAAAATAATATCCTTTAAAAATGTATATAAATTATCAAGTTATAGTTCAATGAAAGCAATGTTGTATTTGCATGACCACGTTACAGTATTACAGTATCCAGCAAGGCTTGACTCGTAGAATGGTAAAAATAAGAATAGATTATATTTCACCAATGAAGAAATAACTGATCAATTTTGTATTTTTTAAAGATACAGCATTGGCAGCGGAAGTTCAAAATAGGTTTATCGCCTCAAAATTGGCACAATCAAATAAACAGTTCCCTCTTATAATCATTCTATTCCTCCCAATTAAACAAAAATCAATTTCATAACACTTTTAGAACAGACATTAAGTATAAATATGATATTTATAGAACAAACAATAAAAATATAGAATATTTATGGGAATGACAATAACCCATATGATTTGATGAAATATTATTTGATGGTCATTTTAGACTTTTTTGTCTTTCATCTTGTGAATCGCTTTTTGAAAAAAAAAAGGTGGAAATGGCTCCAAGCGAGTATTGTCCGTGTGTTCGAAGGAGCATCATATTTGTCTGTGATATTACGTCGAAAAAAATGTTTTTTTGATAATCTTCTAGTGTTGTAAACTTTTTTGTGTTTAAAACTGGGAATAACATAACAAGAATCATTGTAGATTTTCGATTGATAAAATCATGTGAAATTCCAACAATTTGGGGTATAGTTTTCCATTTCAGGATCCAAAATATTGAGGTCATTAAGATATGTTCACTTCAATGCAGATTTCACATAAGATTAATGGGGATTTTTAGATATAGTGGTTAAAATAATATCCTTTAAAAATGTATATCATATTTCATCCAAAAGATTTTTAAGGACCTGATTCTCAGTTAATATATTGTCATTGTTATTAATGATATCGTTAAACATCATTTCTATAGTACTTTCATTATGAGCTATAATCTTTAGTGCTGCATTTTGAAAAGTTTCATTTTTTTAGTGTAATGTGAGTAGTGAATCCTGAGACCTAATATAGAGCTAAGAGAAAGATAATTAAGCATGACAGAAAGATAAAAGATCATGAATATTTATATAGAATTTGATTTCTAGTAATAAACAATGAGCACAACCATTGGGAGATTTAAACTTAGTTATCAGATTTATAAAGTAAAATAGATCTGCCTATTAATATTAATTTTGACATTTTCATATTATTTCTCTCTATGTTTTTTCTAGAGAAAATTATTTCTGTTTTATCAGTATTTAACAAAATTTTCAACAAGGTCTTATTGGCCTATAATTATTTACAGAGACCTTTAAGAGCGAAACATGACTTTTTGTATTTTCTAATAAGATCTATTTCGGGAGAAAAATGTGAGAAGGCGTATATTTGAGCACTAATAACTAAAATGCACACAGAAGTACTGAACCAATTTAACCATGTATCTTTCTTAAACTTCATACTCAAGATCAAATCTAATATTTATTCATTGACTAACAATCACTGTCGATATAATCCTTGTTCAGCAATCTTTATTCCTGATTTGTGATCTAATTAATTTGTTTTTATATCCCTGCTCTATTGATATAAGCGATAATCTTTAGCTCAGTTCAAGGGATTTGATCCCTGTCCGAACCGAAACAACAGTAATGCATCAATTATCGATAGATTTTGAATGACTGGAATGCTAAATAGATTTTTTATAGAATAAAATAAATGAAATAAATAAATGAATCTTGAACGTAGATTTGTAAAAGAAACCACTGAAGTATCCTTTCATCATTACGATGTTAAATTGCTACGACTGAGTTTTCACTTCATTTTTGTTTGTTGTCAAAACGACAATGACTTTGCAAAAGTGACGTCAAGGTGGTAAGAATAAATCTTGCTAACACAGGAAGTGATGACGATTCACTTGCTTAGCCCAGGTGGACTTGTTCTGTCACAGGAACTATAATTGAAGGAGTTTGAACTGGTTAGGTATTTTTTGGATATAATTCTGCGGAGAATTTTTTTTGTTTTGTCTTCTTTTAAGTTTAAACGATTTGAATGGAAAATAACGCATAGATCACTTCGTCATTTTTTCACCTCCTTAAAGTTTGTCCTTACTTTGTCAGGAACCAGAAAAACAGTCTCACAGAGACCAACGTCCAAGTAGGTCCGGAATTTCAGGAGTATAAAAAAAAACTGATTTGGGGCAAATCAATGGTTCATTAACTTTTTGATTAAAATATTGGATTATACCGTCAACTGTCTATCTGCCATTATGAACAACATGGTCATTTTGCTAACATTGTACGAAGCAATTCAGTTTCCTCTCAGGAATTCCATTGTTTCTTTCAATCAACAGCATTTGGCTCGGAAAACAAGCAATTTGCTTTTATGGTATGAGTGTATATTATTGACATGCAAAGGAGCCCTCACATACGGACCTATATATACATTTGTGTATGTGTGTGTGTGTGTTTGTATGTGTGATATTGAGAAATACATATATAATCTTGCATAATATTCATGAATGCGTTATATTATTTGAAACCATATTTGTGAGAAAAGAATGGGTCAAGATATTATTTATCGAATATTCAATTAAATAAAAAAGGTCTACAGCAGGAATCGCAAAGGCTTCAACGTGGCATCACTTTAAATGATGGAGCTATACAGCCCAGTGGAATGAGGAAAATGGTAACAAAGCTGGTTATTTGGGCCTTTGCCTTTCCCTGGGGCTGTTTAGCTCTGTGATTTAGAGCAACGCTGTATTGAACTGGTTACCTCGATGGTCAAGTGTTCAATTCCTGTAGCAATTCCATTTTTTTCCAGTTGTGTACGTAATTTTCGTTGACTCGTTATCTGCAAAACAACAACAGGTCATTTGGAAAAATGTTTCAAATACTAAAATGCATATGCATATGCATACTCAGACACAGACACACACACGTATATATATATATATATATATATATATATATATATATATATAGAGAGAGAGAGAGAGAGAGAGGGGGGAGAGAGGGATAAAGAGAAAAATGTTATGTGATATGACAGCAATAAATATTTGAATGGAATAAGGATTCTGAGGCTCGTAACATTAATAGAGAGAGATTTCTATAAATGCCGGTTATATAAATAGCCAGGGAGTTGTTTGCGTAGATAGGAATATCAACCTATGGTCTCTCCTCCGATGAAATATTCGAAGTAAACTGCGTAATATTGGATTCCTTCAATGCGGTTATTCCATGCCTGTTCTTATTGCTTACAGAAATAGGAAATTTGAAGTCCACTGTAAACAAGTAATAACTATCAACAGCTCATTAATGACTGGTCATGTCCTTTCCGTGCACTTGACTGAACATTCGAATATACCCGCTCCGTTGGATCGTCGAGTGAAATGGTGAACACGTAAAAAAGTAATGGAAATCCTTATTAAAAGACTTAGTCAATCATAAAACCAATCCTATTCCTTGCTTGCTCGTGACCAGAGAGTCATAAACAAATCTAAAAATACGAGCGAGACGAACACTAGAGATAACAGTTCTGTATAGTCACTAAATAGAAACCAACAGGTGACCAATATCTTTTGGCAGCATGTTGTTCTAGGGGTAATCAATAGAAAAATTGGAAAAAATGATGATTGATGAATAAGTTACTTCCCGTGGCTTTTGCAGAGCAACGATCGTTGGAAAGCCTAAATTTTCAAAAATAACTTGTGTGAATGCTGCTAGACACAAATCAAGGAGCCATTTTAGAATAAATTCATATTATAAATTGAACAACCAGCTGAAACGTGTTCAAAAGAGTAATCGGTAAAAAAGAAGAAAAAAAATTTCTAGAAAATACATGGTGAAAGGGTTTCAGCCCTCTAGATCTATCTATGCAGCTTTTACATACGATGTATTAAAAACCGAAAATACATATGTTGACAGTTACTTGATTCTTAAGATAAAATGTGAGAGCAAATTGCTGTAATGTTCAAACTTAATTACTTGAGGAATTTTCAATCCTTAATTCTACTTAAAAGTCCCTTCAAAACACTTCCCATTACCCTGTCTCTTTCTTTCTATCTCTGTCATCCCCCCTCTCTCTCTCTCTCTCTATATATATATATATATATACATATATATATATATATATATATATATATATATATACATATATATATATATATATATATACATATATATATATATATATATATATATATATATGTATATATATATATATATATATATATATATATATATATATATATATATATATATATATATATATGGACCTTATTCATGGAATTATATAAAGGGTAAAAAACCCAAAAAACAAATGGGTGTAGTTAGTCATCCCCCCAAAATGTCATGCAATCAATGTCTTTCGAAAGCATGCATTGAAGAAATTGTTCCTGTGGACCAAATCAAAAAATTACTTCGTGGAGAAAAAAATGGTAACATAGATTTATTCATACGTCTTCAGGTAAATTCATGATTTAATATAAAAATTATTTTGTGATGAAGAAATGGAATTTTGTATAACAAATTACAGAGATTATTACTTCGAAACACGCTTTCCTGTGTGCCGTGTCGGGGTGCCAACTAAAAAAGTGGAAAAGAAATGATCAACGGAAGTTATTTCTCTCGCCTTTTTTTGGCTAGTGGTTGTTAAAAAGATGAGTAGAAATTAAGGGATTGATTCAGCATAAACCTCGTTGTATACCCCACTAGGAATATCTTTTTTTAAGAGTTTTTTTATAAATGTGATGAGTGAATATTTGAATTTTCTTCTCTTTAGGTATACTGACGTAGCCAGCACATAAATAGCCAGCTAACCAACCGTCCGTGCTATACACATAGCCAGTTAGCCAGCCATCCAGTCAACCAGCCAGACCAGCTTAAAAACTGAGATAAACTTATATTGACAGTTTTAGTAATTGTTTTGGTTGATCGTTCCTAATACACGCTCGAATGGAAAAGTAAGCAGGATGTTTACTGAAGGAAACGAGAAAAATATTCAGTTTCTAAATAGAGCAATCAATTCTAATGCATACACTCAATATACAGGGTGTGTCTAGAAATGTAGTGTCTAAACGTCTATTTATCTTCGACTGATACGGAGTGGCGTCTCTCACAGCTACAGTCTGCTGTTTGAGTGATACGATTAGATGATGATACTGCTAAGTGTATTGGCCAATCAGCTAACTGTAAATTTAACAGACGCAACTGGTAAGTTCTTTTTGAAAACAGTTATCTCCCTTTTTCTGTTCCATTTTTTTTTTTACAAACATCTCCTGCCCTTACGTTTTCGAGGTGAATATGGATTTTCTAAGATTTTTCAAGTTATTACTTTCATCTATCATGGGGTAAGAATTTTGTTGGTTTCATTCTTTCTCGTTGATGATGATAGCTGTGTGAGAGTTAAAATTTTTCCAGCTTATTGGAAGGGAAGCAGACGACACTTTCAAAATTTTGATTAATGCCTTTTCATTTTTTTAAACTCTTAAACTATTAATAAATGTCGAGGAGCGAAGGGGCGCATAATGTTTTTTCCCCAAGTAAACACCTGCAAATCATATAGTGAGACTGGATATTCTGAATGTACACAAACGATAAAAAGTAGAAAAACAGATATTAAAACAAAAGGGACGAATGTTTGAAGATCGATTCTATTGTCAGTAACTCAGTCGACACGGTCACGTGAGCAACGACTGTTGGTTGCATACTGTGTTGGTGATACAAATTAAGATTCTGAATATAGGATGACTACTGGATAAATTACTCTCCTTGCCTTGATTTGTAATGACTAGGAATTATCCAAATCTTCTTAGAACTGACTTTGAAGTCTCCGGACTCAAACTGAGAGGTCGATTTAGCATAAACTCATATTGTAAATTGAATTTCTTACTTAATATTATTATGGAGATATTTTCCAAAGAAATATTCACGGAACGCAATAGGGGGTAAATATTTAATTGTTTTCCCTCTAGGTGAGGCCTGCATACGTAGCCTAAACGCAGATCACTTGACAGCCAATTGAGCTGAATCACTTAAATACTGGTGAGTATGTGTTGAGGGGTTCTATTTCATGACACTTCTTAAAGAAATCAGAGGTCTATATCTATACTGGCATTTTCATACACCTGACCACCTAGAAAATATTCTCTGCAAATCGTAGCTACCAATCATCATCATCATCATCATCATCATCATTATCATTTTTAGGGCCTGTAGGTGGATTTGCTACGTATCTCTATCATGGGCATCACAGTGCCAATTCTCTCCTAACCAGTCTGGTGCATCTCACCAACCTACCTGTACAAACTCTGAATCAATTTAATGTAATATCAACGATCTGAGGAAGTGTCTTGTATAATTACTATTTTACAACTTTCTGTTGGTCTGCCTCACGATCACAGCTATCACACGACTAATGAGTGTTGGACATTCACCAGACATATTTGTTAACACATAAGGCAGTGTCAACTTGGAATTTTTTTCCGGATCAGAGTTTCTTGATTATTCTGATAAGCGTGAATACAAAGAAACGAATATTATTGATCACCTTTTTTGGGATTTTTTTTTTCATGAATCATCTTAATTGACTACAGAGTTTAAGAATTATCCAAAGTAATATGTTTAATTTTAACGAGATGTCTGACTACTGATGATTTTTGTTGAATTAAACAGTACATACACTGTAAAAACAGTACCAAATATTTTTGATTTACTGAATATCCGTTTAGTTATAGGGTAACAATAATGAGGCTACTATCGTGGGTTGAACTCATTACAGTAGTAATGATTAGCCTTGCAAGCTTGTTAATTATCACTACACCGATCATTGGGTTTCAAAAAATAATTGGAGAGTTCACGGATTTAGTCAAATTTCAAGGGATTACAAAAAATAACTAGTTTCACTATTCCACTGTAGCATACACACAGTTCAACACACTTGAATTATACGTCCATCTGTTGTAAACCTTGCCTTCCGGTGTTCACAAGATAGCAAGTCATTTCAGTGTGAAAAGAATTGAAGGAAATAAATTGTTTCACCATCAATATTTCTTTTAGGCGTCAATAGATATCCATCAATGGATTATCAATTCAAATAAAAGAAGAAGCATTAGCCCAGAAGGCAACATTCCATTCTGCTTCCATAGAAGATCTTCCCAGAAATCAATGTTCTTTTTACTAATTAAGAACAACTGAACAAAATTTATCCATCTATCTATTTATCTATCTATATATCTATCTTTCTTATTCATCGGATCATCTTACCAAAAAAACAACATTCACATCCTTCTCTATTTATCAGACATGTTCAAGTGTGTTGCAGGTACTTTAGTGGTATGTACATGAGTACACTATCTAAAAACGTTCTTTTGTTTTTTGTTTTTGAGTTCCTTTTTCAAAATACTTTCGGGGTTTCTATTGTCACTTTTATTAACTATGCCCAGTGCAGTTTTTTTTTTGGGGGGGGCGATAATTCTAGAAGACAGATCTTATCTTTTTCTTGAGAATGATATTACATTATAATTCATGGTATTATTTCTGGTGCATGCACAGGCTTTTTTGATCTATTCAAGCTCGGTTCAAGTATTCTATATCTATTTTCTATCTATGTGTTGCAAACAGATGCCATTTCAATGACACTAAAGGACAGAATATCATGATGAAAAAATAGATGTGCCCCTTTCTACACCTGAGTCTATTTTCAGTCGGAAGTATCTCTCTGGTAATTTGATCCCTAATTTTTACTAAACAATGTTATTCCTTTTTATAGGGATGATCAGAGAGTAATTTTAACGAAAGGCCATGAAGGTTACCTTTTCACTGATCACCTTTTCCCATCCAATTTTTGAATTTATCACCAAAGCACGGGATGCTGATGGAACCCATTGTCCAGATGACTGTTTCTATTGGGTGATCAACCAGACCAGTCCCATAAATGTTCGACTCCACAGTTTATAGTTCGTTTTACCACTTTTCACTCTCTATGGGCATTTGGAATTGCCAGTTTTGCTACATCGGAAACCAAGAGACATATCTCTGCCTTTCATCATAACTTAATGCAAATAACTATATTGAGATGAGAAACAGAGGCGCTTGGCGCCATTAATAATACATTGTTTTTCAACGTCTCTCAATAAAAGAGTCAGAATAGACGGCAAATATCTGAGCAACCTCAGATTTGCAGATGACATTGCCCTTTTTGCAGAGAACCTCGATGATAAACTAATGCTTAATGAAGTAAATGAAGGAAAGAAATATTCAGACTTCACTAGAAGTTCAGCAAAACAAAGGTCATTTGGAACAATCCAGTCGGAAATAAACATGGACTGATGAGAATCAGAAGCGCAGAACTGAAGAAACTAGAGCGTTATACCTACCTTCGACAATGAATCTCGGTAACATCCTTGAAAGAAAATATATCAAATGAGAAGCGAAGAATCAATCAAGTATGGCCAATCGTCGGCAGAACAAGGTCAACCTTCGAGAACAAAAAGTCGCATTGATCCTAAGATGAAAGGAATACAACAAATGTATAATCCCTTGTCATTCATTGAGCTAAAACATGGAAGTAAACCAATGAACTGCCTCACAGAATGAGAAGCATACAATGTGTGCATGAAAGATTCATGCTCAACCACTCGGAGAGGGAACACAAAACCCAGATGAGAATGGGTTGATCATATTAAAAGATTTTCAGAGAAGTGATGGACATCGCGACTCCAAACATGGATCCTCAGAGACGACGTACGTAACCAAGGCTGTCACGATACAATATAGTGACGGACTCGACAAATTCAGGATATATTGGCTCTTTGACACCAAGAGAGGTGTGGCAAATCATAAGGATTTTTTTTCCTTCTTCTGAAATATCCCATTTCTCATTTTTCACGAATTTTGGTCATTTCCCCCTAGAATAATGCATGAAAAAAGGGTCCAAACACCTTAAAAGTAATAGGCAATAATATTTCCGATCTTCTTTTTTAGATTATCTCTTTCAATTATAATTTCACGTTTGGATATCCTGTACTAATGTTTAGATTTTCCTTTAAATTATATTGTTTTAAATTTACAAAAAAAAATAAAATACATGAGAGAGGCATTCTCTTTCTTGTATTTAGACTTTGTTTTGGTTATGAAAACAGCGTCAACGCTATTTATGATATATTTCACAATCATGTTTAGCATTAATTTTACATTTGAACGATATACCGAGGGTATTTTACTCTTGTATTAAGATATCTCAAGAAATCCGTCAGACTTCAAAAATTAGCGTCACTGCACTTCATTTTCCTTGGAAAAATTATCGAAAGATTCGGTTTTCATTTTGAACTAGTTTTCTGAAACATTTTTTTTTTTGTATAAGGGCAAAATAATTACAAACAGTAAAAAAAAAATTGAAAGAGAAATAGGCAAAACAGTTTTCAAAAAATTGACTTACAATCACTGGACATTTTCACCCATAGTGTGGATCTCCAAACATGCAAAACCCTGACCGACAGAGATAAGATAGTACGACAACTTAGTTCAGGAAGTACTATCTCTGGTACGCCAACAACCACCAAATCTGACAAGTCTTGAGGCAAGTCTGTCCACTGATTGATGTTAAAACCCTACTGCTGCTGCTGCTTTTTATGCTGCTGCTGATGATATCCTTCTCATTTGGGCTTTATAGAATTAATCCAGCCGTATATTTCTATCCATCTTCACCTTTATGATTGTTTTTAGACTTGGCTTTAAATAAACGCACTGAGTGTCAGAGCTGTTAGCTGTTAATGCTCAAGAAAATGAATTTTGGCAGGTAAAGTTTCCGTACAAGGAGTAGTCAATATCAGCCCGATTCCAAGATAAAAATGTATGTTGTTCTTTTCCTACTCTCGGCTTTAACTCCAACCTCTGTCCGGAAATATTGGCATCGGTTTCAACGACTTTGTTAAATATCGATTTTCAGTTAAAATAGACTATAGATAAAAAGAGAAATAATAGCATTCTCTAAATACCAACGAATGAAAAAAAAATCTTGACGAAGATATAAAAGTTTATCATTTAGAACATATAGATAAGAAAAATAAGAAAAAATCTTGAAAAAAAGCCGCAAAGCAAAATAAAACAGAGCTACAATGTACGATTCGAAGAGGTTTCTTAAGGAACTCTACATTATTTTTATAGTTGCTGTTGCGTTGATTGATGCTTTCTGTCGATTTATTCTACGGCCTTCCCCAGTTCAACTACCCGAATGAAAATGGTGGCAGAAGAAAAACATTTTCCCTACAAAGACAGCCTTGATTACAACGTAAGTTTTGGGTGTTTCCATTTCTTTCCTCCATTGGATTCACATTCGCATATCTTTTTCATGTTGAGTATGTTGCCTTCAGGTTGTCTCAATTCCTGACAGAGTTCTTTTTTTTTGATAATCTGGACTTCATCCCAGATGGGACAGTGTTTGATTTGCGGTAAGGTATCTCATTGTTTTACATTGTTTTTTGTTAAAGCGAGCTTATGATTCGCGCATAAATACACTAAGAGACATTATAGTTTCCCTTTTAAAATCTTAACCGGGGGTATTTTAAATTGAGTTACTGGTCTGGCTCATGTTTCAAGATGGGCCAACTACCGGATAGTTCTCCTGCAGGAAAACATGAATTTAAAAATCACATTGAAATTTGAAAAAATACAAAGAGATCACCCCCCCCCAAAAAGAAGGAAAAACAACAATTTGAACGTTAATGATTCTTTTCGAAACCTTACATGGTATCATGGAAATATCATTATGAAACAAAACATTCTGTCTCAGTGAACCCTATCCAGAAATATATCATGATTGCATATAGAACGGTTTTTAGATGTAGCATTGCATATTCTAAGAGAATAAAACACTGAAAATAGTTTTAGAACCTGTAATGAAATCCACAGAAAAAAATTCGAGGACAAAAGGCCCAGAGCCCAAGTGTCACATAGAGGAACAGATGGGTGATTATGAGGCTATTTATTTCATCAATAATACAAATTAAATTCTATATGCCGTAAGGTTTTGAAAATTGTTTGAATGCAGATAACAGGACGTGGAAGAAAAACAGTTCAAACATTATCAAGGTATAGAATTGTGCAGGCGTATCTTTCAGAAATTTGCTGAAGTAATTTTTCGAAAATTTTCTCCATCTCCACATTTGTGGGCATGTTCTATGGTAAGAAAAAACTGGTAAAATTTGATTTATCGTTCACGTTATTTGGGGAAAGAACCAATGATTATAATTCAATAATCTGTTCCTTTCAGTTCACTCACCATTTTAGTGGTTGGGAGGCACTTCGACAATGTCTTCTGTGAAATATATAGTGAATACATGACAATGTCTATGCCCCACGGATGTGGAACATGGAAATAACCTAGAGCGATGGAAAGAACAATCCTGGAACAATTTTCAGAGATAGGAAAAAGTCAAAATGGATCAGGAGAGAGATTAGAGTAAAGGATTATACGATTGATCAAGCAATACAATATAGAATGGTTGAACACTTAGCAAGAAGCGAATAACAGATTGAACGAAAGGCTAACTGCTCAGGGCTCAAGAGACATTGAACGCAATAGGGAAAAAAAACAAGATAAAGAGAGGGGGCACGATAGACATCGGTGCAATTATGCACACCTTGGGGGAAACGGGAAAGGCTTTTGTCCAGCAGTTGTCTTATAACGACTGATGATGGTCTCAAAATGATTACATCGAAAACTTTAACAATATATTCTACATATGTTTCTTTCCCACCAATTCACGGAAATCATTTGAGATATTTTTCCACTTGAGATTGTGAAAAAATCACTACTGAGCTGTCACAAAAATTGATAAAAACATTTTTCCCAAGAGAAGAGCACCAACTGAAAAAAAAATGATGTTACGTTCGGCGCGACAAAATAAGAATAGCTGCTCTGAAGTTGATGAAAAAGGTTTATAAATATCTTGACGCTTTTGTTCCCTTTGAGTATTTCATGATGGGCAGACATGAAAAATTGAAAAAAAAATATTGTAAAATGATAACAAAAATATATTTTTTTGGTTATACGTTCAAAAGATTTTTTTTTCAATACAGAAATCCCACTTGTACTCGAGACATCTTCTTGAGGTTAAAATGATGGTCTCGTCATTCCGTCAGTTTATTTTCTAATTGAAACAGTCAACCAAGACTGTCAACATTGGTCTTCGCTGTTTTTTGCGTAGGTCCAACTGGCTCGCTGGCTGGCTTTGTATGTTTCACGCGTCAGGGCTGTTTCGATGCAGCTACAGAAAGGAAAATATAAACATTCCTTACTTATTATGTCGTTGTCCTTTCGAGAAGAACCTTTCTAAATTGTTTTTTTTCAATTTTTTCTATCGAGCAGATGGTTCAATAGGCGATATTAGTTTATACTAATACACATTTGTCTGTTAGTTTGGTTCCTGTAGCACCCCAGCTCGTTTTGTTTTGGCAACTCAGGCATTTTTTGTGACCGCTGCTCAACAAAATGACGTAACTCCTTTCTCGATCATCTCTCTTGCAAATTTCTGGTTTTTATCTACCACGAAATATTGGAGCACGTAACCCAGTTGGTCTGTTGACATTTTCCTGTGACAGTTGACAAGAAGAGGGTCGACTCCGGTTCAAATTTACAGTTGTTCATCTGCAATACCGGTTGTCAACCAAGCTGCGAGTGGTTGGTCTGCACTGCTATTCACTAAGACTTGGGTTGAAAAAGACATATCCATACCTTCAAAGAAAGCATTAAAGAACACGAATCATTCCAGCCAAATTTGATTTTGGTTCAGTGATTGTATTATTTTCGATGATAGCTACGGGGATACCTCTTATAATTATATGCCACCTATATCTGTGTATTTTGTTTGTTTTTAACGCCTCAAAAAGGAAGGAAAATCGTGATGAATGGTACAACGACTTTTCATTTGACAAGTTTCCAAGGAACAAGTAAAATACTCTAATATTGATGTGCATTATCTACATGCAACAAACACCAACATGCACATATTCTATACACAAAATCTATCCACACTTTCAAATTCAAAGGAAACACGAACTCAAAAACAACTTGTGATCTTTAAATAATGCATAAGTTGTAGAACAACAGGTTATCTTAAAGCATTTACATCGGCCAACGTCATTGTCACTAAAATTGAATTGAGATCAGTTTACCATTACCCATGCGACAGGAATGGTCACAGTGATCTGACCCCAATGTTAAAAAATTGGGATTTTTTGAAATAATGTGATACATATAACTATGATGAAAGGGAAAGATAATTCCTCGGTACACACTATATAGAATCACTTATTCAGTTGCTCACTGTTCATCCTTCGGGTAAAATTCATTGACGTCCATCAAGAACTTTTGCAAATATTACGTTGACAGTCAGATGGACACACACGCACACACACACACACACACACACACACAGACATATATATATATATATATATATATATATATATATATATATATATATATATATATATATATATATATATATATATCTTCACAATATGTTTGCCGAAGGGAATGGCAATATGTCGAAATTTTTTCTGCCACAATATCCGTCTCAAATTTGAATTTTTGAACGTTGACTTGATGTAATTCGCAATAAAACATTCCTCAAAAGCTCAAAGGCTGTAAATAGTGATCTCGATGATCGCTTAAAATGCCGGATACATACTTTTGATACGTAATTTGACTTTCTTTAACGCTGAGATGTTATCGCAGTCTCATTAACATGATCCTATCATTTCCCTTGACTGAACTCAAGGGAACCTTCTAACGGCTGCTATCGCAGCTTGACTGGACCAATCCAGGAACCTGAAAAGTGGAAGTGGATAAGAAAATATATTTTCAAGGCTATTCCCCTTTTGAATGATTTAATAATGCTGTTTTACGCTGTGAATGTCAGTGCAATGTTTAGATGGGGACGATATCTCACATATGAGGGGTTATCAAAAAAATTAGCAAACCACTTCGAATATTACGGTAACCGTTTGGATGGGTTGGATGTAAATCAACGAATAATTGGGCAAGAAATTATTGCAAATGAGTGGGAAAAAACAAACTCCTGTTGGGTAACTTGGTTTGCAATGAGATGTCATTGAGTGGCTGTGTATCTCGTGACCAATTCAATTATCAATAGCGCAAAAGTCCCATGCAAAGATTCCTGGAAAACATTACATCACCCAGGTCTTTAGACATCCTTGAATGCCTGAATTGGCACCCATAAAACTTTAGTTTCCTCAGAGATATTCAGAGCTGTCTACGTAATTAAATATATTACAACAGGACAGCCGTTCGTGTTCCCGGAGGGGGACATCACATACTGTTTTGAAAAGAGACAGAGGCTTGGAAAAGGACGTCACGTTACAACAAGGGGTGACTTGAAGAGGTCTGAATCGCTATCACCATAGGTAGGATATTTATTGATACAATATTAAGTGGATGGATGTTTTTTGAAACCCATGTGATGTGTGCCAATGAATAAGCTCATATATACGTATATATGCATTTATATGAATGTATGTAAACATATCTGCAGGATATATATATATATATATATATATATATATATATATATATATATATATATATATATATATATATATATATATATATATATATATATATATATATATATATATATATATATATATATATATATATATATATATATTATATGCGCAGACACACACACATACATATATATATATACAGATATATGTATATACTCGCACAATCACACACACACGCATATATATATATATATATATATATATATATATATATATATTTGAGCTGAAAATCTTCTATACGCAAAGCCAGTTTTTGATCTTACAGAAATATCAGGTCAGGAGTGCAGTTCTATTTTAATCGCTCCATCAGTTTCTCTATTCAACTTGAAACTTCCTCCAACACAATAGCCATTTTTTTCTCTTTCAGATCCGTGTACTTTTCCCTGTCATGTCCGTTAAGGATACCTAGAAGTGCCGGTGGCGGATCAAGATTTGTATCACCTAAAATGGTACTGGGAACAGTAACAGCGAACATTGAAGTAAATATCTATCAATAAATGGGAAAGATGTAAAGCGAATATAATGCAAGCAGGAAATGAAACAAATGTCCTGGTTATATGAAAGGTTTTGCAAACATCCACCATATCTTATAATAAAAATCACTGGCTTATTGATAGTTTATAACCATCTGCACATTATTCAAAATATCTAAATGGGTTTGTTGATATTCTAGGCCAATGAAGTCGGAGGAGTTATTAGTATTCAGCTGCGTCTTTTTGTCGTTGAGTTCCCCGTCTACCTATCTACACGATATCACTGAAAGTTCTCAACGGATTCCACTAAAACCTTACAGAATAGTGAACAATTGACTGAAGAATAAGTAATTGGAGTTTATAGCAGATCCACGACTTTTATTGCAGATTGAGATAAATTGTTGAGGGTTCGGTTTATTCGCTGTTGTGCCTCGATGACTTTCAGCGTGCTTTTCACCGAGGTCATCAATGATTCTTTATTGAACCACTACACAATCAATTCTTCTACATTGCTATTCTATACCCATACAGCATTGGGATTTTTTGAGAGGATTGGCTGTGAACTATGGAAGAAGTGACAAGATTTTGAGGCAAATTTGATGCCTAAATACTTTTCCATACAATGTGATAGGCTGGGTTGTATAATTAGTTACTGTTTCAGTAACAAAAAATGTTGATGGATTTAGTTGCATATTTTCCTCGGTGCCGCCTACCGGGTCTGAGCGCAATCCTGGTCCATGAATTTAAATGCTGATTTTATAGATCAGCTATTTTTTTCCACTTGGAATCTTGTGCATCACCATCTCTTTCAAACTCATTGCTCCAACTCAATAAAAACTAAAAGAAAAAATAACAGGTCTGTTAAGTCACTCAATGGAAATCGGTAGGTAACTAACATCTCTGGCAGTATATAAGAACTGGAAAAAGGGTGATCAATAGATAAGTCACTTCTGTTGCATTTGTTGAACGTCTAAAATGTCTGAATTTAACAATACAATCATTAAGAATAGATCTAGCCAGAATTTAAAATTGATTTCGAATGGAAACCTGAGAAGAACAGTCCTATTTAGACATTATAAGTAGTGAATGTTTGAATTTTCAGCCCTGTCGCTCTATTGATGCAATATGTATGTGTGATAAATGAATAAATACATTCATACATACATTGCAGGTCAAC
>OY735218.1:13912552-13930052 GCA_963457665.1 Thysanoteuthis rhombus
CTTTTACTCAATTCATACTTTGTTTAATAATCACCATCAAACAAAATACGAAACAAGTAATTAATCGTTGATCCCCCTTTTCTTCAACTCTCTTCCCAACATGACATGCTTCCAAAATACATTAGTCACAGAGAGTATCTATTGAGTGATTAACCAGGCCAGTTTTGATAAGGAATGAAACGAATCCATACAAATACTATCTATTCAGGTGAAATATTCTCCCCTGGTGTCTATATATTTGTATCATGTAGTCAATTTCATCATCCTTTAAAATACCCCTTTCAGAAAAATCGATGAATAGATTGAATATTTCTATAGCTTGATAATGTTTGCTGAGGCCCCCGCTCTTGGGAAAATGGTTTAGTAGTTGAATCATCGACTGTGGCGAGAGTAGCTCACTTGCAATGATCTAAATACAGGGTTATGTAATAATTAAACATTTTGATTTTTCAGTGAACAATGGACCCTTTCATCCGAAGTTACGGTAAGAGGAAGACAGAAACAAACAGAAAAGATTTTGTAATCTTCGGAGGAGTATCCTACTGTGTGACTGATGGTATTTTTTGTACTTAGCAGTTTAGCTAGAGAAATTCCAATGACTGTAACTTCAGACGCTAGCTGTTATTAAGCTAAAAAGAAGAGAACAAAAAAAACAAAAAAACTCATGTGTAATGTCACGCAATTTGACTGTCTTCAATTTAAGAAAATCTATCTATGAAATAATTTGCTGGTTGTTATCATATAACAAGATGGTACCTTTTTCCATCAAGTAAAGTGAATCATTTTACATTTTGAATTATGAAGATATTGGAGCAATATATGATATATCATGCAACATCAAACGCTTATCAACTATACAAAAAATTTGACCCGATGTTATTTGATTCTTTGGCTCCCCATTCGTATCCAGATATTTCCAAGTTCATGAATGAATATCTATAAATTATAAGTTTTGATGAGAGGAAAATTGCAATACGTTTATACAACTTGACAAATGAAGGCTCAGATTTATCCAAAGTTTGTTTCTTTTTTGATGCCATCGATCAGAAACGTGCTTTATTGATTACCCTGAAATGATTTGAAATAGTCTGATCAATACATAGTTCCTAATAATGAATGCTCCTACTGTAATCATTGTCTCATATTCAACCACTGTCATCAATCTATCACTAAACGATGTCACGTTGAAATTTCAACTTGTACTCATAAAAGGGTATACAGAAGTGCCAGAGGTCAATCAGTTCACAACGCAGAAAATTGACTTGTCAAGCTAAGTTCTGAGTCGACCAGAGATCATGAATCCCGAACCTCGGGAAAGCTATGTGAAAAATTGACGATGGTCCATCGAGTGACGCCACTCCAGACGAATATAACTTTAGAGTCTATTGTATTAGAGTCTACTTCGTCACACCATTTTATATTTTGTCAGTCTCAATTCTACATCTCTTTGGATCCACATTGCGATTTGAGAAGTCCAGGGGTTGTCTGATATTTTTGCAACATGACTAGCTCTTTGCAATTTGAGTTTTCTTATAGATGTCATATATTGAAATCATGCCTCTCCCGTCATATACTCTGTCTCCAGGTTAGGTTGTGCAGGACTTTCTCTTGTGAACGATGTGTGGTTTTCAATTTAAGGTCAGTTTAGTGATTATGTTCCATGTTTCAACTCAAAAGATGACTGCTGATAGGATGTATTGATTGTACACCTTTATGTCAGCAGAAGCGGGATTTTCTTAAACTTAAAGGTTGGGCTTGCACACTTTCTTCTTTTGAGGATTTCATAGAGATTAGTTAGTTGTAGTTGAATGCTTTTCCAGTTCTGTGATCTCGATTTTAATCATTGTGTCTTCGTCTCCAGCACATACGTTGAACATGGAGTTTGTTTTTACTAAAGTTTATGTAGAGGTTTTTTTCCTTCGCACAGTCTCATTTTGAGGCCATTGAGGATCTCGGTAAAAAGGACGATGCTGTCTACAAATTCAAGGTTTCTCAAGTATTCATCCTTGAATCACAGTACAGATAATTGGCTAAAACTGAATAAACTGACATCATTATTGACTTTTTCCCATCGACTGCTTTCATTCTGACAGATATTCAGTATTTTTTTAGAGTTCATATATTATTTTATGAAGATGTTTTTCTTCGAACAGTAATATGTGTGGTACCTCCATAAAGCATATAGAATTACTCATTTGCTATTTCATCATAAAGATGCCTACCATTTGAGATCTGACGGACACACAAAAAAAATATCTTGAACTGAATCTTGGTTATGAGTTTTTTTTTCTATAAAAATTTTAGTTACATGTAATTTGCAAGCTTAAAATATTATTCGAATGGGTTCGATTTCCATTTAAAGTTTATCATTTTTTCTGTTTTATCTACTGTAAATAAAATTTTAAAATATAAAGTAAAACGAATGTTTCTTGAAATAAGTTTCAAACAACCACCCGCTGGACGGTTATTCCTATATATACTGAGTTTTAGGGTGTAAAACATGAAATACTTACTTGGCTCGATGATTTATGACGGTAAGTTCCATAGAACACGGGATAACATGCAATTGGCCGGATTTTTCCAGCTAGTTAAAATTCAGTGACATTTTCTTCATGATAAACCTTTTTCTACTATTAAAAAAAACAACAAAAAATGCCTTTTTGTTGAATTTTCATTTCCAAACCTTCTTTATTACAGTTATAAACGGTTATATTCCCGCTCTATCGAGCCTGAGGATTAAACTCACGACTAAAAAAAAAAAATGAAACAAAATGATCTGTTAAGTATCATAAAAGTAAATGGTAATGGTCAGGTCACGTGCCAAGAATGAAAAACAACTGATGGACATCACCACTCACAACATGGATCCTCAGGAACCACATGAGGAACAGAAGCCGACCGAGTGAAAGATGGATGAATGAACTAGACAAATTCAGGAAATACTGGCCCTGCGACGCTAACGATAGGGAAATGTGGCGGATCCTGTGGAAGGTCTATGCCCAACGACAGGCAATGAGATACTGCCTCTGCTGCTGCTGCTGATGATGATGATATGTTTGGAATCTTTACAAAAAATGCCAAACAACAACAAAAAGTAAAATGATCACAAAAAGTAAAATGATCACAAAAAGTAAAATGATCACAGTATATCTTCTCAGCAGAAAAATACTGGATTGTATTTAAAACTCCTAAAATACGTTTTTATTTTTGGAAACTTTACCAGCCTTTTACTTCAAGAAAAAAGGTAAGTAAGCAGAATTAGAGTCCGGCTCTGGGAACGCTAAGCAGATTTCCCGTATGAATCAATGCTAACAGCTTCTTCGTTTTACAGGATTCCGGCTTATGATAGCCTTGAGGGGTCGCGAGGGAGGACACTCTAGTTTTGGATCGCGTTAGAAACTTGTACTAAAATTAACACACAACTAAGAATCGAAACGAGGCTCGGTAACAGAATAGTGGTCAGAAAGAAACATTAAATTAGAAAATTTCAAACAAAACTGTCACAAAAACACTCGACTGGATTTTCCGATTTTTAAGTTGGTCACGTTCGCTACCTTGCAGTTTATGCGTGGATGTATGTAATACACAATCAATACAGGTCGCGTAAGTATCAAGCATACATGTTCCTACATATGGAGGTACCAGATTAAGAACTTTACCTTTCCCTATATCATATCAAGGGAAAACGTGTTTTGTTTTTTTTCAATCCTCGAATCAGTTCTTAGTGTGGGATCAATTTTCAATCAAAGCTCATGCCAATTGTCCCCTTGAATCGCGTCAGGAAACATTCACATTTGCTTGTTTTTCTTCTTTTTTCAGGATTTTTTTAGTAATATCGGCTCATCAAAAGGTGAGAGGAATAACATAATCATTAGTCCTTTTTTTTTTTTTTTTTTGAGTGAACATCTCCTAACACAGCATGCTGCTAAAAAACATCGGTTGGATGATTTTTTTTCTCATGATTAACCAGACTTGGTTAACCACTATCATTGTTGACAACAGCCATTTCATCTTTTGCTCACTTCTTTTCATGGTTCTTATTTGACGCAGGAAATATGGGCTTCTAATATCTTAGAAGCCTTTTCCGTCCGTCGGAAATTGAAAATGCCAAGATAGATCCGGAATTAACTGAAATTGATTAATCCAATCTGTTGCCCATATCAAACAAATTACACATGTTCACGATGACATTACGCTGATGTATTTCGTCCCTGTTCACTGTCTTTCCTCAGGACTTATTTTATATTCTTCTTAGAGGGTTCTACTTTATTGATATTGTTTGGTTTTAATTACAGCATTCCAGACAGAATATTACGGCATAAACCCATTTTACAGTCATATAGCATGCTGACCGATATCTTTATTTACTTCTAAGTCGATTCTATGACGTTTTTTATGAGCCTCAATTCTCATCCCCTCATTAAAATTGATTGAAAAAGTTTCCTCGTTTTGTTGAGATGTAATTGAGAGTAGATCTATGTAGTGGACATAATGTTTTCAGTTCAGTGATATGATTCACTCAATACCCAATCTCAGTTGTCCGAAGATTATGGTTACATATCAATAAAATGAACTGGACACTATGATCCCCAAGTTGTAAGGCACATATATGGACGACTACGCTTGGTAGCCATAAATATTACACATATGTATTCGTGTTTAATGTCATAGAGAAAATGCGCTTTGTAAACATGAAAACAAAATTACAAAGATATTTTTCCAGAATCACTTAATATGACAAACAATTTTAACATCGAGATACAATATGAGGATACGAATGCACAACTTGATAAGAACGAAAAAGCTAATAATTTTGTTTTACTCAGGATTCTTTTGATCTCCATTTGAACCCAGGACGTCAATACGAGATTAATGGTAGGTGGTGTTGCTTCGGCAGAGGAATTAGAATGTGCAGTCACTCAATGGGAACTGTCACGAGACCAGAGTATTTTGGAGTATGTTATGTTCAGAGTCATCAATTGAAACTGTAAAAAGGAGGGAAATCAATGAATACGAGTAATTTCCTCGCATTCTTGACTGGCAATTTCTAAAAACGAATTAATATTTAAAAAGTGAATGAGAAAATGATCAAATAAGCACAAACTAAAATTACAAACTGGAATACAGCCAAGAACTCATTTGGGGAGAGGATTCACAAAAAAAAAAAAAAAAACGTGTTTGTCGTGGAAGTAAGAAATAAACGTTCCAGAATATGAAGGAATAAATAGGTCCATTGGCGCAGCGTTTATGCACGATACATAGACAACCTGCCAGCTGGACCAACAAAAAAAAAACAAAAAAAAACCTGAGAGAAACAGTTTTGGTCAATGGTTTTCAATTATTACTGTGAGAAGTTCTAAATTTCGTCCAGTGGTCAAAACAATCGATCAATAAACATGGTTACGGCAGATATTGTATTCTATCTCTTTGCACGTGCGTGACAATATTTACGTGAATCACCTCGAAACACTTTTAAAACTACGCATAACCTTTTACGATAGAGATATTTTAGTTGTGTTCAGCAGAATAAACAAAGACATGATGTTTAACGTAAACACATTTTGACCATAAAGATGTTTGAAATTCGTGGGTAACAAAACTTCATGAATTATTAGATGAAAATGGTTTTGAAGAAAAAATAAACAACAACAAAAAAACGTACATATAAACACAGTAATTGGACAGAAAATTTCGAAAATGACATATTTGGAGATTTTCCAATCACATTGGTTGTCGGTATACTACAAAGACTTTTCTGACGCTTGCTTCTGCAGTGTTTTTATATCAATGTTTTTCGACATTAGGGACTGTTCATTCTATGATATCTGTTTATTCCCCAAATTTGACGGTAAGCTAGCAACGATCTTTGCTATTCACAACCGTTAAAATGTTTTTTGTTTACCTAAAATGAAGGAAGTCTTGGTAGTCACTCAATAAAAATCTTTTGATGGACAAAGACTTTTCTGAAGCCTGTCGTGTTGGCAATGATCAATTAAAAGATTAGGAAAAAGGAAAGAAAGATTGACCATCAGCATGAGTCAATGCACGTACAAACATTAATGAAAGCATATCATTTATAAGAAATGGAAACATAAACCGTCAGAATCATTATGAAAACGTTATATTATTTTAAACTCTTTTGAAATTACCTCCCACTATTAAAAAGAGAAACTGTCCGTCTGCCATGACCACATGATTAGATTGAACACTTGAAGAAGAATATCTCTACTGCAGGGATCAATTTTGCAACTGATAGGGTACACACTTAAACATGGCTTGCTCTTCACATTGAGATGAACAAGCCGGCTGAAAGGTGAAGGCCCGAATAACAGCTTTATCCCAACACTCTTCTCTTGTTTGTTCATAGTCCATGTTTACACTTTTGTCTCTCAATGCAGGTAGTCATATTATTAAGAAATGAATACATAATCCGACATAATAATTTTAAAAGCGTTATCTTATTTGAAACTCAGTTTGGAAGAACCTCAGATTATGATATGAAGAATGTGTCACTCAACCTAAACTCCGTGAATAGAAAAAAAAAGTTGATTTCTGCAACAACCCTATTTTTTCCAATTCTTCATTTTATCTGGACTAGGCCAACCATTCATTTTTTATGTATTATTCAGAGGTAATTTCAAATAGAATTTTAAACAGCACAAAGCTTCCACAATTCTACATGCATATACATGTGTGTACATCAAGAATGCTATCGACATCTGATAATGTCAGAGGGAAAGTTTGCAATTGTTTCACAAATCAAAAAATCCATTATTCAATTTTAAACTAAAATGAGGTTCAGACTGAACGGGCACTGATGGCACTAAACAGATTCGTCGAGCTGTGTATATCAATGAAAATGTTCCAGTTGAGCAGTAATCATCAAAAAGTCAGAATAAGAAAAAAGCAAGCTCAGATTATACTGAAAACACACCAAGAGACCTACGAAGCATACACATACTTCGCAAATTTGAACGCTCTAGAACTGTTTTCTTTGGTCATTGACGGAATAAAAGTAAATAAATGAATAAACAAGCCAAAGCTAAATTCTTTTATCAGAAGTTTTCTTTGCTATCGTTTGACAATTAGCAGTATTGTTTGTCCGTCAGCTGTGCTCACCACTGCTGGTTAAGCGTAGTTATTTGTTCATTATCACCCAAAAAGAACCCCCGCTCGATTAATGACTGAAAACACGCAAAATGCATTTATCAAACCAAGGTGACCCACCAGTTTGTAGTTACCTCGTGATATTGAACCTGGGAAATGAATATATCCGTTTTTCACCCTGGTTATGCGTTTAGATACCCTAGAGTGAAATTGGTGAGGCATCTATGTATAACATACCAACGAGTGGAGCCAGTGCTGGGGATCTTGCGAAACTGAAACTTGGCTAAGTTAGAAGAAGGAGCAGCAAGTATGAGGACTCCAACTCACTAACTAAACAGAAGATGCAGTTGAAATGTTTCACCCAGTTATAATAGCTATACATGAATTTAGATAGTCCAATCAAGTAAGAATAAAAGTTCAGGTCACTCACGCTATCATAGGATATTGCCAATAATAAGAGATTTCGTCTGCCAAAATGATGTAAAACAAAGAGGCTGCTATCATTGAATAGAAATATCTTCGAACATCCCCAAACCAGAATAGAATGGTACAAACAGTGTGTAAGGTCAAATTTTTGGAGGTCAAATATAGAGGTATAGGGTAAGGGGTGGAGAGAGAGAGAGAGAGAGAGAGAGAGAGAGAGAGAGAGAAAGGGGGCATGTGTCGAGAGAGATGCAGTTGGTTGCACGCTGATTCTCTAATGTCTCGTTGTAAAACAAATACTTAACATAGTATCCATCTCTCGCTTTTCTTTTGTAAAAACAGGAAAGTAAGGTAAAATAAACCATGTAAAAGAATGTGAATTTATTCAACTGTTCATTTACATGATAGGAAATATGAAAAAAAGCTTCAGTTGAATGAAAAAAAAATTGAAAAGAAAATCCTTATTTATTCTATATAGTTTTTTTTTTGTTTTCATGGCATGATTCTCGGATATTTGTAGATAGGAACAGTAAGAATATAATTGCAAGAGTAGACAAAAAACTATAAAGCGGTGAAATAAATCAATAAAGATCAAAGTAAATCTTGTAAAATGAATTTTTCAATCTTGCCTTAAGGTACTAACTATTCGACAAAAATATTTTGATTCATTGGATTGAATAGATGAACGCAAAACTATCAGAAACAAAAATATTCTGAATAAGCTGTGGCATATCTGTGAAGCTGAATATATGCACGTATGTCTCCGTGTGTGAAGTTTTTTATACGGAAGCAACAATGCTCCCCACCTAATGACAGCTATATACCTTTCAAGATTTGTTCAACTCGGCATGTTTTCAGATAGGGGAAATATCAGTCCACTTAGCATTTTGTTTTTGTCTTTTTTTCTGTTTTTATCAATACGGTACATGAAAAGATTGAACCAAAATACAAGGCGTCGTTTTCCCATTTGAGACTGAAAAAAATTGAATTTGTAGAAGCATGATGAGATCTTATTTATTCAAATGCACCATTCAAAGTTATGTTTGCAATACATGTATCTATATGCATCCTCTGTGATAAATTTCGAGACAGGAAGACCTATCAAAACTAATGTTCGCCAGCAACAGAACAATGGTTAGCATACGATATTCGATTATTGTGGATTACAGAAGTCCAAAATATTAAGGCTTTTGAAATCTGAAAGTAGTATATACAAACATTGTCATTGAAACCAGAGTTATATATATATATATATATATATATATATATATATATATATATATATATATATATATATATATATATATATAGTGAAAAATCATACGAAAATCTATAACTGAAAGTAATGATGTTTTGTCAAAACTATTGCAACATGGCAAGAAATGGTTCTCATTTATTCCTAATTGGACATCCAAAAACAATCAAAATTAGGGGAAAATTCAGAACAAATTTCTCAAAGTATCCATATTTACAGAAGAAATCTAGCAAAAATTTTCAATGAAAGGAGGAGATTTTTTTTTTCCAAAACTGTACTTGACAGAATAGAGAAATATGTTGTTTTTTTTAATCCAAAGAGACAAATCAGCAAGAATAATGAATGTAACCTGTTCAACATATACCTGTGTTATCATTCAGATCGTCATTGAGTTTACTATTGATATTGAGTTCGAGCAAGATCAATGTTTTCTGTTGTTTTTTTTTCAACGATCAATAGCTTTATCGATGGTAAAAAAAAATAACATCAACAAATTTTGACAGAGTTATAAACTTATGAGATAGTTGGAAATGGTCAACCAAAAATGTCATTAAAATTGGCAACACATATCCTTTCGGTTTCCGAGTTAACCTGCCTGGCTATCTAAATATTGATCGTGAGTATAGGAAATTCCTTATTGTTTATCATTGTGAATTTGAAACAAAAGAAAACAACACAGGGTAGCGGAAATTGAAGTAGTATATAAATGCCCAACCCCATGCTTCTAATTAGAAAGGATTTTAGAGATAGACTTGTCGGGTCAAGCAATAAAAAAGACAAGAAAAATCCTCAGACACCCAAGTAAGATTGAAAAGGAAGCAAGTTTCCTCAACAAAATGAAAAATGGTTAGATTCTTGAAAAAAGCTTCGAACTCTGGCTGTCCTGTTGAAAATCACTTAACTTTCAACCAAAAAACTTAGTCTGGCCCTAGTAGGGCTCTAATTCCAAACATTTGCTCTTTAATATGTCTAAAAAGATTTTTCCCAAATATCCCTTAGCGCTTTTAGTACAGTTGGTCCAATTTGCAAACCAATTTTATGCTGAATTGATATAATTTTGATGTTTTAATCACCACTACCAAACAGAAATGCGAGAGGAGTAACACATAGACTAATCACCCATTTCCTCCTATCTCCATTGATCAACCCCAACACTGAATGCTGCTAGAAGACGTTGGTGATATGACTGTTTTTTTGGGGGGTAATTAACTGAACCTGCTTCAAATGTATTCCTTTTTCTTTCAATGGTTTGACAAAAATTAATTGAATCCGTAGAAATTCCAGAAGTGTTAAACGCTGAGTACACGAACATTTTCCCTAATTTAGGAACCATCATCCAAAACATTCATCAAAACTGCCAACGTAGGTTTCTTCAGTTCCTGAGTTGGTCTGTCTATGTATGCATCATGTATACAGGCTTCGACAATAAAGATGTAGGGCTGTAAATTGAAAGAAAATATTTACTTCTGATTGAAATATGCAAAAAAAATAATCACTCGACCTGCATATATTTTTCAATTTGTAATTTAATCTCATTCAAAAATGATTCTATTGTTTGTGATCAGCAGCATCCACGTTTTTTTCTCTAAAAGATATAGTTTTTTTTTTTCCAACGATCAATCTCCAATAAAAGGCAAGTGGAGTAACTTATCCATTGGCCCACTTTTCTGTCAAGTTTTCAATCGATGAAGTTCAAATCAAAGACAGTGGTTAAATTAAGGTTTCTTTTGAGTAATTGACCGAACCTGAATGTTCTTCGATTTTGCGTAATTGTGGTCCACGTAAGAGTTTACTCATACAATATACATGCAGATCACAGATGAAACCTGCACTTAAAAAAAGCAGACATGTTGATTTTTCTCAGCATGTGACATTTGTAGGTTTTTAATTCCTTAGAGAGTCTTGGACAGTTGCCCTGGATGTCTGCTCAGGGCTGCCTAAAAGAGGAAAGAAACTTTACTGTACTCAAGTCAGTCAGAAATGACTTATTACAGCACACGTTTCCTATCTTGCTTCAGTGACTACTCTAAATTCGAAAATGACCCGCTGCCTGAGATTTATAGCCTGACGCCATAAGCGATTGGACTTGATCACAAGCAGCAACTTCAATGATGCTGTCGGCTTAAACTTTTGTAATTTATGAGTCCGACTGCTGAAGGCAGCCTGATGGATTTGGAAATACAATTAATCTATGTCCCATAAGACACGACTTTCAAGAGACACAACTTTAACTTATTAACTGCCGGTGTTGGAAAATCAATTCATCGTTGTGGTTCTATGGACAGCTTGATAAGAGTTCTGTTTTGATGTGACGGATGTGAATTTTCTTGCAATAGATAGCTAGAAATGGATATCTTGGAATCGATATTTTCCAATGGCTTATCTTGCAGTGGACGGGGGTCTTTTACTTTTCAATTGATTACTCGCAATGGACAGGAGCTTTTATCATGTAATAATTATCCCTCTTAATCTCCTGTCACGCTTAATGGGTTAGTGGCACCAGAAGACAAACATATGGTGAATAAAATTGCTGATAAGGACAAAGTAAACTGAAAGATGCTTGAGATAATAAGTATAGCCAGTCACTCAATAGAAATAATCAACTGACCAGCGTCTTTTGGCAGGAACGGATGTTGGGTTAGATTATGGAAAGCGGTGAACGATGGATACGTTCTTTTTGTAAACTTTTGATTATCATTAAAAAAAATCCAAGTATTCAGAAATCAAACGTGAACTCAGACACACACAAAAAGATCGGTTTAGCTTAAACTTTACTTGCATAAACTTGTATACGCCCAACTTCGCAGGAAAAGATTCAACAAGAATCGAAAAAAAAGGTACACATCTAAAGATGATATGGAGTAAATGTTCAAATTCTGAATATTTCAGTTCCATTAATACAGCTCTTATGCACGATACATGCATAGCCTGACCAACTTGAAATTTGAACGTACCTGACGATCATAATTTCGTTTGGCATCATCTAATATATTTGGTGCAGTTTAAAATACTTCAATAAAACTGAAAATAAAGTCTCAATTGCAGAATATTCAAAAATTACCTCCCGATATTATTTTCACTGTGTTCGACGCATGCTTTTCCAAACCTCAGACGTTTTTCTTACAGATTTGTCTTTTACAAAGTCTTATAAAGATCTTTTTCTTTCTGTGTGGCGAAACCAAATTCTGAGTCTCCAAATCGAGCCATTCATAATGATGTCATCTTCAATATTACAAATAGTGATCTCCACAATGAACTTCAATAGATATTGTCCGACGAACTATTCCGAGGCTAAGGACAGGAGGTGCTTCTGTAAAGGTCACAAGGGAAAAATGTCATCTTTGACAGATTGTTTATATTTGTAGCGAAATGCATCTCTTCTACATTCATCGTAGGTTATTTTGAAAGAGTCTGATTTACGACTCTATTGTGAGAGTCAGAAGTAATAGGATTCACTCCCGAACAGAGGAAGAAAAAAAAGCCTTCTGCTTCTGCGAATGTAGCCGTTATTCCATCATCTCTGAAAGGTCAACTAGTTTTATGCTGTTAGCATTACGTAAGGAAGCAGAAAATCGGTTTTGAAAAGGGACTGGCACCTGGAAGATATTGAAAACAGATTTACATTATCTGATCTTTCATTCTTGGTGGAACTAAAATGGAAAGATTCTCAAATGTATAAAAAAATCGCTGACGGCAATAATTGGACTTGCATATTTACAATAAACTACTCTCACTATCTGTAGCTCACTCTCTCTCACCGTCCCTTTCATTCTTTATTTCTCTCATTCTCAATATATGTATATGTGCGTGTGCGTGTGAGTGAGTGAGTGAGTGTGTGTGTGTGTGTGTGTGTGTGTGTGTGTGTGTGTGTGTGTGTGCATTTATGTGTATATATAAGTGTGTGTGTATATAGTCATGTGAATTTGTAGTTCTAAAATGAAAAAAATCATATAATATTCAGTCTTAGGATTTTTTTATATGCAATTTATTCCGGAGTCTGTCACCTGTACCTGTTTGGGCTTATTCAACAAACGGGACAGGTTTTATGCTTTGACACTCCTCATCATATTCATTCATCCGTGTACGTATACAGCCACGTAAACCTGTGATGCTAAAAAAAAAGAAAAAAACGAAACAACACAATTATTAAATATTGGCCAGAGCCTGTACAACCATCAAAGTTATCTCCTCTCAATTTAGTGTAATTTCAACGTATTATCTGATAACTATTTCATTGTTTAGTTTTAAGAGCTTAGTGCGGTTGGTTCATCACTTTTTGTATTTTCGTAATTTCATTCGTCATTATGGAGTTTTTTCACTGCTTTACAATTTCCTGTTTCGTGATTATAACAAAAAAAAAAAAACAAAAACAAAATAAAGAAACAAAAAAAAACGGGATATATCTTCTGTCCATGCGTTTCTATTATATTCATTTATGTTTCCATAAATATGACTATTTCATGATTTTAATTCACTTTTAAATAAATGTTTACTCCTGTTTCTATTCTTTTTATAATTACTGTTTTTGCTACAAAAGTGCTTTCATGTTTCTCCCCACTCTGGTTTTCTCCAAACAAATAAACTATTATCTCAGATTTTACATTGTATCTAGCACTTTATAAATTGAACCCATCGTACATCAGATAATTTTTCATATCATATCATGTTCTATTGCATTCCTGATTAGTATCAAGATACATACATACATATATTACACACACACACACACACACATATATATATATATATATATATATATATATATATATATATATATATATATATATATATATATATTGTCATCCACAGACAGCTGTTTCGATGTATTACATCTCTTCAGTGTGGCTATAGACATTCTATTACCCACCCAGTACCGCAAGGCGGAATTGAAACCTTTACTTCAGAATCCTATATCCTACCTCTAGACTACAGAACTGGAATGTCAGGTAGGCTGAATTCAAGCATTATTTTTGAATCACACAGAATTTCATCATCTACCAGAGTGACGTGTGTGTGTATATGTGTGTCTGTGTGTAAAGAGAGAGAGAGAGAGAGACGAAATGAGAGAGAGAGAAAATGAGAGAGATAAATAGATAGATTGATTGATAGATAGATAAATATGCGTGTGTCTGTGCGTAAAGAGAGAGAAAATGAGAGAGATAAATAGATAGATAGATTGATAGATACATAGATAAATATGCGTGTGTCTGTGTGTTGTGATATGTATGCAAGTTTGTACTTTGTATGCATGTCCATATACGTTTATCCATATGATAGTTAATGGGAAGGGGACATATCTCAAACACTACTTTAAGTAAAGTTCATTTACCGATTCAGCCTTCTTTTCCTTACATCTACCTTAAATACGATAGTTTAAGTCTGTTGCATAATTCATAGATGCAGATCGGATTTTTCTCAAATACAGCGTTGCAGTTAAACAAAACTTTTGAAATCTACGATTCATTATCCGCTTGTTCATAAAAAATATTGAAAACCTTTTTTTCATTCATTCATCAATGTGAGTTGACGATGTTTATAATCCTTTATACTAATCCGCATTGTGTTGTAACGACTAAAGTCGCGAAAGTAATTATCTGATTCATCAAAGCGTAACAAGTGAAGCCAATAAGTATGATGAAGAGTTACTCTCACTGAACCAGAAAAAAAAAAACCCCGAAAAACATCAAAGTAAAGTCAATGACGCTACATTTCAGGGAATCTATAACATTATTTTTTTTCATTAGATACTTATGTATTGAGTGGTGTATTTGATAAGAATTGGTAGTTCTTCTCTGGAGTGGAAGTTAATTCGAAAAAAAACAAAAAACAAAACAAAAAAGACAAAACAAAACAATTGAAACAAATACAGAAAACAAAACAAAAACATAACACACTCACCTCCGAAATACAGTAAAGTCTAAAGGACAAGATGATTTCAAAATATTGTTCAGTATTTTTTTAAATTTTATAATTCAACGATCTCTTTCACAATATGATTATATAACGTGTTGAATAAGTCGGTATACACACCAATACGCACCTAATATATATATACATATATATATATATATATATATATATATATATATATATATATATATATATATATATAATTATATGTATATATATATATATAATTATATGTATATATATAAATATATATATGTGTGTATATATATATATATATGTATATATGTATATACAAACATACATACATACATACATACACGTGTATATATATATTGCTGTCAGCAAGTCTGGGGTCACATATTCTCGATATATATATACATACATACATACGTACGTACATACATACATATATGTATATATATGTATATACATATATACACGTATATGTATATATATATATATATATATATATATATATATATATATATATATATATAGGGTCACGTATTCTTGATATATATGCATACGTACATATGTATATAAATATATATATATATATATATTTATATATATAAATATATATATATATATATATATATATATATATATATATATATATATATATATATTCTTGATATATATACATACGTACATATATGGTAATATATATATATATATATATATATATGTATATATATATATATAAATATATATATATATATATATATATATATATATATATATATACATATATATATATATATATATATATGTGTGTACGTATGTATATATATATCAATAATAGGTGACCCCATATATACACATACACGCACACACATATATATCGAGAATACGTATGTGACCCCAGACTTGCTGACAGCATGTTGCTTTTTGCTGAAAACATTCATGATCTGTTAATACTCGATGAATTCGGCGATGAATGACGAAAGAGAAAAAAGTTAGTCTTCAACCTATGACATGTTATGCATAGAATCAGAAATTGAAAAATTAGACCAATTCAATAACGTAGGAAAACAGAATCCAGTTTTAAAGAAACCAAAAACACCGTCGGTTGGCAAGATTTCGGTAGGCAAGAAAATACCTTTAGTCCTGACAATAATGATATACAACTAATGCATCCTCCCAATAGTCACCTAAGGAGCTGAAACATGGATCTTAATCATAAGATTTGCCCACAAATATACAACCATGCAATGTATACGGGAGAAAATCAGGCTCAACATCACATAAGAGGTTGCAAAATATCGCAGTGTATTATTGGATATAGAGGGTCCTAGATATTATACAATTAATCAGGAAATTCAACTAGCAATTGGCTGGCCATGAAGCAGGTATGCCAGACATCCGCTCTCAACGTCTATCACTAGAGTTTATGTTTAAAACTGTGGATTAAAGAAAATCAGAATTTACATCAGAAAACACCGGCTCCATGGCATCCACCGTAGACTGAAGGTTTATGCGCAACATGGGAGGCTAAAAGGCTGATGATGACTTTTCATTCTCTCTATATATACACGTATCATATTCATACGTTTACATAAGGGTGAACCAATAAGCTAATGCCATGCTAAGGTTATTAGCTTAATTTTGATCGGAATGGAAGCGGCTTTGGGGAACGCAAATTGTGTTGAACAATTATTTTTTTGTGTAATATAAAAGATTCATTCATCATCAGGTGATTAACTTATCGGCACGAACATGCTTGTGTGCGTCCGTGTGCGTGTGCGCATTTTTCGTTTATATCCAGTTGTTTTAAATGCTCAGTTGAAACATTGGGGAAACAAAGTAATCAATGAATAATAAATTTTCTTGTCCCTCTGTTAGTTGGTAATGATTAGAGTGAATACAAGTTCTTGAGATTCAAGCGTAAACATTTTCGGAGAAAAACTCAGCAATCAATTTTGCAAAGAATTTGACTACGAATTGTATCCCTATGAAATAATTAATTTCTGCTGAAAATTAAAAAAAAAACAGAATAGTTTTTTGGGACATGAGAGGAATAAATGTTCAAATTTACAACCGTCAACTTTATTAGTACGGCCCAAATACATAACCAACTTGAAAACTCAGGAAACATCATAAACAGAGCGGATAGTGTTGAAAATAAATATTTGTCTTGCTACGTGTGGTTTATTCATTATTAAGCTACAGGCATTGGCAAAGCTGCATCTAGGTGCAAAACTTGTTTGTATGGATGCAAGTGCGCGCACATGTGTATGTGTGCGTGTGCATGTGCGTTTGCATGTGTTTTAGCCAGGGGTTTTAAATAACAAGACTGCCTCGTGTCTCCCATCTCTGCCCATCTTCACTCTGCCTCTATCTATTTCAGAGACACATAGTCCATGGATGATGAACTATCGGTTCAAGCCATACGTCAATCTGTCGAGGGATTGATGTCGATTGTTTTTCTTTATGACTTGCTAACAGATTAAAAAAGTTATTTTTTGCTTCCTGCAAGAAATATGATCTAAGTGATTCACGCATTGTTACAGAAGCACTCACTAAATATCCCTTTTTAGCTTATTGGTCTCATCAATTCCAATTAGGACTGTCATATTTTGTCATTGTATGAAATGATCGGTGAGATTTCCGATTGAGATATAAGAGAAGCAAGATAATGGAAGAGGTGACATTCAATTCAAGAAAAATAAATTCTTTTCAGAAAACTCGCAAATAAAACTGTCACCTAACCTGTCAACACAATTTTTTTCAGCCAGGTTTGCTGGCTGCACTAATAAAGTTAGAAAAGCCTAAAATATTGACATTTTATTCCTCATTAAGTAT
>OY735218.1:13935052-13957552 GCA_963457665.1 Thysanoteuthis rhombus
TTTACAGAGTGAAAGAGAAGGAAGGACAGACAGACAGACAGACGGACAGAAAGAGAGAGAGATAGGGAGGGAGGGAGAGCAAGATAGATAGAAATAGATATGTGTGTATGTTTGTATCAATTTTTACATTATTGATATGCAGTGGATTACACTTAATAGGACCTTCAGGCACTAAAATGTAGAGCAAAATAAAACCGATTCAATCATGTAAACATGCTAATTTATTTGTTTTTGTATTAATACGTTGTTTTTCCTCCCGACGGAGCTTTTTTGGTAGAGCATCAACATATTTTTGCATGAAGTCTGAATAAGGAGAAAATGTTCTTCAGCTATCGTTAAAATTATCTTTCAAAAACTTTAGTTCAAGGCTATTTAAAAATTTCAGGTCATTTGTCAAATTATCAGGGATCCAAATCGATTGCTTTTTTTAAGACATGCAGATGTCATTTTTTTGTGTAGGGAATATCATCCTAGCGACCCGCACATGTTTGCAGTGAAATTCAATGAATATCCTATTTCAGCTTATTGGTCCCATCCATTTGAATTAGAGCTGTCAACATATAAAATGATTGGTGAGATCTCTGTTTGAGAAGTAACAGAGCTGATTATTGAATATGTATGGTTATACAAACTTTCCATCTTGCAATATTGGGAAAGGTAGAAAAACAAAATTCTTAGGTCAATTCTTGTTATTGTGTTATTTTGACGTTTTGCCTTTCAATATGTCATTATTATATTTTCAAGTAATTGAACCTTGTAATTTATTTTTATTTGAATTTCTTTCTGAAATATTCTTTCAGACATCGTGAGAGATAGGAGAGTTGGACAGACGTAGAAAAGGTATTTTTCCAACTAAACAATGCTAACAGATATACATATATATATATATGTATATATATATATATATATATATATATATATATATATATATATATATATATATATATATGTATGTATGTATGTATGTATATATGTATATATGTTGTGTTAGTGTATAAGAATTAGGTAGACCCAACTAATTGATATATAGACATTATATTTGCTGAATTAACGCTTTTAGCAAGAGGGAAATTTCTGGAAACAATTTTCATAAGGTATAAAGCATGTATCAAAGATTCATTTTTAAAACCTCGAAAATATAGTAAAATTACTCATACACACACAAAACATCTACACGAGTGCAATTATGCGATGGGATACGTATATAGTAATATGTGCACGTGATTTTTAATAGCTCTCTTCATATCTTCATCAGTCATATAAAAAATACCCGTTCCATCAATAATATCGTCGAAATGTGTTGATGCCAAAGGATTTTAAACACTTTTATTTACGCACCTTCCAGATATGGAGTTTGCCGTGAAAAAGATTTTTTTTAGACATTTTCGATTTACAATGGATTCTGCTCAACAGATCCGAAAGTTATGACGAACTGCAACACTATTGGACCGATTCTGTGAGAACAGATTCAAAGCGCGTGCAATCATCGTCGATATATTTAGACCAAGCATCAGTGCCAACAAATTAGAATTTATGTGAAGGAAAAAAAAAGGAATAGAATCAGTCAAAGAGTATAATTTTTAGTTTTCAAGACATCATCAGTCTTTTCACGTCCATTGTTTGACATAGACCTCCCCCAGAATTCGCCACACTTCTCTATTGTGGGCATCGTGGACCCAGTATTTTGTAAATTTGTCCAGTTCATCTCTCCATCTTGCATCTTGTCGGCATTAGTTTTGCATGTGATCATTGGGGATCCATGTTGTGAGTCATGATGTCCATCGGTTGTCTGTCATTTTTGCAACATGGCCTGCCAATTGCTTTTTAAGTTTTATTTTTTTTCTTTGACTTTTTTTTCTTCTTTATATACAATACTGTTTTGTGATCTCTCCATGTGAGAGTGAGTATGATTCTCTCATGTGTGCATTGTATGTGTGTCAGTTTGCATGTCTATCTCTTGGTTAAGTTCCATGTTTCAGATCCATAAGTGACTATTAGGAGGATGCATCCGTTGTAAACTTTTTTTAAAGGATTATTGAGATCAAATTGTTTTTGAAAGTCGAGTTTGCTTTCAAATTTTACGATTCATTAAGCTCATCGGTCATTGGGCCCCGAATTGTTGATCCTTATGCGGTTATATTCAACGCAGTTCACGGTATATCATTTATGTAAAATATACGTCCATTCATAATCCATGAGTCCGTGTAAAGTAAGATTTATTTCTTTAAGGTGCTAATCTATTTTTTGGATATTTGGGGTTTCAATGGAATCATTTTAACCTGTCAAATGACCCAACCAAACATCCAGGTAAGCTACAATTTTTTTTCTCTCTTGGAGCATGTGTGCTTATGTATGCGTGCAGACGTGTGTGCGTCCCTGGGCGCATTTGGTTGCATATCTGGGCACCATTTGATTTTCTCTTTTGGAGTTGCAGTCGAGTGGGAATGATCAGAGAATTTTTTTTTTCGAGTCACTATAAGTTCATTTGAGCAGCAGTATCAAATCTCGTGCTTTCATTGTTTTGTTTTTTTTGGATAATTGTTGATTAAATTTTTGTTTTTTTAAATAATTCTAGATAGGGAGGATATCAATTCAAAAAATTTCAGATATTTGTTCCATGATTAGTATCAGTCAAAATATCTCTATGAGTCGATAAATGAATGGTCTGAATTATCACACACACACACACACACACACACACACACACACACACACACACACACACATATATATATATATATATATATATATATATATATGTGTGTATATATATATATATATATATGTATATATATATATATATATATATATATATATATATATATATGTATATATACATATATATATATATATATATATATATATATATATATATATATATATATATATATATATATATAAACGTTATTTTGACGGTTAGGAATTTCGGTAGTTTTGATAAGAGGCCAGTAGATTTTCCATCATCGTAGTTCTGTGTAATTTTTATTCGGAATAAAAATGCAAAATATGGTTTGGTTCTGGATTTTAGCAAATGTTTTCCTTATGATTATAAAATTCACGCTAACAGTACCTGGTGTTTTAGTCGTCTAAATAATCTCTTTATGAATCTAAAATAAGGTGATTATTTTACCTGTTGTCCGAAGTAGGTCAGTGGTGATGTTGTCTGGTCCATGGCCAGTTCTTTTCTTTGTCTGTTTAACGGCTTGTTTCACCTCCTACTGGGAAGTCAGCGAGTTGATTGCTCACGTCTTGCGTAGCCTGTTCATTGTTTTGTAGTCTTTGTTCGGACAAATAAAGTTTTTGGTAAAATTTTTCGGCGCATTTGACAATCCTGACTCCGTCCGTTGTGAGGGTTTCAATTTTCCTCAAGGATGCTGGTTATTTGCTTTCGTCCTGAGTTGGGACCTTTGTTTATAGCTTTAAAGCCCTGATCTCTTTCAAAGGTTGATTTGATGACAGCTGTCGTGGATCTTTTTCTGTCTCCTATTCGCTTTTTCTCGATTAATTAATTTAGTTCAACCTCTTCAATTTTCTCTCTCATTTTTGTTGGTGGCTTGAGGTTTCTGTGTTTTCAATGAGATTCCTTGTTGCATCTGAGATTTCACTAATGAGTTGTGTGCTCATTGATTCGAATATACTGGTGACTTCTACTATACATGCTTTTATTTTGTTGTTTAGTTCGTTGATGTTGGTGTCGTATTGTTCCGTAAGAATTTTAAATCTGTTTTATAATTCGAGCATAAAAGATTGAGCGTGCTTTTTTGGTATCTTCAAAGGTTGCAGTTTTGTGTGGAACTATTTCCTGCGTTCTTTGTGGGTGTTCACTTGCATTTTAGGTTGTACCATTCTGTGGTCGCTGCCTACATTGACTTGATTCAGAACTTGGATGTTCTTGACAATATCGTTTTTTTACCGTTAGGATGTAGTCTATTTCATTCTTTGTTTTGTGGTTGGGACTCTTCCAAGTCCATTTCCGATCTGGTCCAATCTTCAAGAAGGTGATCATGATTTTTAATCCATTAGCCATTCCAAAGATCACGAGACCTTTCCTCTCTTGTTCCATACTTTGTATCCGAATTTCCCGACGTAATATTCATTTCTTTTCCTTATCCTACCTGTGCATTGATATTTCCCATGATGACATTGAAGTGTTTTGTTTCGTCTTCAAGTAGGGAGTTCAAGTCATCATAAAAGTTGTCAATTTTCTCTTGGGATGATTGCGAAGTGGGAGCATCGATTTAGATTATATTGAGTTTGCATTACTTTGAAAGTTGTATGGTGACGCTAGCTACTCGGTCAGAGACGGCTCTGAAGCCGGTTACATCGTCTTTGAGGTCTTTATTGACGAGAAAGCCTGTATCACTTTGTTTATATTTTTTTTCCGTAGCTTTAAAAAAGATATCAGCTCCTTAGTTTAATTAATTATTCTCAAAGTCTTCTTACCTCGCTAATGCTTTTGATGTCTCATTTGACATTTTTGATTTCCCTTTCTAGATTGGTTAGGTGCATGTCAGAACACAGCGTTCTGACGTTGTATGTATCAATATATGATGTTGTCCTTTTGGTTACAAACTTGGGAATGTGTTTTATTGGTCGCTGTTGAACCATGACTCAGTGAGGGCAGGTCTTTTCTTGATCAAAGGTTTGGGTGGTCATTTTCTGAGCACATAACCTCCGCCGAAAGTCACTGAGTCTCTTGAGGCCAAGGACCCAGTAGGAACGGATGTTCACCTCGTGTAGTGTTTTGGTAGTCGTCATTGGAGCACAAATTTGAATTTTTCATCTTTCTTTGCTAAATAGTTCACGTCTATGTCCCAGCAGGAATCTATTACTTGGATGTATTTATCTAACTTTTGTTTGTTTTTTTTTTATGGCCAGTCAAGCCCCAGTCCGGCAATCAGGGAGGGGGGTGTTCTGTTCTGTTTTTTCTTTCTCTCTTTTAAAAAAAATTTTCAACGAATTTTTTGATTTTTGGGGTTTATAGGAGTATAATATACGCAATTGATGCACATTCAGAAGTTTTAATGCTATATTCTAGTCTATATTACGGAGCCATAAAAAACAAAACATTCTGAACCTCTTCTGGACGATGAGAATCACAAAATATGAATCAAATAGCACAAATTCTTTGAAAGAAGTTTTAAAACACTCTTTAAACTGTTAATTAGATTCAAATGAACATGGAATATTTTTGTGCCACAATTTGCAAATATCCTTTTTCTGTTTTACTCTGAATATTCATAGGGCTGGGCCTAAACCTCAGGAAAGGCGTGAAGTAAGGAAAAATTGTTTAACTCATCCAATTTACAGTAAGCCATGAGCATATCTCCAGGAAAATAAATGAATTGCTTCCTACATTGATTTTACACTTCCCTGGGGCATTGATATATATATATATATATATATATATATATATATATATATATATATATATATATATATATATATATATATATATATATATGTATACACACACACACACACACATATATATGTATATATATATATATATATATATATATATATATATATATATATATATATATATGTATTTATATAAATTTGTGTGTGTGTGCGTGAGTGTGTGTGCGTGCACTATGTATATCCTGAATGTATCTGGTGACTTTGAATATTTTGAAAACGAAATGCCTAGCCTTGATCGAATTTTGCAACAGATCGAAGAAGAACCAGCTGTGCATGCGTGGAGAGTCGCTCACTTCTTACTTGGTTGGATATCACGGAGCACGCTCGTTTACTGTGTAGCTGACGAATTTACGACGACTGAACCCGGCAATTTTTCACATTTCAGAGATTCTAGGAAAATTATTGCATCATCAGAGTCTACCAGCACCCTGACAGATCAGGCCAGTCATTCTCAAAAAGATTCCAGACTCTCGATATGAATGATGATCCCGAAATGACTCATTGTAAACTGCTTTGTGGAACAGAAGTCGTCGTTGTCATCATCATCATAATCATCATCACCATCATCATCATCATCATCATCATTGTCGTCGTCGTCGTCGTTGTCTTCGTCATCAAGAGTCCGTTAATATCTGTTATTGAAATAGAATCCGTCCTAAAGATCTGTCAGAATTCTTTATCAAGGACATGGCGGAAACGCCTGTTCATCTTACTCTTTTTCAGCCACAGTCCATATCTGGGGATCCATGTGGTGATTTCCATTGGGTGTCCAACATTCCTGTATCATCTCTATCACAAGGCTATTTGAGATTTCAGCAGTTTTTCATGATGTTTTGGACCTATTTTTCAACTTCTATTTCAGGTATACAATAAAAACAATCGTAATAGCTTTGAAAAGAAAGATTTCGTTGAAAATATACAACCATCAATCGTCTCCTAATACAGCAGATAAGCTCTGGAATTATTCTCAACTGGAGGAAGCATAGAATTCACAACGTGATACCTATCATAACATCTCATCTCAGGTGCAAAGAAAAGTCAGATTTGCCGTCTGGGGAACGGATAGAGTAAAATCCGAAATCGTCTCTAGTCGACAGGGTCAGGTATTCAAACACGTTTAATTTCTGTATTGAGAAGTGTAGAAAAATATTTGAGGTGACTCTTTATTCATATCTATTTGGTAATACTCTGGAAATCCTCACAACCCAAGGAAATGCATTTACAGCAAGGCTGGAATTAAATAAACGTAGAAAACAAAAACACCCTTTGCTGATGTATTTAGTTTTGAGCAGCATTTTGATCATGTTACAAGCATTATATCGCTGAAATATCAAAGTGCGTTTGGGAGACACCTGCTGTCATTCTTAACGACAATACAATGGATAGATTTACGTCCAGATTCTGTGATGTCATCACTTGCAATTATTTCTCATATTTATCACATATCCGAGTGTATTTATGGAATAAAAAAACTTATACAACCCTAGGATATCTCAGAATTTTTTCCTCGTGGTATCATAAGTGCACAAAAATATACAAAGAGACTCCCACAGCCTGATCACTATAATTTTCTAATGGCACTAAAGATACCCGCTGATTCTTGAAAATACCCGTCATTCAGTTAATATTTCCCCTAAACAAGTTTTCTCGACAGCATATTGTGGCATCCAGTATGCTACAACACTTGTTAAAAATCTATCACAGGCCGACCACTCAAATATATAGTTATGATGATTGCGCCTGAAATGGGCATAACATCTTCAAATGCCTACTCATAATTATCCATTCTTTCCAATATCTTCCCAAGATTATTTGTAGTGGCAAGTGCAGTTGATAACATACCAAACATCCATTGCAGTTTGAGTCAAGGAATTTTCTCAGTATTATTTTCAAGATGGAATCTGAGTTGACCGGGATATTAGTAGGTTATAGAAAAAAACCCACATGATCCTTAAACAAAATCAGGGCAAATGATTTCCTTTTTTTGTTTGTTTTAACAAGTGTGCTCACGGCCCTTTCAAAGATTTTGAAGAAGCCATCCAAAATGGTTATCAAAATCTTCGAAAGCCCATTGCTTGAACAAAAATGCGTATTCTATGATTTTGCAGCCATCTTTGACATGGATTTTAATTGAATATCTTGTGAAAAGTGAACAGAATGTGGTAAACTTTTGATATCTTATTGAATATACCTGAGATTACAAGTACCATCAGAAAACGCTGTCTAAGGTGAATAATGAACGAGTAATGGGCATCTCAAAATTTAATGATGATGATTATGATGATAATGATGATGATAGTGTTACTAGTAATAATAATGATAACGAATATACTACTACTAATATTACTACTACCACTAATAATAATAATAATAATAATAATAATAATAATAATAATAATAATAATGATGATACTACTACTACTGCTAATAATAATAATAATAATAATTGCAGTTGTAGAAAAAGTAATGAACTCGGAACTGAATGAACAAATGAGATTTAGTCATGAAGAAAAGTGGTACCAGCACGGACTACAGACAGCCCTGGAGAATGGAAACCACGGATCATTTTGCTATTTCAACATCCAAACTGAAAATCCCATCGAAGCAAAGAGGCTGAACATAGTATTCGTTGACAAGAGGGGGGAAATCCCCCCCAATTAATTAACGTGGCCATACCAACAGACTATAGAGATTGAAAAAGATTGGAAAACTGGAAAAATACTAGGATTTGGCAGGAAGGCCAAAGAAGGTGTTGAACGAGAAAGTCAGGGTAGTACCAGTGATTTTAAATGCACTCAGAACCATACCAAAGCCATCTAAAGTGAAATTGGAGGATTTGAGGATAATTGGAAGGAATGAGACTGTGCAGATCTTAGCACTGCTAAGAACTGCACCAATACTTAGGAAAATGATAGATAAATAAGATGTACGACCACATATTTTAGTAGTCGGAGGAAGAGTGAAAAAAAAAGTAACAAAAAACCCCCACCAAAATGGTGATGGAGGTACGAGCAACAGCGCTGCTGTGATAGGCGAGGGAACCTGAGAACAGTGGAAGGCTGAAGACCTTGGGAGACTAACTGATACTCAGCCATCAGCGATAACGACCATTGCTGGTGTGAAATTGTTTAAATTGTACCTTTCTGGTGATCAAACAGATAAATACTTTCGATGTATTATTTTGCACAACGTTCAGAAATCTTCTACTGGGATTTTTTTTTTTTTTTGGCTATTGTGAATTCATTCCATTACCAACTGATCTAGCCGTGAACTCCGATGTCATTTTAAAAGTTTTAACTTTTTAAGTAGAAGATTTTTGATAATTCATGTAACATAATTGCCCGTACATAAATATTTAAAAAATATAGCTTTAGTTGATTTATTTATATATATATATATATATATATATATATATATGTATATGTATATATATGTATATATACATATGTGTAAATATATATATATATATATATATATATATATATATATATATATATATATATATATATATATATATATATATATATATATAATGGGTTAACGATATCGAGTACACTTGACACTTCAAATGAATAAGAGGCATTTTAAAAGTTTGCCGGCTATCTTGAATACATTAATTTTTCTCTGGTATCAGAGTGTAATAGAATTCTGATAAGCTATCACTTGCCCCTCATGGAATTGTTGGAAAAAATTGCATGCAGGAAACAATTGGTTTCTATCTATCTATCTATCTATTTATCTATCTATCTCTCCCTCTCCCTCTCTCTCTCTTTCTCTCTCTCTCTCTCTCTCTCTCTCTCTCTCTAGATATACATGTGTGTGTGTGTGTGTGTGTGTGTGTGTATTGCAGGCAATTTTTTTCCAACAATTTCATGTCGGGGCTAGTGATAGCTTATCAGAATTTCTGTAATGGGGATATGTTATGAAGCACACTTAGTATTACAATATACTATGGTGAATAAAGAACGAGTAAAAAGCAACTTGAAGGTTGACGGTGATATTTGACGCCATATTGAAAATTATACTTTCCCGCTGGCCAAACTGTGATAGATATTTGATATATAAATCAGCATACCTGACACCACAAAAACACGGAGAAAGCCTTTTTGGTGAATGAGTTTGTTTTTTTTTTCTCTTTAACTCATAATTGTATCTTATTCAGTGCTAAGAATGGAATATTACTGCAAATGAAAAAACGTAGAGTAGAACAATTTCCCAACCTTCCTTTATTACAAACTTGATGTTAATGTTATTCACTATGTCCACACATCTCTTCAACGATTCCATAATCATTTAGTTATTCGTTGCACTATTGTACATGATCAAAAACATATGGAGTGCCTCAGTGGAATTGCGACATCAGAGATAATATGCAACGATCTGGGTATTGGACAGTTTTGATGTGACATCTCCGGGTTTTGTATCATCTCAGGTGTCTGTAACAAGGGACCAGAGTACAAAAATGCGAACCATGGTGAGAAAATGGATTATAGTAAATACCTCTTCTAGAATATCAAAATTCAGGCTAACAGCCCGACATCGATTTTGTTATCTAGCTAATGATTTTTATATTTGATATATTAGCAATGCTTAATGGTTCTTTACAGAGAAATTCACTATCATGCTAAGATAGAATTTGCGATGCACAAACCAAATGAAAAGCATGCAATCGACGGAGGGGATGAGCAAATCAAAATCTTCCAAACCACAACTCCATTATGATCAAGTTCGTGAGGAAATGGAAAGGTACTCGGGGATGTCGTGAGGTTTGAGGTTGACCGATAAAAAATTGTGACACATCATCGGAAAGTTACATTTTTACGAAACTCAGATATGTATGTTACAAACCTGTGTTGGTATTTCAGTACTTTACACACTAAATGTATCAGCACTGTTTTAAAAATGATAATGCAATTAGTACCCATGTTTTTTTTGTTTTTGTTTTTTTTACATGTCCAGGCATTTTTAGGGATTCAAATAGCCAAAAAAATGGCTATCAATGTATTCTGTGCATTTACAGATTTTTGGATTTCTTGAGTTGGCATCACCACCTAGACCTCTATCACTTGGCCCTGTCTCAATGTATAGTACATGTAATAATATGTTCTTTAGGGAGCCATAAAAGCCATGAAAGAAAACATTCTGAACCTTTTTGCAACGACAGGAAGCAACGTGGAGAATATGAAATGCACAAAATTCCTTTTGAAAATATTGTACATCTTTATAAATGATTTCAACAAAAACACGCAATATATAACCTATGATTAGGGAAAACAAGGAAAATACAAATGAATCTAAATGTCAACTGTTCCTAATGATTAATGTTTGTTGATGCTTGGAGCATTTTTCCATTGGAAAAACCAGAGAAAGAACCAAAACCTTCCATGCAAAGACAATTTGCTGCCAGGTTTTCCCCAGCATTTGATACATTTCAATTCAAATGATCTCACCCCCCGGAAGCAGAAAAGATATCCGCAAATCCTTGAACGTGATTATTCAATTCAACCGATTTCAGGTCAATTTTGAATGCAAAAAAATGCTTTCAGTGCATATGGTATTAATCATATCATAATCGACCGTGAGGACTCTGTGATACCATGAAGTGGAAAATTATTCACTTGAAAAACATTTTTCATAAGACACTGATCAATGAGTATAAATAAGTCAAATTTATTAACACACATATATATATATATATATATATATATATATATATATATATATATATATATATTTATGTATATATGTATGTATATATGTATATATATATATATTTATATATATATAGATAGATAGATAGATAAATTGATAGATATATAGAGAGATAGATGGATAGATAAATGAATAGATAGAAAGAGAGAAATTTATATGATCACTGATGGCCTTATATTATATGGAAAATCGCATTCGAAATTATGTCCCGTGATCACACAGTAGATATATCACTTAGCCTTGACAACCTAACTTCCTGTTTGACGCACACACACACAAACACAAACACACACATTCATATATATATATATATATATATATATATATATATATATATATATATATATATATATATATATATATATATATATATATATATATATATATATAGGGTGAGAAAATAATTGAAAAAGCAAGGGTTGTACCGTCTTTCTTGACTCTTTTGAGGGTAGGAAAAGTATTTATTTACTTTTTATCCCTTCTTGGAGTACTTCCAATTCATTTTAGAACCGTTAGATGATTCTTGAACAAACATCTGATATTAAAAAATGTCTACTCGGACGAAAAATAATTTCTTTTCCAGTATTCCATTCACATGGTAAACGGATCCACCCTCTGTAAAACCTTCAAAATATCGTTGTCCTCATAACCTCGATTCTTACCCCTTTCCCAAGGATCATTGAGTTGGTATGTTCAGTTTGGTTTGGCTTCACTCTTTTTCAAGTATTTTCATAACATGTCAGACGTACACAATCTCCATATATATATATATATATATATATATATGTGTGTGTGTGTGTGTGTGTGTGTGTGTGTGTGTCTGTGTCTGTGTCTGTGTGAGTGTGTGTTTTGGAGAAATGTTGATTTAATCCTTTTCCGTCAGAATAATCAAAAAGATCTATCTTTACTAGTTAACTCTTTTTAAACCTTCGACTCTCTTACGACAACGGCGTTTGCTACTGAATAAAAACGTGGTTTTCAGTTCATATATAGATATCATAAATTATATATACAAATGAATTAAGTTTTCTTAAGTTATATAAGTAACTATATCAAAAATACAAACATGTTGCGACAAAGGAAGCATGGTTTTGTGGATAACCAATGTCTTGTTCCTAAGTCAGCAAATTTAGAATCATTTGTCAAACCTATGCTTATCGATTACATTAATAGTCTTGTCAAAACCCAGTCATAATATTCACAAGGTTTCATCAGTTGCCTCACCATGAAAATAACCAATCACGAGAGAAAGAGATATTTGAGTTGGAATCAAAAGCAGGGAAGTGTTACTTGCGTTTCATTTGGAGGGGAAATAAAGAACAAAGAGTGAGGCAGAAAGAGACAGAGTATGGGATTTAATGCATGAATAATGAAGACAAGAAAAATAAACAGATGAAAGACATATGTACAGAAAGAATCGGAAGAATGAAGGAATGAAGAGAACCGCGTAGTTAGAGTGAAGATAGTAAACGAAGAAAAACTTTACTACACTGTTTTTATTTCTTTTCATCTTTTTGTGTTTCATGCAAATAGAGAAAAAAAAATTGGACTTTAATTTTGTTTCATTTTATCAAAATTTCTGAGAATTCAATGGAATATTCTCTTAATATACCTACCAAATAAATATATAAATTACTATAGATTACTAATGAAGAGCAATCGGTGATTCTTCCATTCCGCCTGTTTTCCTATCTTTTTACAGGGTGTCAATCCCACCACTATTTTTGTTGCCTAAACATGTGTATAATAAAAACGTTGTTATTTTCCAATCTCTTGGAGTATCCCTAGCATTGTCGTTTCTATGGTTGTCTGTGATTCAAAGTTCATTTTGTCGATATCCATGTTACAAATCCGGAGATGTTTCCATTGTATACGTTACACAAAATTGAATAAATTCAATTTGTTGATCTGGACTCAATTTAGCAACTGGTACCAGTTGCATATTGGCAACAGCAGTCGAGCATTGATCTACCGAACCTCGATCATAGTGTCATGCGTTATATTTTCACCAGGAATCATTCTTCATTCCCGTCCGTGCTGCTAAATTATTCACTCATTGCCTAAAGAAAACTGGTCTGAGTTTAGCTGCAAAAAGGTAAATAGTCGGTAGAATTGTTGATGATTTAATAAAGCTCTTTATTAGAATAGATTAATTTGATTGACGATCCTGAACTACAGGTTAATAAGAGATATTGCACGGAGGATATCAGGATAAGTAATAAGTTCTAGTGTTTGATTAAAACTCTCGCTTGTTTCTGAAACATTCAGCTCAGTAACATGAGCAGTATGCTATAATCAAAATTGCGTTCTCCATTTTCACATCAAAATGATTCTTAATAGCAATATATACTATTGATCCAAGAAAGACTGGGTAGAAAATAATTACTAACAACAATTAGTGAAAGATTCACGGTGATTCATCTAAAAGATAGATGAATTAAATCACCAATACTGACTTACTAGTTTATACAGAACTTAGCAAATAAAATAAGGAAAGAGGACAAGTTTAAATGTTTGCTTTCGGTTCGAACTTGACACTGGCTCTTGTAGCCCTGTGGTAAGCTCAGTTCGGTGTTAACCAAGTCAGCCTCTGACTCTGAATCTTGATGCAAATCCCCATCAGGAAAACATCTTTTATTTAGATCAACGGTGGTAATGTATTCACTTTCGGTTGGAAAGAAACCTGCCTGGATTAGGTTTCAATAAGAACCAACAAAAGATGTAAGTAAATAGCAGCAAAAAATATCTATGACAATTGACAAATACACATCAAATAAATTGAATAAGCGAATTGATAAACAAAATGCTCATTCTGAACTAATAGTTAACATGGAATATGACGTAGAAGATATCAGGGTAGGCAAATGTCTATGCAGTTGACTCCAACTTGCGCATCCAACTGATACCCCAACGTCAGTAGCAAGAGTTGTCGAGTTTAACGTGAGCAAACCTCATGCATAATGTGGGGAAATCAATTCACTTGGTTATCGTTCTTTATCTTGATCCACGATGAAGATAAATGATAGATACACATTTTAGTAATTGACAATAATTCATTTGATAAATTGAAGACAATGATTGCTGTTGATCAACCACATAATTGGAAATATGGCTCAAAAACAACTCTGACAGAGGTTGATAGTAACAAGAAAATATAGATGATAACTTATAAAGTAGGATAAAATGATGAATAAAAAATATGTTTCATTACGTTTGAATGTACTTTCCTGCAAGCTTTGTTACTTGATAATTTTAGTACTGAGGCCATTGATTTGGATCCAAAAACATGCAACTTTGATCCTGTGCAGCAGGAAGCATCTGGCCACTGCTGCTTGTGGGTTTAATGTTAGGTCTCTATGAATGATAGTCTGATTTAACCGTAAAATATTTCAACTCAAGTTTCATTCCACTCAGCAGTGAGGACTAAGCTCCCTACTTACATGTAACCGTTTGTTTTGGTCTAATTACATTAGGATCAAACATCAGGTGCACACAGGAGAATTAAAAAAAAGGGAGAAGAAATTCTTGACTCTTGAATTTTTTCAAAATATATTGTGAATATTTTTTTGATGTGTTCAATATCATCTCCAGTCAAAATTCAAATGTAAAACAAATGTTGAAACTCTAGAGGCACGCTATACTTAGAGAAACAAAATAAAATTTAGACGTTACATATCAGCGTTCCAATAACGTGGTGGAATGGGTGTTTTGTCAAGAAAAATGAAATACAATTCGAAAATCACACAGTAATGTTTCAGAGACGTGGTATATTTTCAAATCTTTGGTAAACAACTATGGTTGATACGAACCAGTTCAGCAAAATTATTCTTCAAGCCATCCAGTTTTGGAGCATTTGGCTTTAATATCCGCTTTTGTATGCCAAAGCGTCGTGGCTCCTTTCATTTTCTTTATAACATTATCGAAACTGCAAGTCATATTTTCACTGAAGTATTTGCTCAGCTCTGTTGCCTTTTGATTCATTCTTTACATTGCTGCTATGATAGATGAAACGCCTGCAGAAAGATATAAATCTTACGTACGGCAGTTCATATTTTTCACGTTCAGCAGCATGCAGGATATTTTTAGATTGACAGAAAAACTCCATAAATTCCCTTTGCTTTGCCAGCTCTAACATTTTTCAATATTTCTGTGAGTTCAGTGGTCCATAATTTACCCGGGCATTTGCTCTTTCAAAATATCTGCAGTGTAGATCTGACGTTTGGTCCTGATGTTACTTTGAAATTTGGTTCGCAAGAGACTTATTTTGAATCGGAGTTTCTGTTGTGGTGATACAAAATTATTGGAGGCTTTGAAAAGACTGCAGCAAGCTCTAGATGATGATTCCTTTTCTGGCTGGGGAAAAGTCCTGTAAACATTCATTAAAGTAGACTACTAAGAGCATTTTTATTAAACTTTTTCCCCTTTATTCAAAGATAATGAACATGCCCATTCCTTCAATCATCTCTAGCAATCTGAATTGGTGGAAAACCCGGTTGATGTTGATGTTTCAGTTGGTTTAGCAAGCTTTGCTTAGTCTTCTATCAGCTTAAATATTTTTCCAACACTAATGAATCAGTAAAGAGGATTTTATCTGATAATATGAGCTGTTTGTGTAGGTACGTGTGTGTGAAAGTTAATTTGAAGTAATGTTAGGAAGGAATTTGTACTTACGTGTGTGAAAGAACCGTATTTCTTTGAAAAATTCACAATGAAAAATGTGTTTCTGACGTATATTTTCGGTGACTGATGTTCAATATGAGGGGGATTTCATAAATTATTATTATTATTATTATTATTATTATTATTATTATTATTATCATTATTATTATTATTATTATTATTATTATTATTATTATTATTATTATTATTATACAAATTGCCTGATGGTCACAGCTGGAGACTGAGTAACAGCAAGTCTTTACAGGTGTCCAGTCCTCCTCTCAACACTCTCACAGTCAACAGCAGTTCTGTGATTTACAGTTTCAAAGGAGTTGCATGGTAGTCATCGCTGGAGGCTGAGTGACATTAAGTTTCCAGAGATTTTCAGTCCACGTCTCATATCTCCCTCACCACAGTTGAGCTGCGGTTCGTAACGCCACCACCATATGGTATTTGTTTTTGTTCTGTTTTTTTTTGTATTTCCCCTTGTTGGGCCACTGCTACCAGATGGGGGTTGTAGATTTCTTATTCAGAGAACTATCGTCAGCATTCACACAGTCCCTTGCTGTGATGTGGTCTCTATAGTCTTGATCCTTCCTTCTTCCAATCGTGTCTTTGGTACGGTTTCAAGAGAACTTACTATCACTTACCAACACTGACTTTTTGTTCTACACCTTCTCTAATTCCCCTACCTGATCCTAGTATTTCTCTAGCGTTTCATTCCCTGTTTTACTTAATTTATGATCAGCAGGCTCAGTCATCTGTATAATTAACTAAGGTTTCTCTTCCCTAGGCTACAGTTACCATGTACAGTCTTTTTTTTCGGATAGTGTGATAAGTTTGGATGCCAAAGTCCCAGAGTGATGTGCGGCTTCTATAACCCCTGGGCTGTCTCTTGTTAATTCTGATACCATTTGACTGCATGACCGAATCTCGTTTGTTTACGAAGTTACCAGTGTATCACTATTACTACCCTGTCGTGTCTGTTTTGTATTCTTTCTTGGTTAGTCGACTTCAATGATGAGTTATGTGGTCTACTGTCTCAACCTTTTTCACTGCGTAGGTGACATTTGCTGTTTGTTTGGTTTCTGACAATTTTTCGCCTCCAACATAGTTCGAGCTGCCATGAAGAACGACTTTTCTCCTCTAAAGATTCCTTTTACATTGCCATGTCGATGATCTTTCGTCTGCAATATTCCGTGTTCTCCTGATCATCATCGTCATTATTATTATTATTATTATTTGCAATCTCACACCAGTTGCCTGGTGGTAACCGCTGGAGTTTGAGTGACAGCAAGTCTCCTCAAGTCTCCAGTCCTCCTCTCCTAGTACTCATAGGTTGCAGTAATTCTACGATTTACAGTTTCACACCGGTTGCCCAGTGGTTATCGCTGAAGGCTGAGTGACAATAAGTCTCCTCAGGTCTTCAGCTAACGTCTCCTCCCTATTTCGCATATCATGACAGAGCTACTATTCGTTGCAGTACTTATATCTCTAACACCTTCCTCAGTATCCGTGCAGTTCCCATTAGTGCTGTGGTCTGTACGGTCTTTATCCTCCCCCTAATCCCGATCTCCTCCAGTCTCTCCCTCAGCGTTTTGGGGACAGTTCCTAGTGCTCCCACTATGACCGGTACTACCCTGGTTTTCATGTTCCACATCTTCCTTAACTCTCTTGCTAGGTCCTGGTATTTTTCCCTTTTTTCACCCTCCTTCTTTTTTACTCTATGGTCTGCAGGTACAGCAACGTCTACTATTTGGCAGGCCTTCCTTTTTTTGTCTACTATTACTAAGTCCGGCCTTCTTGCCTGGGTGAGGTGGTCAGTTTGGATGTCAAAGTCCCACGGTAGTTTGTGGTTGTCATTCTCCAAAACTGCCTCTGGCTTGTGCTGATACCACTTTTCCACATGGTTGAATCCCATTTGTTTACTTAGTTCCCAGTGTAACATCGTTGCTACTCCATCGTGTCTATGCTTATACTCCTTCTGGGCGAGCTGACTACATTCACTAGTTATGTGGTTTACTGTCTCATCTCTTTCACCGCACATGCGGCATTTGCTGTTTGTCTGTGTTCTGTCGATTTTTGCTTTTATGTAGTTTGTCCTTATGCTTTTGTTTTGGGCTGCCATGATGAGCGATTCTGTTTCTCTCTTAAGGTTTCCCTTTCGTAACCACGTCCATGATTTCTCGTCTGCTATATCTTTTATCTGTCTTTTAAACTCGCCGTACAATTTTTTCCCTTCCCACTTTTCTTTTCTAGTTTGCTGTACTGTTCCATTGTTTTCTACTTTATTGTTTGTTGCACTATCCCTCGCGCTCTTTATGATTTCTTCACTATTTGTTTGCACATATCTATCTAGGACTACTTTAGCTCTCTGGACACAATCTTCTATGCTGATGAGCCCCCTACCACCTTCTTTTCTCTTAACGTATAGTCTATCTATATCATCCCTAGGGTGTAATGCTTTATGCAGCGTCATAAGTTTCCTTGTTCGCCTATCCATTGATTTGAGCTCTTCCTTTGTCCATCCTAGGAATGGTCCTGTATACCTAACTACTGACACAGCCCAGGTGCTGTTTCCTTTTATTAGATTTCTGCTATTTAATTTGGTTTCTAATATTTTCCTTATCCTTCTGAGGTGTTCTCTCTTAATTTTCTCCTTCATCTCTTCCCGTTTTATCGTGTCACATTCAAGGACACCAAGGTACTTGTATCGGTCTTGTGCAGTCAATGCCCTAATCTTGTTGTTGTCCGGAAGTTCAATTCCCTCAGTCATTGAAAGCCTTCCTTTGTGCATCACCATGATTGCGCATTTTTCTATCCCAAACTCCATTCCTATGTCCTCACTATATTCCCTCACTTCGTTGAACAGAGTCTCAAGCTCTCCCCTGTTTTTTGCAAACAATTTAATATCGTCCATGTACATTAAGTGGTTGACCTTTCCTTTTGTTTTAGAGAAGTGGTATCCTTTGCTGTTTTTCAGGATTCTGTCAAGCGGTATCATTGTTAGAACAAATAATAGTGGGGACAACGAGTCTCCTTGGAAGATTCCCCTTTTTATCCCTACCTCGGCTAGTTTGTCCCCTGCGGCTGTCAAATCTACTTTCCAGTCTTCCATCGAATTACCAATGAATTTAACCACCGGTTCGCTAATTTTGAACATTCTAAGGCATTCGAGTATCCAGCTATGTGGAATCATATCGTATGCCTTTTTGTAATCTATCCATCCCATTGCGATATTCTTTCTCCTTTTCCTTACTTCTTTTAAGATCATCTGGTCTATGTAGAGTAAATCGTTTGCCCCTTTGGTTCCTATCCTACACCCTTTCTGTTCTTCTGGTAGTAGTCCCCTTCTATCCATTGACATGTATATTCTCTCTGCTATTTGCCCGGTCAGGATTTTCCACATAAGTGGTAGGCACGTGATTGGTCCATAGTTGCTTGCAATGTTCCCCTTTCCCGGGTCTTTTTGGATGAGGGTGGTTCTGCCCTTAGTCATCCATTCTGGTGCTTTGCCTTCATTTAGACAATTTTGGAGTAGGTGAGCGAGTCTGCCGTGTAACGTGGTGAATTTTTTGAACCAATACCCATGGATCCGTCGGGACCCGGTGCTTTCCAGTTGGCTACTTTCCTAAGAGTTATTATTATTATTATTATTATTATTATTATTATTATTATTAGTATAAGTCGCAACGTGAAACAACCCAGACGATCTCTGTTTTTAAAAACACAGTAGAAAAAGACCTTGAATGTTTGCATCGTCTTCAAAGCCAAGCGAAGATGAGAAAAATAATTGGAAAACAACTATATTGTTGCCCAAGAGACTCAAATCAAAAAGTCTCTTGCTTGATTATATCTGTAAATGTCAGAATTACCCAAGAATACTTCCACGGCTGTGCATTGTTACAATAAAACTTCTAATGGTATGTTTCCTAAATTCACCTGCTATATACAATTTGTTGTATGAAAAGATAGTACGAAATCAAATCATGTTCTGCGACTGAGGCTCCAATTTATCCCGAGTCACACAAGATTCACGTAAGCCGAAATGTATTATTATTCTTCCCCTTTGACAACAAAATACAAAATACAAAAACGAAAAACAAAAAAATGACAAAACACAATTGTATCCCCTGCACCCGTCCGAATCGTGTCCTTTCTTTTGTGTCACAGTCCTGCAGAGGATGTTTGGTAATCCAAATTTTAAGCCATAATTTTTAGCGGTTGTCTGATATTTTGACACATGTCCTGCTTATCGTCATTTGACTTTTCTGATGGATGCTGTGATATCCCTGACACCTGTTTCCCTGTAATATTGATTGTGAAGTCTTAAAGTAACCCCACATGACCCTAAGTATTATCTGCTCATGTTTGGTACTCAATTGGAAAGTCTATCTTTGGTTGGGTTCTGCATTCCGGCTCATTAGATGACTATTGGGCGATGCATTGTTGAAATCCTATTCTCTGAAGTCCCTGATTGAAATAGTATTGTTATCATTTATTTCAACCTGATTCAAGATCACGCAATCACTATATATATATCTATATCTACCTATCTATCTATATATATATATATATACATATATATATAGACATATATATGTGTGTGTGTGTGTGTGTGTGTGTGTGTGTGTGTGTGTGTGTGTGTGTGTAGTCATTCCAAAAATGTTTTGAAGCAAAAACACTTAATCTTCAGTGGAAACGTCTGACATCTCTGGCACTGGTAAAATAGAATTTGACTACGTAAAATCTGTAATATAAGTCATTTCTTCTTGAGTAAAACTTCCTGCTGCGGTTAGGGTACAAGTTTGATAGAGATGATTGAGAATTGGTTAATGCGTCGTGTGAGTAAGGGTCATCCAGGGGCCAGGTTCCTAAGAGATTAGTTGCCATGGGAACATTCTGGGTTGGGAAAAATGTAAAATAGAATAAGGGGATCAAAAATGGAAATATTCGATGAACAGGAATCTTAGTAATCATTTTAAATATTATAGTGAGTATATTAATTATTAGGAAGTGAACCAGCATACGTTATACATGTATATATGACATTTCAATTGTTCAGTCCTCACCTAAGTTTCCTTACCAATTTTAGTAACGCCGTTGTTCTGAAATATTCAGGTCTAACTAAAATTTCTTATCAGGCTGTATTCCTTGATAATTGAAGCTAGTCTCACTGAATCATTTGTATGTGAAATTTTCTATTGGATATTCACGCCTACGTTGATTTTCTTCCAATAAAATTTGGCATTCAAGCAAAGGTTTCCTTGGAAGTAAAAGTTATATTCAAGATACCATCAACATTGAATAATATGTATATATATATATATATATATATATATATATATATATATATATATATATATATATATATATATATATATATATATATATATATATATATATAATTTTTTTTTTTTGCTGTAAAAATCCTGTTGCGTTTTTGCTGTGATAACTTTGATTCTCAATCATGGAAGAAAAAGCGATACATGAAATCTTGTGTTGCAATCATTCCTCTTTCAGAGATATCTAATGGCCGGCTGGAGGAAATCGAAATGTTTTGATCCGAAAGTGAACATAGTTGGAATGTCTTTATATATTTCATTCTGTTTGATTCCAAAAAGGGTTTTTCGACTGCATAAGCGGTAAGTTATAACCGTACCGTTTCCAAAAATAGAGAATCACCATTTGTTTATGATTGAGGGCGATACATGCTACTGGAGCATTTCTTGAAGATATTCTTACCAGAGAAGGATGGTAGACGTTTCATACTAATCATAAGCAACAAAAAAAAATGTTACTACCTGGTTGAAGCCTGTGCCTATACTGAAGCAAGGATTTTAATTTGTAGAATTTCAACACTCTGTGATTGGTTGAATATGTAGGATTACGCCAACGATAGAATGCTAATTGTAAGAAGAGGCCAATACTGAGAGATATTGTTGACAATTGGGTGCATAAATCTGTCAATGTAAAAAAAATGAGCCTCACTGGGCAATTCGGAAGATATTGTAATATCATGCAGGACAACTTGTTGCGAGGTGCATCTTGAGAAATATTTAAGTGCAGAATATGAAAGTTTTCGTTCATCGTTCCTTATCCCTATAGCTTGCTCCGGCTTATTATCATATTTAAGTATTCTAATGCACATGAAGTCTTTAGAGATGATACAGTGATGTTTTTTAGCCTCTAAGGACAAAAAAGAAATGTTGAAAGCATTAAAGACTTACTTACCAGATGAGGATATCTTACTGAGTTTTAAGGAAAAAATTACCTTGACTGAATATTACAACTACTATCAACTAAAAAGGGGCGAACACCTCCCAAGTTATCCGAATAAAACATATTTATGGATGGCAAGAAAAAATATTGGAGGTAATGCATGTCCTAAATTTATGTCATTCTTATTACTGATACATTTTTCTCTCATTTCCATCATTGTATCATTCATTTTTTTCCAATACCTCTATCTATTTTTCCCTCTTTCTTCCTCCTTTTGATTTTTTACTTCTTTCAACGTGGTATTCTTCATTTAAGATATATATATTGATCCCGAGTAACATTTAATTCTTTCTGAATTGTCTTTATCAACTGGTTGGTGAATCTTCCTTTTTTGTTGTATGATTTCTTTTGCCTTGTTCTTATAATTGTCTTAATTCATATCATCAATTGTTTTGGTATTTTTTCATCATATTTCTTTTTAAA
>OY735218.1:13960052-14055052 GCA_963457665.1 Thysanoteuthis rhombus
CTTTTGCTGGATAATATTGGTTTGCTCAAACATTAGTGTATGTATAGTATCAAATCTGGTAAACAATCATGTTCAGCTGATGGAATACAATACTTCAATACTAGATTAATGTTTTCATTTTCTGCGGCTTTAAAGATTCATTTTTGGTAGGTCAAATTTAGTAATCTTATAATGTCAAATACATGTAGCAAGGTAGGTAACTTTATGATATCAAATGTATTTAGATATCCCAAAATGGAGGATAGTTTTTTTTGCCATTTATCAATATACGAGCCATTCCTAGCAAGCATGCTCAGCATGAAATGATATATCTCTCAAAAGGTATGTTTGTACGGATAAATGATTCTGACAATTCTCGACTTATTATAGTTACATTTACAATAGATATGATGATTGTAAGAAAAACAATTTTTGCACCGTTAACTAATCTCGATACTCTGACACATGATTGGTTGATGCTATATATGAATATATATATATATATATATATATATATATATATATATATATATATATATATATAGAGAGAGAGAGAGAGAGAGAGAGAGAGAGAGAGAGAGAGAGAGAGAGAGAAAGAGAGACAGAGACAGAGACAGAGACAGAGAGACAGAGAGAAAGCGAGAAAGTGAGAAAGAGAGAGAGATAGATGGATAGATAGATGGATTGGATCGATAGATGGATAGATAAATAGATATCTTCGGTCAAAAGTCTTCCTCAGAATAGAATGCAAACAACATAATGTGTTCGTGGTTGGTTAGTATTATATCAATAGAGCAGCAAAGAATGCTATGATCTTTTGCAATCGATACAGAGAGAGGACCAGAGAAAGCCAACAAAAATTAATTTCGAAAATGTTCAGACCAAAAAAATACGAGGGAATGATTCGAGAAAAAGGAAAAAAAACAAAAACAATTATAATATTGTATTTATTCCCATTCTCATGGAACGATGGTGTCATAAATGTTCATTCTGTCTCGTTTATATTTTATATTGTTTCTCAAGCTTTCACCTTATAATGATGCATCATTGAGGTTCATTCGCATATAATACCATTTATCCAACCAGGTTATCAACATATTCATAAAGTTTGTTTTTTTACTTAAATATGTCTTTGTTTATTATCAATACTTCTGTCTGGTGTGAGTATTTATATTTTTCTATCATTACAATATAGTCATCACAACTTTACTCACTAAAGAAAAATAACTTCCACCGTTGAGTTGTACCAAACCACTTCACTTGGTGGCTTGAGGCTGGGGCTTTTTTTTTTAATTTGTAAATAATAATCTGATAAACTTAATAAGCGATTTAGATTTAAACGTCTCGTCAAAAGGGGAGTCACTTTTCCATTGTAACATCTGGTCACATTCCCATTTTAATGAATGAATCAAAACCATCCAAGTTATATATATATATATATATATATATATATATATATATATATATATATATATATATATATATATATTTATCAATTATCAATTAGCATCTATTATCCATATTACAACAAAAAGGGGCAGCAGACTCCATTAGCCAGCATAGGCATTAATCAAGGAGGAGGACATTACAACCAAAAACTTCCGACTTCCGAAACTTGCTATTGTCCCTGAACATTAATATACTCTATAGCATGTGAAGGCTTTGTTCAAGATCGGGAGAGATCATACGTACATTCTGAAACTTCACTATTTAATACTTTCAGGCTATTTCGCACATCATATTTTACTCTAGGACTTGCAAAGGATGTGAAAAACTCCCCTAATCACCGTTCACGAAGCTAAGCCATGTTGTCGATATGGATTATTTTGCTCTGATGATCTGCTATAAGCAATTATCATTACTATACAGTGATTTTTTAGGATTGCTATCAGTGTAACACACACACACACACACACACACACATTTTACACATATATATATATATATATATATATATATATATATATATATATATATATATATATATATATACATAACGTGTGTGTGTGTGTATATATATATATATATATATATATATATATATATATATATATATATATATATATATGAGGAGAGAGAGATAGATAGATATTTTTTATGCCGCTGTGGTTCTTTCCATATCCATCGAAAATTCATATTGAGCCTCTCTTAAATAATGTCCTCTGAACTCTCCACGTCACTGCTCATAAGAATAAAACAAAATGATTGCAATAATTCTCATTCAACAGCAACAGCAACAACAGAACTTTTATCAATGATACAATATTTATCCTAATATGACATCAAAGCAGTTCCGATTATAAATTTTGTATCAATATATTCCATTACTCTCCTCTCGAATATCACAGACTCATAATAAATCATTCTAGATATAAAAGTTGTGTAGTCATAAAACACCTCCAGACTTGGTAGTGATCGTTCTCATTCTCTCTCTCTCTATATATATATATATGTCTGTGTGTGTGTGTGTGTGTGTTTAATCTTATCTTAGTTGAATAGATATATTTTGACACTGACAAAATACGAAATGGCGACGCTTGCAAGTCAGATATCATATTATATTACTAATGAAGATATACTGAACCATCCATTTTGTTTAATGTTCCTTGTGAGTTTACAATGGCCCGGCCTGGGTGCTCATGGGTATTGCTTAGCAATGACACTCTATGTCATTTCATTTCTCAGCGTTCGATTTGTTGTTGTGATATAATTCAATTTCATTTCAGTTATCCAACATCAAAGACAAAATATGTATTTTTATGTTTTTGCAACAGACTTTATGTACATAGAGCAGTAGGTAATGAGAATCCAGAAGAAACTTCTGAAGTAACAATAAATAACTAGGAATTATTGCAGAGTCAGTATCATTACCGGGGATCGGGTTTTGGGCATTGAAGCTCTCAATGAAGAGAATTATACGTATATTTGAAATCAAGGGAAGACTTCACAAGTTTTCTCGGGGGGGGGGGGGTTCTTTTGAAAGGGGATATCATTTTGCAAACACTGCAACCATTCATTCGGCTTGGTATCTTTTCCTCTGAATCAGCTGACCGAAACGGCAAAGGCAACTTCTAAGTTGAAGTCCTTTTTTCTTTTTCTTTTTTTGTTTTTGCTCAGAGATACTCTCTCATTGTTGGACTGCTTCACAAGATTGAAAAGTGACCATTAATCCTACAATTTTACATTGGGCTTCGATTCGTGTATCCACCAAGGATATTCGTGCTAAATGATTAGAGACTATTTCTAATAGAAGTAAACCTCAGTGTGCTGATTCTACACCCATACATATTTTAAAAATTCCCATTTGTTTGGTCCTAAATGGGTCAGTCACGGTAGCCAAAGTAAATGAACAAAAAGTGGATCATAGAATAACCCCCGCCACATTTGATACAAATCATTAGGTTATGATCGAATCAATGAAACAAATCGAGCAAATCGATTTTACGAAGAATATGGTTATTTTTTTATCAAAAATGAATGACGTAAAACCTGCCAACTGGTATCACATAAAATTTGTCCGAATAAATTGAATGAATTTTTTGAGTGTCAATTCTACATATGATCCCCAAATGCATTGTGACCACAGTTGTTTTCTGTTACTATATATATATATATATATATATATATATATATATATATATATATATATATATATATATATATATATACATTGCTATCTCAATCCATACGTAATAATAGATAAAGGATGAACTTCATCATTCGTCTTCTTTCAATGATCACATTTCTTCAAATTTCAATGGTGGGAAAGACACGGTAATTCTGAGTTTGAATCGTACAAAATTCACATAGATCTGACACATACCCTGATACAATCCAAATCAAAGCTAAACGCTCTTTTAACATCTGCTGTAAATAAAAAACAAAACAACAAAAACAAGCAAACACAGATTCAGACCCAAGTTGAGCACTCTACTATTCAGACCTGATTAAAGCAACATTAGCAATAGTTAGTGCCCCTTTTTACTTTATCGTGCATTGCGTTGTGATCCTTGTAAGTTTTCCATTGATTTTAACAGCAGTGTTTTAACAAATTCAACAAACTTGGAAAAAATCCCTTCCTTTTTCAGGTAAATAGTGATTTTTTTTAGATTAATGAATTGTCGATGTATTTCAATTAAAAAAAATGTGTTTAAGCATCACTGTTTTTGCATATTTTTTTCTCTGCAAATTTCCGGCAACAATGGGTGCTTCGTTGCTTTATTCACGAAATATAAGCCAAGATTAATGTGTTTACTAATGTCTTCGATTCATTCAAAAGTACAAACATCATTTTTCACTGATTGTCCAATCTTTGTTCTTACTAATGAGATAAAGATTATGACAATACCATTATATTTCATTTTGATAACACATTATTATTGCTTAAAATATCGTGAATAAACAAACATGGCGTCCAGTACTGCCATTATATCTTTTTCTGACAACTTCGATATTTTTACATTACTAAACATCGACGATTCATTCTGTTAAAGTGAAATTTTCACTACTTAACTTCGGGTCCGTATTAACATGACTGTTTTGCTCAACGTAATGTGCAAATTAGTGAAAAGGAGGACCACCAACTAGAACGAATAATAATACAGAAATAAGTAAGCTGTAGAAAATTAAAAGTAATTAAAGTGATATAAAGGAAGAGTAATATTAGTATGATGTATATGCGCGAATATCTCTGCTCATCAACTATCTATTGTTTTGGAATTAAATTTTCCAGTAATATATATATATATATATATATATATATATATATATATATATATATATATATATATATATAATATATATATATATATATATATATATATATATATATATATATATATATATATATATATATATATATATATATATATATATATATATATATATATATATATATATATATATATTTATATATATATATATATATATATATATATAAATATATATATATATATATATATAATATATATATATATATATATATATATATATATATATATTGAGAGAGACAGAGACAGAGAGACAGAGAGAGAAAAAGACAGAGAGAGACAGAGAGAGAAAAAGACAGAGAGAGACAGAGAGACAGAGAAAGAAAGAAAGAAAGAAAGAAAGAAAAAAAGAAAGAAAGATAGAAAGAAAGAATAAAGAAAGAAAGAAAGAAAAAAAAAAGAAAAAAAGAAAGAAAGAAAGAAAAAGATAGATTATTGGCATATAAAATGTTTCATAAGATTCCTTCACTTTGCTTACATAGCAAAGGCTACCTGTAAACTATGTGAATATTCATTAGCGACCCAAAAAGACATCGTCAATAATATGAAGTTCTGATTGGTCTCAGGTTATGTTCACATTCACTTGCATCGATTCACCTGCACTAACCGGTAAAAGTGGAAGAATGAAGAAGAGAAAAAAACATTTCTATTTTGTCACTCAGTTAATCCCTGCACTATCAACATCTCCTGGTGGGACGCCCTGTTAGTGATAATCAATTTGAAAAAAAAAAAATAATAAGTTTAGTAGGGCAACTATTCAGCATAGCAAGCGTGAACAGGGACCAATTTGACATAAACTTACATTAAAAATTGAACTACCCTATCATAAAATATTAAAAGGGTCGAAGAGAAAATGATTTTTTCATATATATATATATTGAGGAGTGACTTTTTAAAATTGCAGCCCTTTAGCTCAATTGATGGGGGCCTAGAGTCACAAGTCATGCATATGTCACAAGCCAGACAACCAGCCAGTCGGACGAACATAAAAAACTGAAGAAACACATTACAGTTCTGGTTTCCGGTTTCTTACAACTGGAACATTATGTTTAAAGACCTTTATCTTTTTTTCTTCTTTTTGACACTACCTGACGTCACGCAATGGCCAGACAAACCTTGATATTTGCATAAAATATTCATGAAGATTATGTCCGATCGGCTTTGCCTGAATAACTGACCATTCTTTAATGATTGCAGTCACGAACGTCTAAATCTGACCAACACACGATTGTATTCGTTGGTTCCAGCATTCATTTTGAGTACTGATATAAACACGTTTATTTTCATGGTCTGTTTTTTTCCCCTCCCTGAATATATTCAGGGCAGTCAAGCAAAATAATTCCGTGATTCGCTCTTATTTTTGGTGGCTATTCACCTAACCAAAACAGGAAAGCTAAATAAACATCGTGTAAACGGATTTGATCGCATTTAGTTTTCCTATTCCTGGCATATGCTTTCTGAGAATTCTTGATTCGATTAAAAAAATATGATTGTTAGAGAATATTCGAAAAATAAAGTCTATTGAAAGTCCTACACAACAGCTCGAGAATAAACATGAAAGAAATCCCTAATCATAACACCATCTCTCTGTAGGTAACCCATTTTCCAAAAAGTCCTTGTATATGGAATTAAAAAATATAATTCGCGTCGAATAAAAGTAAATTAATGGAGAAGGAAATCCTATGATTCAATTTGAATGATGTCCATTGGTGGGCCTAACTGATAGATGCCGTACGATTAAAGTGTCCTTCAAGAATAAATAATGATAATTCAATACTTTGGGGGGCTGTATTAATTCTATTTTTCTGAGCAATGATGCGAGCTCAACAGTCGTGAAATGCAGAAATGATCCAAGTGTGCAACAAAACTAACCAAACTGCGGGTTAATGAAGAAAATAGAAATTATGAATTAATCATCGTTGACGAAAAAAAGAGATTTTTGAAAGGAAATGATCACAAAACACATATATTGCTCTTTTTTTTTTTTTACATAGTAAGGCAGTAGTGGCAGTAAAATTGAGTTACAAGAATTCATTAAAAAAAAAGAGAAAAAAAAAAAAGACAGGGAGACAGAAAACAAAGAAAAAAAAAACATGGATTGGGATTTGGGACTCATTTGGTTTAAAATTCCATTGTAAATCCCCCTCACCAGGCCACAGATAGAAAAAACAAAATACAAACACAACCACTTAATGGAAAGGATTTTCAAATAAAACAAAACCTCTGTATATATTGAAGGGTGTGCACTTTGCCAATGAGTGGTTAGGGCCGGGTGAAGATCATATTTATGCTAGAAAAATAATGAACCAATATACAGCAACCGAATTTGAATCATTGTGTTGTTGGCAATGATGATTTAGAACGAATAGATCAGAGAAGGATATCCATTCGTATAGTTATAGATATATTCTACACAATCGTAACTTATATTGTATGTTTGTATGTATCATCATCCTTTTTTTATACCCCTATCAACGGTTTAAAGTGATTATGTACACCAAGGCTATTGTTAGTAAGGTCAACTGCCATCTTGCCAGGCCTGTCAAAGACTCTTTCTACTCTAAGTCCCTGGTTTGCCAAATGGTAATCCATGTAGGTAGGGGCCAGGCCTGATATCACTTGGTGAATATGAAGTGATCTGACCTTAACGTAATAACTTTAAAAAGAGATTTCTAGATATTATTCATCGTACCGAGTGCTTAAAATAATGTGGTGCGACTACTGAACAGGAAGTGACCACTCCAACATCGGGCCACGTCGATAAGCCATATCGTGTATTAATTACTGTCTGCTTGCCCCAAACGAAAGCATACAAGTGTATTGATTACAGTAGAGAAACAAATCGACGTCAGGTGTCTGTGTTGTCGGTTTGCTAACTTACACGACTCAAAGATAAAGGAAGCTTAGTCTCTAAAAGTCTCTGTAATAATTTATCTTATGTTGATCTCCATTGAGAAAACCAAGATAGTAAAGTAATCAAAAGGTTCTTTTAGGGTGTATGATAAGCTCACTAATGGAAACTAACTCAGACAGCTGCGGAAATTTTGAGTTACATTTGTAAAAAAACATTCCGTTTAGAGACCATAAACATAACAAACACTACCCTACAAAAAAGATTGGAATCACCATACTTGATGATTTTAACCTGAATTGTTTTTTTCCTCTACGGCAAATAGAAAAATCCGACATATGGCATACCATCACGTCTGTTCAATAGTTTTAATCGCATTATTACGGCATGAAAAATATTTTGTAGAAAACTGAAATATTTTAATGATCGACGTATATTTCCCAGATCAGATGGAAGGAGAATCTGGAGTTTTTCAAAGCTGATGAAAAAAATATGGAATCATCACCTAAAAAAACACAATTAGTACTACGTTACTTTTCTTCGAGCTTTCGCAACGGACTGAATTATCTGAGGCATAGATTCTACTAAAGCAATATTCTCCATCGACTGGTTCCAACTTTCCTGAATTGCGGTTGATTAATCTGCCTTGCAACATGGAACCACGTCACATAATTTTTTTCAAAATTTTAAACCGAAAATCCCTTTGCATTTGAGTTCTGAATTGTTTGCAAACCATTACATTGCATTGATAAACCTTTCTCAGGAAAAAGTTCCAACATTCTATGCTATGTAAGAAGCATTATAAGCCTAAGAAATTATGTAATCATCATCCAACCTATCTATCGATGTAATAAGAAAAGTGCTCAGGATTTCTCTGTACACCAATGAATTGACTATCGAGGCCAACCCTCTATCTGACATGGATACCAATGAAAGAGTGCAAAAATTGCCTCCTTTTAAGTGGTCGTCATAATATATTCACTTGGAATAGTACCATAAAAATTTCATTCATGTGCAACAATTGATCTCGATCGAGCAAAACTTCTTTTATTCAGGTGTTAGTACTAGTTTTCGTTATGGCTTGCTCTGTATATAAATTCTAATTGATCCATCCGATTTTGTACAGTTCTGTAACAAACGCTGACTGGTGTATCCGGCCATTTGTTTCTAAGTGAATATCCTATTCTCAAGTCTTATTGCGTTTAATTCTCTATCGTAAGGCTTTGGTTTCTTCTTGTGTCTACCTGTCTTCTGTTATAACTTTCTGATTTTGTTTAAACTCGCATCAAATTTTAGACACAGCTGACTGGTACAATCAAGACCTATGCCACGGTCAATGGAGATTTCACTCGTTGAAAGTTTTATAATCTTCCCCATTATACCGATTGAGTGTTCTATTGTTGAAGGAATCTTTTTTTTCAAATACCCAAGTTCAAAAATAAATCCAACGCTTCGTTATGGTACGCAAGTACTCACAGAAGTAGACTTATTCATATATTTTAGGTTGTGTTCGTACTTTTCAATGAAATGATTGAGGTTATTCCATAAATTCTTCCTCAGCATTGATTCTTTCCTCAGAAAATATATATCATAGATTCAAATGATTTATCCTAACTTATTTAGGGTTTATTTCATGGAACGAGAATGTTCAATTATTTAGCACATATTGTTGTGTCACAACCGAATTGTTTTCAATTCATATGGAATCAGCTTGACAAACATTCACGAAGGGTGGCGATTCCATATCTTCATCATGAGTAGTATATCATCCACTGAAAGATGTGACAAATCATTTGGTTAGCAAAATACCAAAACTTATAAAAAAAAACAAAAAGAAAATAAATATATTCCAATCAATTTCATAGATTTGGAACAAAAACCAATTTTTGTATCTTTTAGTATTGTGGAATAAAAAATAAACTACAAAACTACTGTATCTGATTGAATACGGGATCAATCTATTTTTTTTTTTTGACGATTTGAAAAAATCTTATAAACTTTTACTAGAACCAATTTTCGTGAGATGTTTAACTTTTATTTTTATGATGAATTCAGCTGATATATATATATATATATATATATATATATATATATATATATATATATATATATATATATATATATATATATATATATTGATTGGTTGAAGAATAAAAGTCGAAACAGAAAACAATGTTTGTTTTTTTTAACTCTGAATACGAGAGAATAAGTAAAGTATTCGGTTTTGTTTCGGATGTCTTCACCAAATTATATCATTGTCGCTATTGCGTCTCACTGTATCAACCAAATATGTTTCTTCGGTTTTCAACTTGATCTCGATGGCTCAATGGCACTATCTGTATGCATAGTTTGCATGGGCGGCACTGGTTGAGCTTGAGGGCTGAAAAATCAGATTTTTGCTCATTCTTGTGTCAAGCGAACACTATTTTCTCTCTTTTTTAAAATTCCTAGCTGAAAACAATCTCAGTGGGCACTTTGCTTTTCGATGAAAGTTTTCGCTTAATTAACTCTTTAGCTTGTGTTCTGATTTTTATTCTAGAAATTTTAGCCCTCCCCTTCAAAAAAAAAAGTGAAGGGAGTAAGTTATCCATTGATCACCCCTGTTTTTGATATTTTGAATAATCACCAATATGGCATGCTGTCAAAATACATCGGTCAGGAGACAAATCCCGTCGTGTGACTAATCAGACCTGTTTATTCCCAAAATGAATTCAAATATTTAACCAACTCAGCGTTTATCATTTAATCGGGATAATAAGTTAGTTTGGGGGTTAAATTAGGCTCGGAAGTTTTGTTAGGTTAATCATACAAGCCAAATATTTTAATTTAGCAAACAAATGTATGATTAGTTTTAGCAGGGTGCTGGAAATTTATCAAATCAATTCCAATACAAACCTATGATAATGAAGTATTGATTACTTTAGCATTCTCAGCATCGCTTTAATTTTGTAAATGACCAAAATTAGATATCAATGTTGAGCGTTTCGTAAATATTTAATCCGAATGAGAATGGACGGGTCTGGTTTGTAACTCTATCGGAACCGTTTCTTGCAGCATGTAAAGCCTTGGGGAACAGTTAAAATGCTCATGAATGATCACTGATTGAGTTACTTCTCTTGCCTTTTGGAACGATGTTTCCCAAAAATATAGTAAGGATTTTCAAAAGACATGCAGGCACAAACTGATGGATTAAGTTATCATAAACTTACGTAGCAAATTGAACCTTCCATTGAAAATTCCCGACGGGTATTTATAGAGAAACGAAAGCAAGTGTTCCCTAGAAATAATAGGGAGTGGATGTTTCGAGTTTGAACCTTGTAGCACCATTTATGTACCATGCATGCATGATATATGCATGGCAAGTCAGCTAGATCGATCTAAAATTGAGAAAAAATCAACAATGGCAGTTTTAGTGACAGTTTTGGTTGACTGTTTCCGGTAATGATTCATATTTACAAAGTTCCACTATGTGCAGTTCTCTGTTTATCAAACATGTTTACACTTTTTTTCTTACTTTTAATCTGATATTGACTTCATTACACTTCACATAGTTCAGTAAAAGGCCAGGTGTGTGAACTAACAGGATAAGACTTATATTTCATTAATAGTTTAAGAGTGTAGTTTGCCAAACATTGCCCAGAGTTGGAGCAGCCTAAAAGCTAAATTCATCAGTGTTTACATTTACGTTGTTCTGACGTATGACAACGGCTGTTGAGTTACAAGTTACTATGAAACTCGCTGGTATAGTCATGGTTTGAACGAATAACTTTGTCATCATCACTTCTTGATGGAATTTTTGACTTTTTATCAAATATTTTCTATCTTATATTCGATTTAATTCGTGTACTTTTTTCTTGAGCTTATTCTTTTAAAAATAAGCGGTTGACATCAGTACAATTCAATTTTAGTATTAGATTGTTGGGAAAAATATCTTTTGAACATGGATCTTGGATAATTTTTCTTTTGTATTTTAGATAGAAAATACTGAATATACATCCTGATAGAAAATATGATGCAATCATATACGGTAGGATCATCGACTCAACTTCTTAACCTCTTGAAAACTATTTGGGGAATGCATGGAAGATTTTGCATCGAAACCAATCTATACCTTATCAATGTTAGAATTTTATGTACCCAATTCTTTGTATAGCACAGGATGTTATCATCATCATCATCATCATCATCAGCAGCAGCAGCAGCAGCAGTAACAGCAGCAGCAGCAGTAACAGCAGCAGCAGCAGCATTCTGTTTACTTTCATCGTTGGACATTGACTGTCTCTAGGATTAGCAATGGGTGTCGCAGAGCCAGCATGTTCTGAATTCGTCTAGCTCGTCTTCCCATCTAATACTCGGTTGTGCATATGATCTGTGGGGATCAATGTCGTGAGTGGTGATGTCCATTGGTTCCCTGCCATCCTTGCAACATGGACAACCCATTTCAACAGTGGATTAGTTGTGTTGAAAAAAACTCAACGAAATAAAGTTGGACAAAATTAGTTTTGACGAGAGCAGATGCCACAAATTATCTGGATCTCTTGGCCTTCACAATATTTGTCAGTACGCCTCTAACCTCTCTGTTCCTATTGGCAGATCCAAAGAAACAGGGTTAATAATTTGTTCATCCTCTCGCTCGTCTACAGTACAAAAGGCAACATATTAATTGAAGAAGTGTTAATTTTCTGAAATTTTGTCCTTACTTTCAGAACAAGAATCGTCGGATCAGAATTGAAAGAGCATTATAAATAATGGAAATATGCAATCAGTAATCTAATTTTCCTATAGAAAGGTCGCTCACAACTTGAACGGATGGAAATGGGTGTGCATCACCGGATACCTGTTGTTGACGCACAAGTTCAGAGATCATCGATACTCGATTGATTTTGGGACTCAGATGGAAACGAGATTAGCCAGATATTTATGAAGTTTCACTTAATGCGGCTTTGATCAATTTGATGAGAGAATATGATTAACAAAATACAGAATGATAGAGTATTTAACAAAATTTGAATGTTCAAAAGTCATTCAATTTTGGAACATATACACAACCAACAACAACAACAACCACAACAACAACAACCACAATAATAATAATAATAATAATAATAATAATAATAATAATAATAATAATAATGATAATAATAATAATAATACTAATAATAACAACAAACGGCAAATGCCGAAAATGCCGCATGTGCGGTGAAAGAGATGAGACAGTAAACCACATAACTAGTGAATGTAGTCAACTCGCCAAGAACGAGTATAAGCATAGACGCGATAGAGTAGCAACGATGATACACTGGGAACTAAGTAAACAAATGGGATTCAACCATGTGGAAAAGTGGTATCAGCACAAGCCAGAGGCAGTTTTGGAGAATGACAACCACAAACTACTCTGGGACTTTGACATCCAAACTGACCACCTCATCCAGGCAAGAAGACCGGACTTTGTAATAGTAGACAAAAAAAGGAAGGCCTGCCAAATAGTAGACGTTGCTGTGCCTGCAGACCATAGAGTAAAAAAGAAGGAGGGTGAAAAAAGGGAAAAATACCAGGACCTAGCAAGGGAGTTAAGGAAAATGTGGAACATGAAAACCAGGATAGTACCGGTCATAGTGGGCGCACTAGGAACTGTCCCCAAAATACTGAGGGAGAGACTGGAGGAGATCGGGATTAGGGGAAGGATAGAGACCGTACAGACCACAGCACTACTGGGAACTGCACGGATACTGAGGAAAGTGCTAGAGATATAAGTACTGCAACGAAAAAAATGTGGAGAAAATCGATGAGACTGGAAACAGACGACTAGTGGATGTAGTCAACTAACCGAGAAGCAGTAGAACATAGACATGATAGGGTAGCAACGGTAACACACTAGGAACTGAACAAAGGAATGGGATTGAACCATGCAGAAAACTGGTACAGCACAAACTTGAGACAACTTTGGAGAATGAAGGTCACATAATACTCCAAGACATCCCAAGTTACTAATCATCCAAGCAAAAATACTTCATTTAATGATCGTAGACAAGAAAGGAGGACCTGCAAAGATTAGACGTGGTTGTGTCTGTAGATCACAGAGTAAATGGGAAAGAGAGTGAAAACCGGGGAAAATACCATGGCTCCACTAAGTGGCTGACGGAAGAATGACCTTTAAAAGTCAAAGTAACACCAGTAATAGTATTTACACCCAGAACCGTACTAAAGATACTGAAATCAAGATTTGAAGGACTCGGGGTAAGAGGAAGATTTGAAACTAGGCAACGCAGAGTGTACCTTTGTACTACACAAACACTTGCAGAAGTGTTGGAAATAAGAAATCTACGAGCTTAGCGGTTAAAATGGCCAAAGATCCCCCCTTTCACCTAAAAATGGCTGAAGTGATAGAAACCACAGCGCTGCTATGACGGGTAAAGAAGATATTAGTTGAGGAGATTAACTGTTGCACAGCTTTCACAGGTAACCGTTGAGCAATTGTCGTTAAACTGTAAACTACTACGCTGCTACGAGCTGTGTGAATGTGGATGAAAGGCTTTAAACTTTTCATACAGTTTCTTGCAAAGACCACCGGGCAACTGGTGTGAAATTACAAATGTTGCAAAAGATAATCATGACGATGGAAATGACAATGAATAAAATGAAGCTGATATCTTTTTATAAGAATAATAAATTGAATTAAGATGGCACCAAAGTGATACTTAAAACCATCTCCAACACTCCCCTGCAGCCTACCGATGAATTTAAGCAACCGGTCAGAATCATAAGAAGATATGAGTGAAATCTACTTGATATTACGTGAACACAATTGTGGGCAGGAGCCGACATAATCCAACAAATATAAAATCATGGAAGAAAATCCTAACAATGTACCACTTTCGTTTTACAGAGTTTACTATCATGATAAAGCCCAACACATCAATGGTATGTACATTCCGAGAAAAAAAAATAAAAAAAGGATTCTTTATAACATCACTGGAGGTTTCGTTAGTCAGTTAGTATATATTATTTCTTTTTTCAGGAATAAATCTGATTATGAATAAATAGATTAATGATTACGTACATGGTCCTTGTTCAACTTCATTTTTATAAAAACCATTAGCCAAATGTCTGTCGTTTGACACTACAATACTTTATTATGGGCATCGTAGATCCAGTACATCTATATTTTTTCAGCAGATCTCTCCATCTCATACTCTGTTAGCCTCAGTTGCTGATGTGATCTCTTGGGATTCATGTCACAAGTTGTGATGCCCATTGGTTGTCAGCCGACATGGCCAGCAAATTCCCATTAGGGATTTCAATGGATCCTATAATGTCTTGGAATCCTAGATGTATTTTGCAGTCTTGTGATCTCTCCATGTGAGACATAATTTTTTTGATGTGCACGTGGCATGGTTCTCAATTTGTGGGTATGTCTCTTGGTAAAGTCCCATTTTTCAGCTCCATAGATGACTATTGAGGGGATGCATTAGTTGTATACCCTTCTTTTCAGGATTGATGAGATCTTGTTTTTGAAGGTTGAGATCGCTTTGCCAATGGATTGTCATCTTAGGGTGAATATTTGCTTTATTTATTCTTCTTTTAGAAGTCTCACAGAGATTTGCTCTCTTGAGTAAATGTGGTGGTATGCTTTCTCAAGTTCTGTGTTTTCTATTTTGATATTTGTGTCCTCATTTCCTTCGTGATCTTAACGTCTGCCATTGTTTGAAGCTTCTTCAATATTTGCAACATCAGAAACAGACTTTATATCTTTGATCATGCAAGAAATAGGGAGTATTTGGCAATACGCTGCTGCACTGGCCCACGGTGTGTTGGAGGGAACTGTGTAGAAAATCAGTAAGCTTTATTGTAGTATATGTTCCACCGACCCCGTTCCTTAGTCAATCATTCTAACAACCTACGTGATCCTCCGAATCATTTTCTTCATACAACTATCTAGATATGCTCATACTTATTATTCGACAAAGGAGTTATCCGATCCCTTAGCCTGTTAGATTCCGAAGAAGCACTTTTGGAAAACACTTCCATGGATATAACGAATAAAAACATTTGTTAGAAGTTCAAATATCGAGTTCCTAATTCCTACAGCCTTTTTTGACCTGGAATGAACAGAAAATGAGCGAATATTGACATAATTTTTGACTGTCAAGCTTCCTGTCGGTTTGGATCAAAACTTTTCTCTTTTTTCATCCTCTATTCCTGTTACTACAATGCCTAATTTCAACTCATCTTCACTCATTCTTGATATTCCATGCTTTTAATCTTCTTTGAGCAACTTTTTATACGTTCTTTGTAAATTGGTTTAATATATCATCTTTTTTCAGTAACATTTTACTTTGCCTATAATTTAGTCCTCATTTTCGCTTAACATCTCATCTCTTATGTCGTTGGGTTTGTTACCGATTTCCGTTCACCTAAATTACATGATTGTCTTTTTTCTTATGAGATTTTATTTCTTCTTTTTCCTAGCTATTTTCACTCTCTAATTTATTCTAATGGATTTTTAACAATATGGCTCTTCCATTTCCAATTTTTTTTGCGTCATTGTCAATTATCTTTTGTGCTTTTATTCCTGCTAGTATTTCATTTTTGTAAGTTCTTTTTAATTACAGATTCAGAAATTCTTTCTTCATCCTCTCTGAGAGAAAAAGAAATATCATGGAATGAAAAAATCTGAGATTTATTTCAATTACGTTGGGTTGAAAACGAAAATGGGAAGGCGCAGTCGATTCAGCGAGATTTATTGGTGAATAGAAGTTATAATTGAAATCAGAATTGCATCCAAAGATTCTCACTGATAATTTTTCATTTCTCTCCAAAACATTAGCCTTCACAAGCACCCACACTAACAAACAATTGAGAAAAAATTGAACATCATGTCTGGTTAGTGACTGATTAAAGACCGTCAAACAATCAATGGCATTAGTGTGTTGGGGAAAATCAAATAAATGAAAGAGGAAAACCGGTTATCGAGGAACGAGTGTCTTCTTTTGCCTTGCGTTGGATGGTAATCACTAGAAAGATCAAATTCTCAAAAAAGCAAGTATGGATGCTCTTATACTCAAACTAAATAGAAAAAAAAAGCATAAACTTATATTGCAACAACCCCCCTCAAAACTGTTTTTGTTGATTTGACTAGTGGAACGATACGTAGTAAATATTCAGCTATACAGTCTTTTAGCATTGTTGCTGGGTTTTGTACGCAGAATACACTCATAGCCAGCCAGACAGACAGACAAAAAGACAGACAAAGTGACTGACTTAAAAATCCAGTTTTATCAGACAGTTTTCCGGACCGCAAAAATATTCAGGGACATTGCAGAATAACAAGCGTAGTCACTCATATGAATACAAAACTGGTTAGTCACCTAATAGAAGCTGTCAGGTGACCAACGTATCAAGCAGTATAAGGTGTTGGGGTTGGTCAATTTTCACTTGAAAAAATGTAAAAAAAAGTTTTTAAAAAAATACTTGATGCTGGAGATGCTATTAATGAGAACCCGTCAAAAAGAAACACCGAAATGTCAAAATATTTTAGAAGGGGTTCAATGGAGTACTAATGCCAATACTCGAATTTGTAGTCAAGAGCTGTGCAGCACATGGACACTGTAAAAAAACAATGAAACCCTTTGTCATCTTTGATCACAAATTTAGGTTAGCAGTAATTGTGAGAGAGTGTACATAGAGTATATAAATGCAGTTATAAACTTAATGTCTGTAATATGCTTTGGTCGTAGTTGAAGTAGTAGCTGTAATGCTTTATCAGTATATTCAAGGGCTGCTAAAACTTATAACCAAAATTATTTGCACAAGTCTTAGTTTTTAAGTGAATCCTACGGGCTAACGATGTACGTATCACGTGTACAGGTTGCACCTGCAGAGCTAGCAGGGTGAACATTCCAATATATTCTTATGCCTATAAAACCGTTTTTTGCTTCAAATTCCTATTGACTAATTTCAAGTGGAAGTCCAGTTTACAACGAAGGTTTATACTAAAATTATATCTATTTTTTTGAGAATACATCCTCCCCACAGTCACTGAAGGAGCTGACACATAAAACTTGATCAATAGACTAACATGCCAACAGCGAACCATACAACTGTACATTAGAGGACCATGTTCAACATCATATGATGAGGTCACGAAACCGCACAGAATATTAAAGGGAAAAAAGGAGCCAGGGGCATCAAGGAAACCATTAGGGGATGCAAGAATAGCAGATAACCGATAGACATCAAAACTCACAACATTGGTGGCAAAAGATCAAAAGCGGAACCTAGGCCAGCCGAATATGGGATGGCTAGACAAAATGGACGAGTTTGAAAAGTATTGGCTCCCTGTACCCTACGAACGGGCGTTGGCGAATCCAAGAGAAGTTCTATGTCAAATAACGAACGATGATGATGATGATGATGATGATGACGATGATGATGATGATGATGATGATGAAAATCAAGAAATTGGTCACATCCTAGTTTTTTCAATGGAGTGACTAGCCCTCTCTGTTATATAGTTAGCATCCATCTTATATTACTGTTATTCGTGGCATTTTTCAGTTTAGTAAAATTACCTGTTTCAATACAGTCTTATTTTGACATTAGTAAATTTGAATTGATCAGTATTTAAAATTTCACTTTTATACAGCACATAAGTTGGTCGTTGCTGGCTAATATGTCCTTTCAAATGCTTTATTAAGTATTATAAACCTATTGTGGAACTTCTATCAACATTTTACAAACAAATCTAATCAAATATTCTGTCGGATCATTCGGGAGTCAAGTTCCCCGATCAGACACCTTAGACTCAAACTATGTCTGTAGTTTTTAAAGTCAGCTTACTTTTCAATGTCATGAATCCTGAGCTTTTGAGAGATCTGTGCAAGGGCCCCAGGTAAAACATTCGTAGACTTGCACTAAATGTCAGAGTGTCTTTTTTTCAACTTGGGCCCTGTCTTTCAGAGCCCCTACCTTTCTTTAAGTCTGTGCAGGTCGTTCAATGCATACATGAATAAAATAATGTGGATAGAGCTCAAATTTCACACGTGATAACGCATGCATGAGTTACATATTCATAAAAATATTAAAATTATTTGTACATATGATTGAGGTGAGAAAACGAAAACTGTGAACAAGACAGGCTGGGAAAGTAAAAGAAAAAGGTCAGAGGATGGGAACGATGCATACCTTTACATAACTTCTCTTCCATTGCATAGTTTTCTTCACAGGGGCAGCTGTGAGCAGAACCGTATTTGCATTCTTGCGTTAGCACATTAACACGACGGACAGAACGTTTTGGTAAATGATGAATCCCCAAAAATCATTTATGTTACTTCTATCTTAAAACGAAGGCACTGGGCTCAGACCTTCTAAAATAAATTTACTCCGCCTTTCTTCCCTTTGAATGGCCTCCTAAATCTGTTTACTCCGTGAAAAGTTTTTCTCATCTCCTTTTGTTGTCATGGCCAAATTGACTTCTGTTTGAACACAAAACTGAGACGTGGCAATAAAGAAACGTGTTTATCTCAAGAATGGCTCCTTCCTTCTACCTAGACTTTGAATTTATCCAAATCACCCGAGCAGATTTTTGCTCCCCGAATCGGTCGACTAATGTCATGTGATAGAGATCTATGGTGAACATTTCTGTTAGGCCTAATTATTTCCATGTGCTGATAACCATCTCTGAACCCTAAAAGACATGAACTAGGGTAAACATCAGACAATACATGTGCTAGTTAGATTTTTAATGTCTTCCCTTTTTGAAGCCATAATTGTTTTAACCCCCCTCCTTGTAAGGCTATTTAGTCTGAAATTACCCCCATTCAAAAACTCTTTTTCTGCTCACAAAAAGCCCAATCGGCACATTTTGTTTTGATATGTCAGTCAATTAGTCCATAACTGCAAATACTCGTGTATTTAGAATTAAGATGAATGTAAATAGTAATTAAAATTTTACGTATAATTATGAAAATATTAACAATCAGGTGTCTTATGTCGACTTGATATCGTAGTGGAAAGACTTCTATCCATGCAACTGACACTTTTTTGTCTCCCAACATAGTAAAGAAGTATTTTACGTTCCAAGGATGTTATGATAGAATTTCATTCCAGGAAAAGCAATTACGTGCATTTATCTTTATCAGGAAAAATAGAAGGTAATGCTAGAGGCGTTTACTATGTCGATTTGTAAGATAGTTAGCTTGTCGGTCGGTGACGGATATCACAGCAATAGATGCTAACGGATCTTGATATTAGCAGATTAAGAATCGCCAGACTTATGGTTCGAACGACCACTGGCAAACTGACTGATGACAGAGCTCGCTGATGAGGCACTGAAAACGTCACAGCATTTTCTGTGGTTTGTATCGACATGTACATACGCCTATACATACATCTACATATGCATGTGTGCTAGAAAAAATACCTTTTAGGTCAGTTTACGACTCTGCTGGGTTGAAATAATAAACAAGCCTGCCATTACATAACATCGGGGTTATTCATTCTTTCTCTAACCAGAAATTAATGCATAACATTACTTTTTTGAATAAAGAAACCTACGCTCAAGTACTTTTAGAAATCACCTGGTTCAATTGGTTCATTCTCGTTAGCGCCTGGCTCTACCGCAAGTTATAGAGCAATAAAGAGCTTTTTCTCAGGATACAGGCCTAAAGGAACACCATGAATCAATATTCGTTCAATAAAACTCAATGAGCGACAAACTATTTAAAATTCCTCCGTGCACATAAATTTCCTTCGTGTCTTTGGTGAATAATGGGTGTGCGCACAGGTGTGCAACTAAAATGATTTATGCTCGTGGGTAAGTCTAATATAATAAAAGTTATGTAACAAATACAAAACAGAATAATGAATTTAGCGTTTTTGTTGATTTGGATGTAAATCTAAATAAAATCACTTGATAAAGGATGGCCAAGACAAAGGGCTTTTTCAAACTTTTTTATTAATCTATGATTTCATTATCAGTTAAAATCATCAGAACATATCTCTGACGTAACTGGCTCAAATTATAAACCCTGGGTTATATTTTGGTACACATGAAGACAGAATAAAAGCATATTTAGAAAAATAAAATAAACAATGACGTTTTACAAGCAACTTATGGTAAAAAAAAGAAGAAAAATAAACGGATGTTTCTGTTGCTTATGATTCAATAGGTTTATACATTATTCTGACAATCACACTTTCAATAGAAACAAACAGAAAAAAAAGAAGAAAAAGTTTGAAAATATAGTTGTTTGATGAGCTGCCACTTAGTATAATCATGTATGGATTGTTATTTAGATGATGATCCTCATTGATGTTCGTCAATGATTGTAAATCATGAATAAACTGGCGGAATATCCTTCATGAGGACAGTTTTTCAGCGAGTATATGATTTTGAATCTTTCACATCATAAATAAAAATATAACAGTCTGAAACATTCAGAAATCCTTTCTTTCTCCAAATGTTCGATTTCAATTCACTGAAAAGTCCCTACCACTGTTGAACCGTTAAAGGATATTGGAAGTTTCAGGTCTGCTTTTGGCACCTGGTGGGGGCAAAGTCCCCTTTCACTGTGAAAAAGGAAAATTTACCGTCAATTTTTAAGGTTTACACGCAGGGAAAGTCTCCCTAAAATTTTACGATTCAAAGGGTTCGAGATACTCTTCTTTATTTTGATTGTTTAATGTGAGGAGTCCTTCTTCATTGATGACTCGTTAGGAGTGAGGGGCAATCAATCCTGGAAAAGGGAAATATCTCCTGTATCTCTCAACCCTTTATGGGGAGTTTATAGCCCCCACCTTTCAATCCGATCTATTGAAAAGAAGGTTTCCTTTACCCTCAAACCTCTTAGAAAATTATGTATAAACATATAAAATAAGGAGATGTGTATATTGGCAGAAAGGACGTCCAACTTTGACATTCTAGTTTCATTGTAAATGGAACCCCTATCGACACATTTGATTTGTATTTTTTCAAAACTTTTTTAGTATTTTAAAACCACTCATTGGTCAGTTGAGTAGGCAAGACGAATTTCTGTTTGGCTACACCCATGCTTATGTAATTTTTTTATGGCGTGAAAGACGGACACATAAACACACAGACACCTCTCACTTCAGAGGACTGTTAGTTCTGTTTATTCCTTTGTTTTGATGCTGTAATGTCATAACTGCTATACTGAAATTCATTGTATACTTTTGAATTCTATTTATTATTTTAATAAATAAGAGGAAAATAAGAGGTAGATAACCGAGGGAACAAGGCGTAAACATCAGCAACAACGAATTATATGAAGAAAACCGAAAAAGCAGTTGCCTTTGCAACTGCTGATGACAAGAGCTTCAGAAATGATGTTGATTTCCATAGCTTTGATGGTTAACTAAGTAAGAAATATTTCAGCGTAAAAACTAAAAAACTTGACAAAGCTATGAATGCTCATTTGGCAGTGGTGGGAAGAGAGAATATAAATGCTCACCTGAAAAAAAATGCTAGGAATTTAGCAAAAGATAAGATAATTTCGATTATATGAATTTTGCATCAGTTCAGTTGTTTCATAATGAAACTCTTGATGGTATAGCATGCCAATACCAGATGCTGATTGGGAAGAACATTAATACGTAAAGGACAATCCTACTTACGTTACACAACGTAAATTAGATGGCAAAAAGTGATATGATGCTGTTCGAGGTATGATATCTTTTGTAACTTTACTGCTATGGTGAAATGATTAAATGCAGGGGTTCAACATACATCTCTGTACATGGCTTTCTACAATATTTGCAGGAAATAATACTTCTGTAATACTTCGATAGGACAAAGTTTCACGAGTATTTGAATCAACTGACTCACTTGTTTTTATTCTTCCCCCTCCACCCAAAACGACTGCCGCTGACGTTGGGTGCATCGTCGAACCTTCATATAATTTATCAAACAAATGGTTACTTTTGGATCACATTGTATTTCAGACAAACACAAAGGTTGACTTGACATTACTTCCACGATAAAGATTGCCAGTTGTGGTTCTTAAGGCGAGATGTCAACACTGAATTACCTGGTCTTTTACGAGGTGAGAAATTGTCTTTCCTTCGAAGACGATGATCTCGTGAAGTAACCCTAGAATTAATTACCTCATTAACTTGTTCCAACTGAAATCGTATTTCATCTTCATATATTGTTCATTCGATTTTTTTTCAAAGAGCATTTTTTTTTCTCTCGAATTTGATGATTTTCTGGGTTGACGTATTTAACTAACATATTTTATCGTTGACTTTTTGGAATCTTTTTTTTTCTATATTTTGCTATGTCGAACAAATAATTACAATGCGGGGAAAAAAACAGTGAATTCAAAAATTGGCCTCTAAGATTTTACAAGATTTCATAAAAATGATTGTTGATGTTGCTTCAAGAAGAAGGAAATAATTGGCACTACAGACATAAAATATACTTGTGGAGCAGATCATAGAAAGGTTCCAAAACGACATATAAAAGCTCCAAATAGTATAACTTTACAAGGTTCTTATCCGATATTGATGCCGTAATGAAGTTGGGAACAATTCATTAGTTATTTATCAAATCATTGCGCACCATGTGGTCTTTCAGGCAAGACGAAATTTTGCGTTCGATGTTCTAAACTTCTTGTTAATGCTTATCCATAGATTTTCGTCCGTCACGCTACTAAAATAAGGTTGGATGCATTAAAAATGGTAGGCTGGAGGATATATCCCAAGAATGGTGAAGAAGACCCAAGGGAGCAACTAAGGGGGCCACTTCTGGGGACCAAGTAGGAGCCAGTTATCGATTGTCTTATTTACCAAAGTATTGTAACAAGGGGAGATCACCGAGATCAGCTATCACCACAGTGATTAATGTTACATTTTGCACGAGATAGAATTGTTGATATCCCCAGTCTATTCACTGGTAGTGCTGGGTGCATTTTTTTCCTGTTGACTCCTCTTGTCTCTGCAAAAGATGACACCTGAATTAATCCCCAAAGCGTATGAGATTTTGTGGTTGTTGAAGTTATTATTTCAAAAGCAGGTTAGTATTCTAGCATGAATAAAAAATAAATGAAGATAAAAGTAAAAAAAAAAGACTTACCCAGGCTCAGAGAAAATTGAAATGCTTTCTCATTCTATACAGGGAAAAAAAAGACAGAATGTTCACTGCTTAGTTCCACTATCTATTGCTCTCTCACCAAAAACGTCATACTTCCTCCCTTCCGAAAGTTTTTTTCACCTTTCAAAGTAGGTCTGTTCACGGTGATCTTCGAATCCTCTCAGGGATTTGCAATGTTTTCCATTGAGAGGTTTCTGTTAAGATTGACAAAGGTTTCTTCTGTTCATCTGAAGTCAAGGTTTGCAAAATGCTCATGGTGTTCAAATGCAAGGAATCATTTTTCATCATTTGAAAAACGCAACTAAAAAATTTGAAATCTTTCGTGCGCACATTTAAACTTTTTGTATGCTAGTTGCCAAACGTCCAGCTTATGCTTTGAAAGTGCAATCATGATAAATAAAGTAGCCAAGTGATAACATTTGTCACTGCTGAAACTTACTGCAATGCGTAATATTTTTCAAATGACCAAAGAACCAGTATATTCATAACCAGTATTAAAAGGACATTAAAACCGCACGGGAATACATAAACTCGAAAATATCAGTCATCAGATTATCACACATACATTTGTCCATAAATAAAAAATGAGGGATATCTGGAAAAGACTCTTATATGCAAACCAACATTTTCAGAACACATTTGCGAACCGAGAGATTAAAACAGATACCATGACATAAGCAACTATTGAGTGGGATGTTTGCACCACTATTTCAAACTTTGATGAGGTTTATGGTGATGTTAATGTCATCGCCTTTGTAATGGAGATATATGAAGGAATCAATTATTAGAAAAGTTTCTCAGATATTGAGCTAACAATCATTCAGAAAACTGAAAATATAAAAGGAATGTATAGTTACTTATGAATCTACTTGTATTTTTTCATGTTATTGGAAATCTGTCAACTAAAAGTTTCCCCAAAACGTTTAACAGGTTTATTTCGACCAGCTAGCTAGCTGGCTGGCTTTGTGTGTATTACACATACAGGCTATTATAGTATAGCTAGACGATTAAAAAAAAGTTTCAACCCCCTCCAATTTTTTTTCTCACAGATTGAATTTGCAATGTTTATTCATGCTGAATTGAGCATTATCTATGTGTTATGTTTGATTTCGGGAATTTTAGATATCTTAATAACCTTTGCCTAAAGAAAATGCAAGAAAATGCAAGAAAAGTAACTTATTCATAGATAATTTTTTCGAGTTTTTGAATTGATAACCCTGAACAAAGCATTTAAAAATGTATTTTTTATCATGTTTCTTATTCATATTTGAAGATTTTCATCCTGTATAGGTCTTTTGCGATGGTTTAATTCCCAATCCATGTTGAGTTTAAATAATCCTTTCGTTTGAGCAACTCTTGTACATGTTCAAAACGCACCCTCTTTCAGTGATAACGAACATACAAAATAAGAAAAAAAAATGACTCATACATTAACCACCCTTTCTCTCCTTGTTTGAAAACTGATCATTCCTAACTGGGCATGCTGTCAAAAGACATTGATTGTGTCATGTTTTTTATTGAGTGACTAACCAGACATGTCCTTTGTATTCAACTATTTATTCGGTCCATGATTTGCCTGTAGCAACTCTCCCCCATACTGATGTTGAACAAATGATGCAGTCCCAGAGTACCTGTCCCATAATAAATCTAAACGTGCATCACATATAGAATTCGAATTTCTGTCCAGCATCATTGGTGCTGTGAGATTGACTTGGTAGGAGATTCATTTGTGAGAGTCTCTCGCCCAAAATTTCAGTAAAATATTTGCCAAAAGTTTCAAAACTCGTGGTGAATTTCGACTTGTTTTTTTTTAGGGTTGTTACAAAAGTGGGAAAGAGTATTGTTCTGTCTAGTTGCAACAATGACATTCAGAGCTGAAGACTGAAACAGAAGAAATGTTGAATTTAACCAGGATAAAAAAACTGAACTTCGAACCCAGAACCATACAATGTTCACAGAAGAGAATCGTGCTCAAAATAACATTCAATATATCACAGAGAAAAATAAGAGCCTCACATACAGAATTCATGAGAAAAAAATGAAATGCAATCGACTGGTTATGTTGCAATAATCGTGGAAAATTGCTGGACATCACAACTCACAATATAGATCGTAAGAGAGCAAATGCAAAACTAGAGCCTACAAAATGTAGGATGGTGTGACGAACAAGATGAGTTCAGTGAGTAGTTGCTCTGTAATGCAGATTTTTGGGGGCGGGGGATTGGGTCCTGCGAATATAAGGGAGATATATCTCCAACGATAGACGCTAAAAAGCCATTGATGATGTTCAGAAAAAAACTATTTATTTTTCTAAAAATCTCCCCAAGCTAATGCATTTTAGTCGGGGGTTCAATTTCCAATTGGTTTTTCTGCGAAATCTGTCCCCAGTATGTACCTGCTTACCTTTTCTTTCAATTCAGACTTTTCATTGATTTAACAAAAGTCTAACAGAAGACGAGATAAATAATTTATCAATGGATCATCAGTTCTTCCAATTATTATTTGATCCCTCACAGCATGGCATGTAGCCAAAATATGTTGGTCACTAGGCGAGTTCTATTTTGTGGATTGAGTGACAGAATAGACCAATTTAGAACATATTGGCACAAGAACGCCAATGACGGAGAGGTATGTCGAATCCTTGGGAATGTCCGACGAATGATAATTTAAAAAAGTGCTGCTGGTGATGATAACTGAATTCCAATGACATTTTAAAGACTTTGGAACAGAACTAAACGTGCATTATTGTGTGTGATTATAAGTATGCACAAGAGTGCACGTGTGTGTGTATGTGGTTGTGTGTGTGTGTGTGCGTGTGTGTTCGTGTGCGTGCCAATGCTTGTGTATTTAAAGAAGTATATGATAAATTTTGTAAAAGTATCACCAGTGTTTCAGTGGGTTGTAAGAGACATTTTTTGTTTTATCTTAAGGCAAACTGGTTCATTACACTAAAGCTTTTAAGTGTTAGATGCTATTTTACTGTTTAAATTCTAGAGCCTCAGATATGTATCATCTAGCATATGATTTTTCTTCATTCAACATAGAAAATAGTTTCTACCAGGCTGTAATATCCCTGTACGTATGTATGTATGTATGTATGTATGTATGTATGTATGTATGTATTTGGGTGAAATCCTAATATTGGAATTCTTTCGGGATATCTGACATTAATTACCATATACATCAGAACATCAATTATGTGTGAGTATATTACAAAAAATTTCTTTGATGCCGTAATATTGCAGGTGTGACAGCAACTGTTAGTGAATAAAACACTGAAATGCGTTTATTTTCGAAGGAGATATTTGCAAACATTTATATAAATTCTGTGTATCCGAGTAGCCGTTGAAAAACGATTTAAAATTTGGAAGAAAAAATTGAAATATTTAGAACGTACCTGATGATTTATTAGACATGATATAATACAAAGGACTTGAAAAAAAAAACATGTCTGTTTAGTCACTCAAACCTAACGGGACCAAATGATTAAGCAGCAGGCCGTAAGGATTAAGAGTTAATCAGCAAATAAGTTACTTCTATCGCCTTTTGTTCGGTGTTGAGCACTAAAAACATTTGAATATAATAACATTGAATGCTACTGGACACGAAATGAGGAACCCATTTAAGCATAAGCTTACACCAGAAAATGACCCCACCCCCGTGATCATTTTTGGGTTGGGGATGTTGAAAAACACGTTGGCATATGAAAGAGTAAATACCACAATTTTTAGCTTCCTAGTTCCATTGGGGCTACCTGCAGCTGTATTACATATATTGCCAAATAGCCGGTCAATTAGCCAGACAGCAAACCAGGAACAACTTGGGAACCGAAAAAACAAATTTGACGGTTTAGGTGACAGTTTTGATTGATGGTTTCTAATGACAGGTACAAATAAAGATTTAAAAAAGACTTAAGATCATTGTGTGCAATTTCAGTGTAGAAGTGATCACTGTCCAACAAAAGTATAGAGACGTACATAATCAGTTGATCAGCCTTTATTCCAATTATTTAGTTGATCATTCACATCACAACTACTGTTAACTTGTTTTTTGTTGTTTTTCTAGCTGTGTTAGCTTCTACCATTTTTTCTTTGTGCCCTATTTCCCCACTTTCTTTCAAAAGCTCCCCAACCAATATCATCCCCGCTCAAGTAGGTTCATCGATCAGAATTTGCGAATTCAATTTAATAAATATGATAATATTTTTGTCTGGTTTAATCTCAAATTGGCCTCAAATCAGAAATCACTGATTCATATAACTCCAAAAAATCGAAGCTAAGATTTAAAGAAGTTATCAATAAAAATGAATCGATATTGAGGAGAAAAAAAATCTCGTTTGAAATATGCATCAGATGAAAAAAATAATTTCCAAATTTTCTTCCCTCTCATTTCTGTTCAGAATCAAAATGTTCATCTATTAAATCAGGAATTAGCTGTGATCACTGTCAAACTGAATACACATCAACATCGATATCTGGGTTTTCTCACGCTTGCATCCTGCAAAAAATACATTCTCACTTCGATTATCGGAAACCGATGAGTGGCGCTTTTACTCTGCCGAAGAAACTATCACTGAACAATTGAGTAATTGGAATGACGTTAATGAAGTCATTAACGAATCTCTGTAATGATTAAAATAGTCCGTTATAATTATTGCAGTTCGATGTTTGAAGTATTTAATAAATGACCCAGGAAAATAAATCGCAATCAGCATTGGATGATTATTCAATAATAATCACTCCGTGAGGGTTCATCTTGTTGTTATCAAAAGAGACTGTTCTTCTTTCTAACAACTTTCCAATAATTAGCAAATATTGATTGTTGGTATTAATAGTGCTTGAATCGATAAAAAAAACAACTGCTAAGATGCACTGATAATATGCACTGATAATAATGTAACGAAGACAAAAAAATCATACACGGGAAAATACTGTTGGAAGTATGTTCTAGCAATTTTTTTGTTGTGTTCTAATTGTCAGGATATATTCTACAGAAGAATATCATCGTGTAAAAACTGCAAATTCAAAAATAAATACCATTATTGATAGCATGAAAATATAAAACAATTGTGGAAATGATGACCTTCATGGTGACAATTACATCCCAGTGACTGGTGCTTTTTTTCATTTTCATTTTTAGTTCCTTTGTCACACTTTTGAGATAAAGAGATAAGCCATGTTCGAGACCAAACTCACTCCCTTGAGTAAATTGAATAAATGCAATCATCAAGCTATGGGACTCCCATGGGAGCAGTATGTGACAAACGGTTGGTTTAGTGCAAAAAAAAAAAAAAAGAAAATCTGGAACATTTAAAATTTATTCTTTTGGATAATTTTGCCTAAATCGATTTGCTTTTGAAAAAACTGTTTTCTTTTTCCACCAAAAGATCATAGCTGAGATTGAGTGATAACAATGCAGCAAAGACAAAAAGAATTCGATTTGGAAAAAATATTGCTGGAAACATACTCAGAAGGGATGAAAATAAATGTTTCTAATTTTGAAAAATATCTTTAGAGAAATCATTCATTTTCAGTATTTTTCCTTCTAATTACTAACTTTTATTTCTTCGTTAAAAATATAATAGAACTGACACTGAAATTTTTTCTTTAGAATTTAAAATTTGTAACTTTTTTGAGAACTTGATTCTACCTTGGAGTTTAGTTAGTCTTTCAAAAAAGGGAAAAGTGGATTTTTCCGAGTAAATGCAAAAAAAAAAAATAAAATAACTCAAGTACAAAATTTTATAAATTCAAATTGCGTTCTAAAATGGCGTTCAAATATGCTGCAGAAATAGCTATGCGTATAGCCATGAACCTCAAGGATACAAACATTGGAGAATTTCTCTCAAGTATCTCAACTTGTTACTGTGCCTACAACATATGAGTCAGAATGTCTTTTTCTCACAATCAGCTCTCCAACGAATCAACCAAAATTGTTGAATACGAAAAGATATTCGGAATTTCAAAGCAAAATTACATTGTAATCAAGAAACATATCCTTGTATATGGACTTTTGAGGGTAACAGCTGAATCATTGTTTAGATCCTGATCTTTTTCTAGAAAGTATAGAGAAAGGAAATCTAACGACGATAGGTATTGCGAGATACTGACACGACGATCCATGTCGTCTGTTTCAGTGTAACTGATGTTGCTTTGTAATTTAGTTGTAATTCGTATGGTAGAAGGAACTGGTCCTATTCATGGGGACCTAATAGGTTATATTAAGTGGGGCCGATAATCTGAGAGTAAAACTAATTCACCACATTATAACCCACAAGGTTGGGGACACATTATTAGCATTATAAAATCAACCAAACAAATTGTTATCAACATATATATATATATATATATATATATATATATATATATATATATATATATATATATATATCCAAATTGCAGGGCTTGGTCACACTATATGACAAGGCTCACTAGGTTATGTTAGTAGTCCTGATGATTTAGGGGTAAAATTATTTCCACTTTGGAGTCCAGCCCTTGCAATGTCACTTCAAATTTTTTGGAGGGCCAAATATTCGTATTATATCACCAAGAAGATTGAGGCTACTCAGATAATGTTATACAATCAACTAAGCAAATTGTATTCTGAGTGATTATCCCTATCCCAAGGCTGGATCATATTATATAAAGCAAACTCTACAGAAACTTCTGTCATCACAAGATCATAAAAGGCTACTGTTTATTTTTTTCTCCAGACCACCTGCTTAGTTATCTAATCTATGGTTCATCGCTACTGGGATACACTCTATGAGACTTTCTTCTCTGATATGAATAAAACGTATTCCCAATACAGTAACGATTCAAATACCTATGAGCAATACCTTAATCTAAATATTTACTGTCTGAGATTCTGTTTCTCTATAAATCTCGGCAATCTCGAATTTTTTAATGAAAATATCCATCAGGTATCTCCTACCCTACTGTATATATCATTTATTTGTAAAATCAAAGTTAAATGACATTCCTCCAAAGCTTACTACACTATATTTACAAGATTTGCTCCATTCAGACGGATTGCTAATAGTAGACTTCAATTTTTTGTAAAATTTACACTACACGAGATGATAAAAATATATGGTCAGCAAATGATACAAAATGAAAGAGATGGTTGGAAAAAATACATAGTCTGGATTTTAGAAGTAGAAAAACACGCTGTCTGAAAGATTTTGCAAAGATCTTATATTCCTTATGGCTTTTGGCCTGGCTCACTTGGAACCACCCTTTCCAAACAGAGGCTTACACAATGTCAAATGAATTCACAATTCATCTCTCTCAGCTACCACCTCGACCACAAAAATGAGTACTACCCTAATTTCCCATTATATTTGTAGGTGTTTGTAAGGAGTATCATTTTACTGTGCGTTGGAGGCATATAGCACTTTGTATTGTAGAATGTAGTGCTGCCAAAGGTGCTCAAAAACGAACAAAATGTATCTTAGTAGAAAGCAATAGATTGTACAATCCTCTTATCGAAATATGCAGTGAAGACAGTTTCAATCATATAAATTAGAAAATCAAAGGGGGACAGATTTCGGATGAAACATCATAATCATCCATTTTTTCCCTTTCCATTAACCCTCTTAATCTTTTTTTTTTTTGGTTTGACGTCTGTAACATCGTATGACCAAGGATGTATAACATTACCATGTACAGTAGGGGCAACCTTCTCTACATTGTACCAATAACGCTTTCACTGTTCATTGCCTCCTACGAATACTAAAATATTTTTTCATGTTTTAACAGGTCTGTTAAGTAACACAATAGAAATTGTCTCATGCCCAACATTTTATTGCAATTAGTTGTGATCACTGGAAAAAAAATGGAGAGTATTTTTTGTTAATCAACAGTGACATCTAAAAAAAGCAGAATTTCCCAGAAAAGATAACGAATGTTGCCGGACGCAAACTAGGGAATATATTTAGTATAATATCCACCAACCCAATGAGTAAAAATTATTAGATTTCTCTCTGTTTACTGACCTTATGCTTCAGAAGCACCTATTATGTAACAAAAACAGAAAGATAATTTTTTTCTTGTCATGATGAAGTGTATATTTTCGAATAGTTCTGTTTATGTGTTCTGTAAATGTGACTCATAAGAACATAGCAAGCCAGCAAAACTAGTTAGAATAAAGAATAACTATGTTTACGAGTTTGCTGGGCGGTTTCAATATCGATTGCCGGTTGATATCATATTGCTTGCGAAAACTGCGAGCAATGTATGGAAAATTGAGCTAAGGACTTTGCTTATTACTGTGGATCATATAGTCTTATTATCCAAAATGTATACAGAATATACGGAAAAAACTTTTCTTCTTTTCAATTCTTTCAAATGATGAATTTATTCTCATTGCAAACTCTTTGTTGTGTTCGAATGCTCAAAGTTTTCTTTCCTCGGTTCACTCTTACGGAAAATATTACAAATACCGGACTCTACCGAATCAGCGATTCTTCAGATCTTCTTTTGCATCAATTACTTGTGAATTTGTGCAATCCGATCAGCGAGTGCGGAAACGGAAACACGATCATCGAATGCGCATGTGTAGATAAGAGAATAAAGTTCTGCTAGGGTATCCAATTTGGGAATTATCTTGCCTCTAATATGTTTCAGTATTTCGTCACTTTGTTTTGCACGGGGATAATTCCGTATAATTATCAAACTTCCTCGTTGTATATTCACGATGAAAGAATGCAGAGCAAGCCATTACATTCCTCAGTACATTATCGCTCTTAATATAATCACTTTCACATGATAAATTTAGAGCCTGAAGCGACGTAAATCTCCGATAACAGTCACTGCCACTTTCATACTCATTCTACACCTCCCATTGGTTAGTCTTTCCAGATAGAATGTCACGTGATTAACATCTTTTGGCAGCATGCTGTGTTGGGGGTGATTAATAAAAGATTTCGAAAAAGGGATAATCAGTGAATGTCACTCCTCTTACATTCGTCAACGAATGATCACTAAGTGGTCCAAATTCTAAAATAAAGACAAGAGTGAAAGTTACGAGACACAAACTAAGGGACCAGTTCAGCATGGACCCTAATCCTTAACTGAACCCTCCACGGGAAATGATTCATCTCGAGGTAACAATCAGAAATATCAATTCAACATTTTTGTCGACGCAAATATAAGTGAATATTTGAAATTCGACCGCTAACTTTACCAGTCTGGCTTGTATGTGTGACACTTAGATGGATCGCCAGGCGGACAGAACTACATAAAAACCATGGAAACAGATGTTGGCAATTCAGAGTGACAGTTTTGGATGCTCAAACGAGTAGCGTATCAGATCACTTGCATGAGATTTGGTGACTATAATTCTCTTAAAAGTTATAGTTGGCCTTGGAATGTTCTCGTTGATATGAACTATGATATAACATTAAAACTTCTGATAATTTTTTGGGTTCCCAAGTGTTTTTAATTTTTTCTTCCGAAAAGATCCAGGAATTTACCAATCATGTGTAGTGAATATGAGCATAATTGTCACCCCTTTTTGAGTTTGAACTCTTGGTGATTCCAACACTGCTATTGATTTTTTCTATATTCAATTTTTCTCCATGATCTCTAAATCTCAGATCTCTTTTGCAAGTGTTTTTTGACAACTTCAAGTTCTCCGACAACAGTATATTTGATCATCTTCGAATCGAACAATGATCTGTTTCTGAGTAAAGTATAAAAGTCCGTCCAATCGTTTTATTCGTTTCAACTCTCTCATCAGATCTGTCCCAATGTATTAAATATGTTGGCGTATCAACTGACTTTTGAGTAGAGATCATTTCCCTAATAAATGATACCAGACTTTCGAAACCCTCTCGAATTGATGCCTAGCAGAAAACAATGCTTCTTTATGTGAGAACGTTGTGGGAAATATTGGACTGAACTTTAATCAAGAACGAGTTTTCTGTCCTATTTATACGACATCATGGATAGAAATCATCTGTATTTGTTGATTTATAACATTGGGAATTACTCTTGGTTCTCATTGCAAAATTCGTGATAGCAAGTCCGAAATCTCTTCAAAAACTTCTAAAAACGTGTGGCCTGCAGAAATGATTATTGACATTATTTGTCCTCTGTTCATGATGATAAATCCTGATAATTTTAAAATCTAAAATTTAATCTGTCTCCGTATGAATTACAACTATAGGCTACACTAATTGAGCTGAATATCTCAAGATTTACTCCCCAACATATCTAGAAATAAAAACTGAATATGTTCTCAGGAGGGTTTCCGACTGCAATCAGATGGTTTTTTAAATCAATCCCTTAGTTTGTTACATACTTTTTTTTACAAATCAGATCTTCCCAATAAATATTTGCCAACAAAAACCTAGCAGTGTAATATATCCATTGGCAATCATTTTTTCAAAATTTTAATTGATCACTCCTAGCAAGGTATGCGACAAAGAGTTTCAGTCATGTGATTATTTCAAATGTGACTAATCTAATCAGTTGACTTTTTCATTATATAGTATAAAGTCCTATTATTCCTATATTCCCGACTTGCTCAGCTGAAATCTCTATAGTTTGCATGATACCCAGGGGATTCTTTATTTCCTTTGTTCAAGTGTACCGTCATTCATAACAGTGGCCGAACTTTCAATATAATAGCATTTTCTTTTTTTTAAGTCTGCTTGTTTTGCTGTCTATCTATTTATCATATGTATTAGCAACACGTCTTGAAAAACATTGGTTTTGTATTACCGAACTTCACGCTTGGAGTTTGAAAGTTTTGGTGATTTTCTTTTAAACAACAGGCCAAAAAAATATCTATCAATCGCCCTGTTTCCGACTTTGTAATTGATCATCCCAAACACGACGAGCAGCAAACATTAGTTTGTAACATGTCGGTTTCTTTTGAGTGACTCTCTAGACCCGTCGTAATTCTATTTCTTCGCCGGCGACATTTATGATTTTGCTCTGTCTGGACTATTTTGGTCCTTACATAGTTTGTTGTAATGAAATGTTTCTTGGTATCTTTAATAGGGGTTCAGATGTATTTGGAATTTTTCCAGCAAGTTCATCGGAGTCTAAAAAATTCGACTGAAGGAGATGAAGAACGTACTAGCTTGATTTTGACAGAAGTAGTGATTGGTAAAACCCAGTGCTTTCATTTACTGATTTACTGGTACTATGAGTGGACCAAAAGTAGGTTAATGACTAAAAAAAAAAGTACTTAGCATGAATGAATCACCGTTGCTTGTGCATGTACCAGAACTAATAGTATAAAAAAGTTTCTAAAAAAATCTGTATACAATATCACCTGATATTATCTAAAAATATGTTGGGAATGACCAAAATGCCATCAAAAGATTTTGATAATGACGGCTTATCTCGTGTGACTAATCAGACTTGTCTCCAACAAATAATCATAAATGCATATCACATCGAAAAAAGCTTCAACATCACGATTAGCATGATGTTCTCTTTGACCTTTCATAGCATCATAAAAAAGAGAAAAATCATCTGGTTTGTAACCTGATAAAAACTTTCACAGGACTGACATGGCGTCTTCATGGTGATGAATTGAAAAATAAGAAAGAACGGGAGATCAAAAAGTATTTAAAACGTTTCGATTAAAAAAAAGGAAATAAGCGTAAATACAACTTGACACAAAGAAAGGGACACCCCTTGGAACCTATTTAGAGGAACGATGTTATAAGGAGTATATCTTCAACTCTCCAGCCGTCAGGATAAATCGGTACGGCCTGTTCGTTGAATACATTATTTTATTGCTCGCCAGCATTCAAGCTAGACGAACTAACTCAGAACTGAAGGATCTCGGGTTGACAACTCTGTTGACAGCTCATGTTTACAGTTTCTAACACGACAATAATCTATAGAAGTCACAAGTAATCATATTTCCTCCCAACGTATTTTTTCATTAGGCCATTTTTTTTCTATCAAATGAGCAATGAATGGTCTGGGAACTAATTAAACACAAAGTATTCAAACGTCTGCTAGTAATTATTAACAGCTTTATGCTTCAATTAGGAAAGATGTAATTAGCAGAAGATTTCTGATTAAACGATTTTGCCGTATAAGACTTGTTTGCACAGTTTCTTCCCATTCGAATTTATTCAGAACACTTTGAAAGACAAGGTCTCTATTGCGTTTGTATTGTGTTCTGACAACTCTGGTTATTAATCAGACAATTAAGAGAAACTGAACAATTAAAGACTGGGTAATATTACCCAACAGTTATCAGGGATTAGGATATTTATTTCTACACGACCATTCGTGATAATTAAGAAGATGAATGAACGTTAACCATAATCTAGACAGGGGTGGCAAAAATATGACTTGCTAGCCATGTGCAACATTCACAGCGTGCAATTATGTTCGATGTAATGCTTTATTCATTACAGTTATTATAAAAAGAGAGGAAAAAGGTGCAAGTTTATATGTATTCACTGTGTATGGACTCAATTCTCCCTAGAATAAATCGTAAGTTCAATGTTATAGTCAATGAAGGTATTTGAAAATTTTAGATCAGATTTCAATTCTATATTCAAAAGATACATCATTCAAGGGAGGTAACAGAAAATCTTGTGTTGAGCAGAATGAAATTTCAGATCAGCAAGGTTCTTCGAGGAGGAATATCAGAGGACTGGTAATGTGTTCTTTATGGTAATTGAACTAATACAAATTGAAATTCGAAAAATAGATACATGAATATATATTGTTGCTAATATTTTATTTGTTTACATGATAGCTTATCTTGCCTTACCTAGAGGTTATCATAGCTATCGATTTAATTCAACAGAAATTTGTGCTGTCTGAAAAACGATAAGACGTCTAACTCGAGCAAAGTCCAACGTGGTTGTAGTAGGAATTCTTCATTTTCAATTATATTATTCTGAAAATAGTTTTACCCAAGTTTTGGAAACTAAATCTTTCAGCGAAGTTCCATTGTAAAATGTCTTCATGTAATGACATCCCTACAAGCAAAGTCCATTACAGATTGTTACTAGGGGATGAGGAATTCATCCATGTTCTCTTAGAGATATTCTGTTTTGTACGTTTTGGATGGCATCTTAATTGATTAAAATATTTAGCCAGGATGAGAAATTCATACACCGTTCTTAGTAAAAAATTTAAAAAAAGAAAAAAAAGTGCACGTGATAAAGAGAGTCATTCAATCTTCTTAAGTTTATCATACTTGGCTGACCCAGTTAAATACGGAAATCAATAATTTATCAATGACAAAACTATCCATTCAGGACTGTTTAGTCATACTGATATCGAAACTATCACGTGCCATAAGTCTTTCGGTAACAAGTTATGTTCGGCTAATCTATTAATATATTAGTTGATTCAAATTTTGCTGGGATGTGATCACTGATTTTCGTTTAAAGATGGATACAATCTAAGAAATGAATTTAGTATTTAATTGCATTGCATACTAAAACCTTTAAAATCGTTTTGAGGAGATTTTCAAAGAAAAGGGTCCTAAACATAATCAGGTGAAAATAATGAAATTAGCAGCCTTCTAGCTCAATAAGCAGAGTCTACACACGTGATACATGGTTGAAAAGACTGACTGACGGATAGACATACCTGCTAAACAGCCTCGAATAGACATTCAGAAGAAGCTAAGAGATGGTTGTCAATAATGTGCCGGATCTGATGGCTCTGTTGTTTTTCATTAGAACTGGTTTGAATGTGAGCTTTTTGAAAAACAGATCGGAACTTTGAATATATCCTTTCAGCATGTCTTCCCGTGAGCACTTTACGTCAACCACAGCTGTTATTCGGTACTAACGATGGTAAAGTTCTTCTGTTGAAGGTACTCGAACTTCCCTTTTCTTTCTGGCGTGCCTCTCTATGGCAAAAACCTGGCCAATTCCCTGAACAGTAAAACATTTGTTTGGTTATTTGCAGGTATCGAATTATCAGAATATTACGGGAGCAGTTACAGATTTATGAAAATTTTCCTATCAAAATACAACTATTTGAAATGCAATAAGAAAACTCGGTTGAACTGATAAGCAAAATACTTTTCTGTTTCCTGTCATTTATACATTTTTTTTTGTTTCTCATTCGCCTATCCCAGCCTCTTTATGAATCTTTTCTTAAACGACTTTTTCATATGATTTTTTCCGTTACCGTAAATCGTTAGTCTTGGACTTATCTCCCCTCTGCTTCTCGAATTGGGATTTTCCCATCCTAAATCATTTCAACTATCCCACTTATTAAAGCCTAACAGATCTTACGGTCCCCTTTTAGTTGTGACCCGAACCGATAAGGGTCTGATCTTCTACCTATGAAGCGTGCACTGCCTATCGTTGTTAAATATTTGGGGGTACAACCACTACTTTTTTTCATTTCATCATTATAGGGGATTCGGTCTTATCTCTTCACGGCATCCAAACCATTGAAACTTCACTTATTGTCATTTTAAAATCACTTTGAAACAGGTCTGGATAATGATTCTTTTGGGGGGGTCGGTGATCAGTGAAAGATATCTGAATTGAAAAAAAAAAAAAAGAAGCAGACACAAACATCGGACCAATTTACATTAAACATACATCAGAAACTGCCCCCCTCTAAAAAGCATATTGAATGCAGTAATTTCAAGCTTTGTAGCCGCAGTTGTGTGGTCCACATGTGTCTTACATGAAAGTAAAGCCGAGAAAAAATTTAAAAAAACAGAACAAAAACTTAACAAAACAAAAATTAAAAGAATTAGAAGAACGTATGCTGTCAGTTTTTCTTGACACTTTCTATGAAGTTTTTGAAGAGGAACTAGATTGAGACAAGGTGTACATCAATTACATTACAAGTGAAACCCCCGTCAATCTGAAGCAGATCCAGGCCAAAACAAAGCCAGTGAGGCAGCTGGTCAGTTTCCATGGTAAAATAAAAATAAGCAACAGGAAAGACTGTGATGTAACGATACTCTGAACGTATAAATCATTCATTAACAGTAACAACTTATCTGAGCAATGAATGGACATAACCAAAACCTCAAATTTATCATTATCTAAAAATAATCCACAACAAACTTGTATTAAATTTTTTTCCATATTTAAAAGTAAAGGGAAACAACTCATGTACGAGAAAACAGTCAAACTTATACATTACTAGTAACAATTCCTCTGATAACCGAATAATCGAAACCTAATGTAAAACGCTTAAATTATTCACGGCCTGTGTTTATATAAAATCTCAACTATCTTATTGTTTCCTTTTGCTTCTTGTTGACTTCTATTGCTCCTTACACATCATCATTAAGGGTTGTTCAGAGGACTTGTATTTGCTGATGCAGCCGTACTAACTCAATTGTATTCTTCCTATTCTCCTGCTCTATTGGCTAGACGTAACTAAACAAAGTCCAGAAGTTTTCCTACCTTGGGTGTGTCATATCATCTGACAAGTTACTGACAAAAGAATCGATAAGAAACTTGCCAGTCTAAACAAACGTTTGGCAGACAGAAGAGACATATGTTGAGAAATGAGATCCTTACAAGGAACATAAGTAGACGTCTATAAAGCCGTCGTGCTGACAAACCAGTCACATTGTGCTGAATCATGAGGCATCAACCAACATTACCTTTCTCTCTCTTTCTTTCTCTGTCACACACACACGCATGAACGCAAGCACACGTAGACATACGCATATATTATGGTGATGCAAAAGTTTACAGCATTTTTGACGAATAATTTTGATGGTCTAAATAGATATAATTATTATACAGTTAATGACGGTTTCCTGCACCCCAGCAAATTTGACCCATCTTTCACTACGTTGTGTATTCATCATAACACAAAGAATGCCATCTTTATTCGATGGACACTCAGACGGATATTCCAATATCTTGGAATCATCTGAATTGCTGAAATGATAAGATGAATCGCCCTGAGTGGTTAAAGTGAAAATATAAAATTGACTTATCTCAGAAGACAGTATCCAACATTTGCAAAATCGTTATCGTCTCTCAAACATTTTAATCATTATTTCATATTGAAAACAGAGGTTGAAAATCGTGTGGCATAAAATACATTGATTATAAAGATAACCCACATATCCTGAACTAGTCAAGACATTCAGCAGAATTAATTGTCTCCATACATAAGGTTATAAAATGCAAAGTAGCTCATTCATGTGAAATCATGATATAAAACTTATTTTGACGTTCCTATTGAGTATAATGATGACTAACACAGACTTGTATTTATTGCCTGAGACGATATCTCATACAAATAGGACCTCATTTCTTTCGATAAAATCCATTCCATTGGCATTACAACGCCATTAGTGTTTCGAATTCTATTATAAGTAGCAATGTTTCCGGGGCAAGGTTTCACAAAATCATTCATATTTGATTTACCACCGAATAATCATAATGCATTGATTAAAAGGCTTTTATTTGTTAATACTTTTATTATCAAAATCGCGTCATTCAAGTCCTTGCCACCAGGAAAATAATTATGCAAATTGCTTTTTTACATTGCCGACATTTTAGTTTTGAAAAATATCAAAAAAGCCCCGAGGTGAAATCATTAGTTGGAATCTCTAATACTATACGAAAGTCACCAATATCATGTGTGCGTATCTATTCGGGCATCTTGGCGAAAGGGGGGAGTTCCAGAGATATCATTTACCAATAGGTGTCGACTTACCCTTTCCATCGGACAATGTGTACTTTTTACTATTCAAACTGAGTCGAGTTTCTTTTTTCTTCATACCCAAAATGGATATATAAATTTAGGTTAAGGAAAATCGCAAGTAAACCTTTCAAATTCCTGGATAAACATATTCAGATTGAAAACCTCTTTAGCCTTACCGTTAACAGAGCAACAAAAATTTACAAGTTATAGAATGAAACCTATTATGAGGATTTCCATCGGTAGCCCGAGACAATATCATTTATCAATACGCCCCCATTTTTCAATACAATACATTTTCTGAATATTTTTATGCCTTCTGGTAATTACAGTTTCTATTTTGAAAGTAAAAAAAAAATGCTGTATCTGATGTGAGGTTTTACGGATTGATTTATTATTGGTTTCTCAATGAATAATTATAATACATTGATTCGTGGGCTTTTTATCTGTGAATAATTCTATTATCCGGAATTTTGTCCGACATTCAAATCGTTGCCACCGGGGATATGATTATGCAAATTGCTTTTTCATTTTGTCGACACTCTAGTTTTAAAGAATATGGACAGAGCCTCGAGGTTAAAGTCCTCAGCAAATTATTAATGGAAATGAGATGAATGGAAAAAAGGCAAATATATTGAATTAAAATGTAGTAAAGAGTTATCCGAAAACGAAAATGAATTATGTAGTTCCATTCAGCCGATGCAAACACAAAGGAGAAAGATTTTTGTCGGAGTAGGATTTTTAAAAGTTCACGGGAACGTGAAGAGTACGTTGAATCATTATTTTGTATGTTAGAATATCGGTGTTTCGAGTTCAAGGCCTCCTAATAAGGAAGCTTTTTTGAATTGCAGCATAAGTCTGATACACCTTGATACAGCCTTGCCAATTTGACACACACACACACGCACTCATACACACAGAAACACACACATACACACACACACACACACACATATATATATATATATATATATATTATAATTGTGTCATCCACAGACAGCTGTTTCGTTGTGTCACAACTCTTCAGTTTGACTATCCATTTTACAAATGGCGGAGGTAGCTATGGTTGTTTCGCAAACCAAAGCCTTGTAGGCTTGAGCCATTTTTAGATGGATTGTTCGTATTTTCCCCATGTCAAGCCTCGAACTTGTGTCACATTCTACTGTGGTGGGAAAGCAGATGAATAGAAACATCCACCCCCACCCCCTTTTTAGCTTTCTAGGCAAGGATCAAAGTGTAGAATCTGTTCTCCGGCTCCAGTACTGACACTTCTCTGTTGAATGGGCTGAGATTGGGTTGTGATTGGTATCCACAACGAGTGCGCCGGTGCACTGCAATAGCCGATGGAGTTATACTGAGTCTGAGCTCTGCTACGCCCATGTGGAACCCTAGGGTTTCCTTTCTATTACTCGGCATAGCTGCAGGGAATATGGCACCCCGGGCCAGCACTGTTCAAATTGCACTTAACAGGACAGATTGGGCTAGTCCTGACGCTTTCATGGAGGAGGTTGCTTTGCTTGGTCGGCAAACCGAAGCTGCATCGGCTGGAGCCATTTTTAGATGGATTGTTTCTATTTTCCCCACATTAAGCCTCGATTTCGGGTCACATTTTGCTCTGTGTGTGTGTGTGTGTGTGTGTGTGTGTGTGTGTGTGTGTGTGTGTGTGTGCATGTGTGTGTGTGTGTGTGTGTGTTTGTACAACTGACAGGAAGTGTTTGGGGGACGATTGCAAAAAAAAAAAAAAAAGAGGAGCATTTCCAGAAAGGAGACTCCCGAGCTCATTGGTTGCATCCTCCAACCGTCGTATAGAATATTGAATCGCTCACCTCTCTGATCCCCTATATTGAGGCCCAAACATACAATATCCATGCAATGTCCATCTTAATCTTGTCGGCATGACATCTCAAATGGTTTGAATGCCCGTGGATAACGATCCAGTACTCTCATATTTTAAGTTTATGTCGATATGGACAAGTATAGTATGGCAATAATGATGGAAAGATATCTTATACCCATCCATCAGGGAAAGTCTTTTGCAGAACATTATCCGAAGGGATTATTTATTCGATATGATACTCTGTTTATTGTCACACGGAGCAAAGAACGAAAAAGTTTTCAATTGACCGTTGTGCTGTCATGTTCAAGACTGTCAACTAGTACTATACAAAATGGTCTAAAATGTCAGTAGGGTGATTGTCTAGTTTCAGATGGTTTTATAACTCCCTAGGTGGCCTTTTGTTGAATTACGTCGTGTAGTTCTTTCGAACACAGCCTTTCACGTATAGAACAAAAACATTAAAAACATTAAGCAGGGATGCAAGTATCTAGTTTCTTAACATTTATTAAAAACTAAGGTACATCCACCAATATATATATATATATATATATATATATATATATATATATATATATATATATATATATATATATATATATATATATATATATATAGTAATATGCTTGAGAGAGGAAGAGATGTCATTTGAAAAGAATCTTCATATATTAAGTTAAAGATAAATGCAGCCCTTAAATGCAGTGCAATCTTCTGAGGCACACAAGATGAAATTTGTAAGGTGTGTGAGATAATTTTCTCTGTAGATATAGTCAATGGGCGGGTGAGTCAAAAAGGTCCAGTGATTAATGGACGTGGATAAGGTCTTAGATGGGCAGTCTCTACTTTACAAGTGATGTGTAGAGACCCCAGCAAAGTTTTGTTATGAACGTTGGTGATAATTGGCTGCTATGTTCTTCTGGTAAAATCTCACTAGGAAGTCACTACTGTTCTCCTTTATCTTTCAAATATCAGGCAAATTTATGCAGTGAAAAGCTCAAAGACAAAGTGTACTCTCCGCCAAATCAAAAAGAAAACAAGGTACCTTCAGCATGGTGGCTTCTCTTGGGAGCTACGAATCGATATATTCCCTACTTCCCCGCAAAACATATGCTTAGCTTCCCAATGAATCGAGAGAAAATTGTATTTCATTGAAAATGCATTTTACACGATAAAATTTTCCCTTTTTTCTCATTGAAATAATTTTGAATAAAAAGCATTTTATCATAAATTCTGCATATGTACATTTTGGGGGAGTTAACTTCTGTTTAGCTTTGGTTTTGAAGCAGCAACGTGCCCAATGATCTATTCTTTGCATTTTCCTCGATTTGTTATTGTTTTCACTTCACAATTTTTCGGTGCTGTTTGTAAAATCAGTATGCATCAGCTTTTGTCTCTTGACGCGGCCCAATTAAATAAAACTGGTTTGAAATTTATGCTGTTTAATCTACCAGTCGTAGATTCTGATCAAATAATTGAAAATGATTAGTAATGAAACCAAATGAAAACGATCTAGTCAGCTTGAAGCTCTTTGTCACTCTTCACCATAAGCGCAAATATAGAAAGAAAGACAAATCAATAGATACAAGGTGTGCATAGCGTATTCCAAAGTTTATTTCATACACTTAAGGAGTTTCAAAATTGGTTGAATTTAGACCAAAAATAAAGCAATACAAATGGTTTGGAAATATTGGAATATTGACAAAGTTTGTACAAGAAGCATTCTTCCAAGTACTTGACGTATAATTATGTTTCATGTTGACTTTAAGAATGTTTTGGATATATTTTGCACTCACTGTAGATAGATAGATAGATAAATAGATAGATAGATTGATTGATTGATAGATATGTATATAGATATATAGATAGATCGATACATATATAGAATACCTTGCATAAAGACAAACATACATCCGAAATAAATATAATCTCTTGTGTTGGAAATTTGTCCAAAATAAACCTGCAAAATTAGATACGCAGTCAGTTTATAAAAAGAATTGTAAAAGATATTTTGAGGCGGCTGATGAGATTACCTTTGGGAAATGTGGCAAGATAATATGCACAATTTAAACGCCTGTCTACGATGTGTCTATTTTCATCAACTGATATTCTTTCTACAATTCCTTCTAAAATTCCCAGCTACCCAATTATATAATGCGCTCTTTACAGAATATTGTTAAATTGATAGAGACTGAATAAACAAACGCTTGGGATGAACTATAATTCATTTATTTATTATCAATATATTAATCGTTATCAGTAGAGAGGGAATTAATAAGAATTGTGCTAGTTGTTTTATACAGTTTGTGACGATTTTAGGTACGACCATAGAATTCTAAAAACAATTGCAAGCAAATTGACGTTGCCCCATGGTGGCCAGTGATCACGTTTCGAGATGACCGCTATCAGAAAGCATTATCTGCATCTTTTAATGCAAAGACCATTCTCTACTACGGCTTCTTTTTGCCCCTGGCATTATCCACATCCTGGAAACATTGTCTTGTGTGTCCCCTGTTGATTCTCTATATATATTACACGAGCAACCATTATCGGTCTCTCTGCTCCTCTCCTCCGTACTATTCATCAGCTACCAGAACAGTCATTCTTTCATCCCCTTACCAGTATTAATCAGGATTGAAGGTTAAACAAAGGATGCCATATAAACGACAACACTGAGACCTTATCCAGCCTATCATAGATATGTGATAGTTGAGCCTGAAGTATCTATAGCGTTTCGTTTGTCAGAATACGTTTATTTAAACAGAGATAAGTTGAATTCAACATCCTTTTCTACAGCGATTCAAATGAAAATATCTCTGACCTCACAATGAACTCGATAAGTGATGACAACGCCAAAAATAGATGTCTCACAAGAGATTAGTCCTTTTACATAATGGTTGTTTCAGCATGAAGATATTTTGGGACCCATCAATTGAATATTTCATTTGACTCTTTGATCTTTGTTTGGAATTTGAATAGCATTTCTGTAAGAGATACTCATTTTGTTGGTTACTTACAACCATGGTCAAAGATAATTAGATGAATTACAGAGTAACCCTTTCCAGGGGTCAAAAAGACGATAGAAACATCTTGAGTAGATTTATTGACAAGATAAAGTGTGGTCACTTGGGCCCGCTGTAGATAGATAACCAGTAACAACCACTCAATTAGAGAGATATTTGGAGAAACAAGTGATTAATGGGTTGCTAAAAAAAGGAACAGTGTATAAGGATTATGATGGCTGAAGTTTGAATGATAGATTGTAAGTTAAGCCACTAAAAGAAAGGAAAAGTGGTGAGAAAATAGAAGAGGCAGGAGTAGATAGTCATCTAGTTTTAGTATCTAAAAAACCGTGGGTGGGTTAATTCAACAAAATAGATATCGATAAAAGGACCTTTGACAATAAGTAAGCAACCAAAAGTTGGTCACCAGTTCAGTAGAGCAGCAGACCGTGAGTAGACCTGAGAAAAGGTCGGACGGTCCACAGAGCCGCTGGTCTCTGGATACTGGCAGTAGAAAGACTGATTAACCCCTTCAGCTCTATCATGTCAAGGTCCCACCCTATTTCATGCCAGTGGGAATTTTGTTTGGTCTTTAAACGAAGACTATCAATGTATTTTCGGTCGGCTGAACTTGCACGTGTTTTATTTTCAATTCTATGGACGTATGAAAAAAAATGCAAAAAACTTAGCACCAAGTGCAATTTTCTTACCAGGTTTGATATATTCCCGCCTTGCACTCGTAGGAAAGGGATGATTAAGTGCGGCGAACTCATTCGACCCATCTCGTAGCCGATTCAATGCCTGGACAACTGTGTATAAGGGTCTTGATGCCAAAACAACTAAATGCAACATCTATCACGCAATCAATGTCTATAGAAAAAAAGGCATTCAACTAAAGAATAATGGGTAGTCATTATTTTGACAATGAAAATGATTCATCTATAATTATAAGCTTCTTTTTGTAAATATTTAAATCATGTTTACTCTGCAAAACAGCGTTTACTCATGAACCTATACATCAATTGCTTATGATTTTTGTGTGAGGCAAGTTTTCAAACACAAATATATCACAGTTTATGTAGTTTTAATATTTTTTTCTTATATATTTGAGCTTTTTTCCAGTTGTCCCCCTTTTGTTACCGATGTTTTATTTGTGATATCATCAGTATTTCACGTGATTTGTACTTAAAAAAGAAAATTATTAACAAGTTGCCAACTTCATTTCAAAGTAATTGGTACATTGTACGCAAGATGATGACAGTTTTCTAAATAAGTTGCCTGTCCCCCCTCTAAAAAAGGGTTCAAAGTCGGAGAAAGAAATTCTTACGATTATTTACGAGGAATGTTTTTTAATCATAAGTGAATTCAATTTCGATATGTATATGATTTATAGTATTATTTTCAGAAATGAATAAATAATATCGAAATAACGTGTGTTTAAATAAAATCTGATTGAAATACGAAATATTTACAATTTTTTGACATCAGCTCTGCCTGTCACTGAGATGGCTAGGAGACAAGTTATCCAGACTTCGAGATGGTCTTGGCGAATCGTGTCCGACCCAGTCCCAGTCCAAACAGCTGTATGAAGCTACCGTACATGCCAATATCCAAGTCGTGCATTTAAATATGGGGATTCCAGAACAATGTTGAAAGAACTTGTCTTCACAGTCAATAATTAAACAACCAGATCATCAGAATTCGGGGTTGCATGAAGGAAAATTCCATGGGAGAATAAATACAGTCTGAATAAAATCTATCTATCATTCTTTTTTCATTAGAAATCATTGAAAATACACTGAAAAATACGTAGAAATGTCTACATACTATTCCGGAGAATCAAGATTGTATCAATAGACCCGCCAGGATAGACACGTGGGTAAAAAAATGCTTTGGGAAAAATATTCATATTTTCAGATCAGGTGTGATAGATTATGGTATGTGGACAAAACCATATAGCCAGGAGCACTGGAATACACAAACACAGGGATATTTACTCGCCTTTTCTACACTACCTTGATTTTGCAAGACGTTAACATTGCAGATCATTCAGTATTAGTCATCTTTACATATAGATTTTGAAAAGTGGCTGAGCTACCCCCTTAAAACCTTTGTTTCCAGTCAAGGAAAAATAAAACGAACTGATACTTGAATCTTATTTGACTAAAAAAAAAACTTGATTTGCTTTAATGACTATGTGACTGAATTATTTATTATATTCAGCTTTTTTTCCCCATGGTTATATCTATTAACATCTGACCTTTCGTTTTCAATAATCTTAGAGGTACTACACAGATGAAAACTCTGATGGGAGGAATTACATTCACGAATTAGGACAATTTACGCTGGTACTTATCTGACTAGTGACAACAGGGGACTTAATCAAATCAATCACAAAACATTTCCCCGAATTCAAAATTAGGTAAATAACCGAATTTAATGGTGGTCGTCTTTGAAAGCTGAAGAAGAAAAACATCGCATCAAGTGGGGGTGGGCTAATAATCGTTTTTTGACAACCATCGCGATCAAAAATGGTCATCGATTATAAATTAGCCAGCAACTGTTCAAGAATCTTTGTTTGAAATATATCTCCCCAAAGATTCGCCAAACTGTTAGATTTTTGGCAGTTCGTATCGAATACTTACTGAAAGAGAAATCGTCAAGCAATCTTATGTTTTGGAAGACATAGTATCCGGATAAAATTGATGAAAGCCTATCTTTATAGATACATCTGATGCACCTATATGTTAATAAGAATTTAACAGATGAAGTTTGCTTGCATGACACCTGATGATTATAAATTTTATCACTCGAGGTTCAACAATTGAATTAATTAACTAATTTCCAGCAGAATTTCAAATCGTAGGTCATTCTAATTGCATTTCTCTGATTCGATCTTTATCTGATCTGTGTGTGACATAAATTTAACAGCTTTCATATCCATGCAACAATGTTTTTTCCCACATAGACCTGGAACAGAGAGGATCAAACTAAGCATCGAATTTATTGCTAAGTATCTAATTGAGGCAGTCACCATGCATGGTTAGTTGTTAATACTGTTAAATTATGTAAATACTGTAATTATGGAGCAATATTTTAAATTTGACAATTACGAGTGACAAAAAATAGTGGAATTTTCAATGTTATGGAAGAAATGAAAACAGAAACTATGAACATTCGAAACTGGTTTATGGTTAGTGTTAAGAGATAGAGTCAGGGTTTGTATTTTGGTTTAGGTTTAGTGCTTAAGATAAGTGGCAAGGGTCAGAGTAAAGTTTGCTGTTACAGACATGCGACTATCAATTATCCATCTAGAAACACAAAAACATACTATATGCTAGCCTTATCGGAAATACAATTGATAGTACCCTCATTTGAACATCAGTAAAAAGAAAGGCTACTTTTAGCCACTAAAAAAAGGACAATTAAAAACTGGCCCAGAAATAGTTTGCGAAATATAGCCATATTGTTTGACTTTGCCTATTCAAACCGATTCCCCAGTTTCATTTGTATGCTATGTGTCCTTATCCTGTGTCTTTCCATATAGACATGTTAATCACACTATACACGCGAAATAATTTCAATCATAATAGATGCCATTCAGAAGTTGTTCCTTGGGATGTCAAATACTATTATGCATTGATTTTACTGGATTATATTAGGGCTGCACAGAAGATTATTCGTCACATGATGATGTTACAATTTGTTAGACATCATATATACCTAACGCAGTCTGTAAAGAGTGATAGTGCATCTAGAAAAAGAAATCAACTTGCAACTAACAACAAGCTGATTAACCAATATTTCAAGACACGGACAACTGTTTTAGTCCAATAGGTATCCCTCTAAATCGGCAAAATATGGCCCAGCACGTGAATTTATCCAACCCTGATCCAAACAGCAGATACTCAAACTTCCAATTCAGCGTCAACGATATTATAACCAGAATCATCATCATCATCATCATCATCATCATCATCATCATCATCATCATCATCATCATCATCATCATCATCATCATCATTAAACCATCTGTCATTAGACAGATGCCTCCTCCATGATACTCCAGATCTCTCTATTCTGGGCGTTGTGATGCCAAAATCTCCTGAATCACATCATCTCATTTTCAGCTGCATGTTATCCATAGATGTCCATGTTGTATGTTCTGATATTGTTTTTAAATTGTTTGATATTCTTGTTACATGTCTTGCCCATGATTATTCATGTTTTTTTGATTGATTTAAAAGTACTTTTGACACCTGTTTTCTTTTGTTATATCAAGTATGATCTTTTCTTGGGTGCATTTCTTGGGTTTTTCTTCAAGAGCAAATCTTTTGATTAGTTTGTATGAATAGATTAATTGGTTTTATCATATATGTTGTATAGGGTTCTCATACAAAACTTGCAGGGTTGGAGCTGGGTGGACTTCATGATGTGAGGAGTTATCGCTGAGCAAGTGCATGAACACACACATACACGAACAAGCACACACGCACAATACGGAGATATATTCAATAGCAGTTGAATTTCATGATTTGGTGAAAATGCTTTGCTGGCCCATTTTAAAATGAATAACTCTATTCTGACCCAATGAATCCTTCGGAAATTCATCCTTGCTCAAGAATCGAAGAGATATGGTGCTATTCAAAGATTAAGTTATCCACTCTCTAGTTGGTTGCAAAATGTGGTGTAATGATTACAGTACGGAAAACAAAATCCGCAAACCGACTTCGTGTATCAGTTGAGGTTGTTTGAGTTCACTTAAACTAATACCCTTGAGAAAAGCTTGAATTCGCCTTTTATAGGTGATTAGCAAGGCTGTTGTAATTTTCCATCCCCTTATGGCAGTCTATATAAGATAAGATTGATCTGACAAGTATCTTCCCGGCAAACCCAGTTACGGAACAGTGAGGGTTTGGACTCAGGCCAGCACATTGGGCCCTGTCAAAATCTACTGCACTGAAAACAATGAATTGATTTCCCATGAACACATCAAATACCATTCTAAATGTAAACAAACACTGCCCAATAAACCTTATTCTAGGGAAGAACAATTTATATATGTAATATTGATAGCCAAGGAGTCACTGCCCTGTATTGGACGTATATATTTCATATTCATGTATTCCCATCGTCCAGTTAAACCAAGTCACCTGATTGGGAAACTAGCTTCCAATCGTTATAGGATTTTAAAGACTTGATACTTCCCATAATTATCACATTCTATGGAACCTGGCCAAAGATTAAACTTGTAGCTGAGAACCATGCAAATTGCATAAAAAAATAATTCTCAACATAACACGGAGTGATCACAAGACAGTAAAATTGGCGAAAAAAACTGGAGCCACAGATATCATAGAAACCATGAGAAATTCTAATAGCAATAAGTTGACCATGTTACAAAAATATGGGAAAACTAATCAGAATCGTGACCCACGACATAGATCCCTATTCATCATGCAAAACTGAGATCGCGTGACAGAATAAACAAATCAAGGAAGTATTAGCTCTGCTACTCCTGTGATTGGTAAGTCCAGTGAATCTTGTGGAAGGTGTACGCTCTTTGACTAACGATGAAAAATGGTCATGGTGATGTACCAGGCATTCGATTATGCAACTCTCTTGGTCAGTTCTACTATATAACATTTGCTGACTTTTACAACTTTATAGACGTAACTATTTTCGTTAACGTTTTTCTCTCACTCCGATAAACTGGTCTATGTATTACCCACCCACAGCCATTTAGAGACGTCCAATTGTTATTTACATTTATCAATCTTTTGTCAAAAGCTGCAAGCATTTCTGTTGAAACTTTCATGAAAACTGGGCTTTGTTTACCTAAAAGCCGATGTTTTATGTATTTGAATGTGTCACATATGTGACATTAGACGACCTTCCTGTTTGCCGTGGGCGATATGATATGTCTACTTTCGCCCTGTCGCCGATTGTATTTCATCGAAATAATATATTGTGAATAATAGATTCCCCGATCAATGAAAAGAATTCAGATGTCACGTAAATTCCAACAAACTGACGATTGTCGAGGTTGGCCGAAGGGCAGAGAACTCATATACAAAACGAACGGTATTCTCTGAATTCCTACTGCTCAATCAAAAATGGCAAATCTAGTGTGCCTGTGAATAGTGATACACATGTGTCAATCTGTGTATCAGAACAACCACTGACGCAGCTCGATTGAACAAACACTGACTGCATATTTAAAGTGAATTGCAGAAACGTCATCAAACTTTACCTTTTAACAAGATCATATGCCATTTTAAAATCATGAGTAATCTGATTGACGATACTTGTTTCTATGAAGCTCTGAGGTGAAGCATCGGAGCTATCTGATGTAAGTATTGTATGTTATTTCGGGGAGAGGCAATAACAATCGAAGTATCCTACTGACAATCAATTGATTCTTCTAGTTATTCTCATTGTCCTCGTAATGTCTTCTTTCGGTCGCCCTCAGTTAATCTCTTCATATGTGAACAATCAGATTCTACATCTTCTGAGAGAGTCGAATTTCTGATCGAAATTCATAATGAATACGTCCAAGCATATACATTTATACACACATACACACACATATACACACATACATACAAGTGTGTGGGTGCGCGTGTGCGCGTGCACAATATGAAAGGACCAAATAAGGTTGTATTCGAGTCAGGTTTCAGACTTGATAAATTGTCAGCAACCTTTTCATAAATTCTTTCGCAAATATAACTTTAGGTTTGCACTTAGCATATATCGACCTCATCTACGCCAAGTTAATTTTTATGTTTACAAATAAAGGAAATTAGGCGAAGGTGCTTTCGGTATTTACAAGATTTATCTTGTTTGTTTATTTTAAATATTTCAAAATGAAAAGAATCAAAGAATTCAACGCATTTGCCTGTTCGTTGTGAGATATTACGAGTGGGGATGACTTTCTTTCTCGTTCTGATGATTTTGTATCGGTCCAAAGATCAATGCAGAATTTTCACCGCGAAAAATTGATTGACGACGATAGTATCTAAACTGAATAAATGGTCATGGTGAAATAAATGATCACCAGTTGCAGAATTCTGATTATTGTGTGCAAGAGCTTCTGGTTAAAAAAAACCAACGGTTTTCACCTATATATTCTGACTGACCCCTGGCAAATCTCTGGGAACTTCTGCACACTCTTTTACGTTATTTTTAAATTAGGTAATTGGTACTCACAGACAGAGCATCTCATTTCCAATTTTAAGCTGAGATCTTTTATATTTCAGTATATTACATACAACGGATTACATTTGTATGTACTATCCAATCGATGTTTCCCCCCTGTGTGTTATTGCGAAATATGATTTATCCGGTCGTTCTTTCATAGTTTTTCTACGTTTTGCAATGTTTTTGAACTATCTAGAACATGATAAGTACTTCAGTTTTCAATAAATCCATTTTTATTTTTAATAGGATAAATATAGTATTGACAGTAAGAGACTAGTTCCACGAATTAAACAGGTAAAAAGCATGTCCCAGAGGGTGGCCAGCACTCTAATATAGATAACAAAAAGTTACCTTTGGTTAATTCGACCTTAGTTTCATTCGAAAGATCCCATTAGGGAACTCACATACGCTCGAGAACATGACCACGTGTCCTGTTACATTTTCATTAATCTCTCTAGGGAAATGTAAAAGCCAAAATTCTAAGAAGGCTCATGGATCTCAGCAAGGTAAAAAAATAAAATTCATTTTGCCATTTTGAATAATACGGCTGTATACATATATATATATATATATACACACACATATATATATATATATATATATATATATATATATATATATATATACTTATGTAAATATATATATATATATATATATATATATATATATATATATATATACTTATATATATATATATATATGTATATATATATATATATATATATATATATATATATATATATATATATATATATATATATATATATATATATATATATATATATATATACAAACAGTAAGGGAGTTGATTGTCTTTGAGAAAATATCTATCATGACGTACCTTATTCGTATTTAGTTGCTCAAGTCAGTTTAGCACAAGACTGCAAGTGAAAATTGAAATCCTATCAATAGCAATGATCTGCAAAACTAACATGTTATCAATTACTCGATAGAAAAACTTCATGATTAGATCTTAATGATTTTTGTGTACCCCTTTCTTTAAATTGATAATCTGAAAGATTAAAAAATAATGAGAATATGATATATAGACAACTCCTATACCAATAGTTGTTGACGGACAAGAACCTTAATCATTGTTGTGTTCATACGTATCGAAAGTAGGAAAAATCGTCGAATTTGCTCTCAGTTAGTAATTTTTCCCTGCAGCAAGCTGTTATAATAAAAGAACTGCAGTAATAGTAAAGTTAGTGGAAAGCTTCATATTATAAGTCTGAAAACTTGCTTATTTACACCAATTCTGAATGTAAGCTGATGTTTGAAAATAACAAAAAAATTCATGCATGAGCAAGCACGTCTGCATGTTCCAAGAGAAAGAGGAGACAAGATGAAAAAAGAGTGAGTTTAAACTAGTTATACATATTGAATGATATTGATAGAAGAAATGTCCATATATACTTTTATGGTACAGGTCTGATCAGGGTTCCAATAATGATTGTCACGTGGTTAATGTCATTTAGCAGAATAAAAATGCTTGGGGACGGTGATCGAACAAACACTTACAGGAGAAATTGACCGATGGAATTCATACCTTTCTTACCCTTTTGTTGTCATCTAAACGGTATCGTTAGCTCATTTGGTAAGAGCAGGGCTGCGTACAGGCTTACTCCTGGTGGACCCAAGTTTAATGCATGCTCGACGATCATTTGCTCATTTTTGGCCTGCCCGAATTGCTCTTGAAAAGTTGCCGTGTAAATATGGTACATCGATAAATATGTTTATAATCATCACATTTCGTCGTATAATGATATCAAAGGATAATGATATAAAAATCAGATTATTCACTCCGTTGGTTTAAGGGGCACCTTTATTTAAGCCTACGATCTTAAGATAGAGAAGCAAATGATATAAATGTGCTCTTTGAGCTATTGATATGCTAAGGGTGTCAGTTGGGACGAAAAAGACGCATATAGGCTATTTACTAGTAAATGAATGGTTGATCCCCACACAATCCTCATTTCTTAATTTATTCACAAAATCTGTGGCCACTAAATTTGCAATAGAATAACTTCGATCCCCAGCATGATATAGTTCCTACATGAATTGCTCCATAAATATCCCACCCATAAACATATGTTCATATGCTATTTGTATAGTAACGGGATACGGATATTCGGTGAGTATAGAATGTTTATCGTTATAGTGATTATGGGTGTACATGTATATGTGTGTGTGTGTGTGTGTGTGTGTGCATTTAGGGATGGGTATATATTCCGACAGAATGATAATAGTTGCGTTGGATTATACCGTAACTCTACAGGATCGCCTATTGTTACACAGATATTGTATAATTTAGCATGCTCAACGTAGACAGAATAACCAAAAAAAGAAGAATCAGCCTGCAGTGGGAATCGTTCCTACGACTCATATGGTAGCTACCTCAACGTACCGTAACCCTTTATATTGAGCTAAACAGTGGCCAGTAGTGCAAAGGGCTAAATAACTGTTTTCGATCCAAATTTTCATCTCATTTATTCTCCTTTTATTCGTTTCTTCCAGGGCAAGATGAACGGATATATATGATCGGATATTTGATTATAAACTGCGTTATATCATCTAAAAGCTCTTATTTAGGTCCGCCTCTCGTCGATACACTGTCAATGTATCATTCGGCCTCAAAAACATAATCAAAAGAAACAATTGATGAAAACGGTGCTGCTGCAAGAATCGAATCTGTGACATTTGGGATAGCTGCTTCAATGTGGCGTTACTGTTACCAATCTACATAGTTTACTGAGCTAAATAGCCACAAAAATATCAATGGACAGTTTTTTTCGATCAGATTTCTAATTTAGTTCGATGGCCCCATTTCCTTTAATTGTTTATTCAATTTAAGCTGTTTAAGCCGAATGATACATTAACCATTGAACGTTGGGAGACTGCTTCGTTAGAATTGTCGCTGTTTTTTTCTTCATGATATAATGCAATCCATGATCATTTTGTTATCAAACAAAATACATATATACATATATATATATATATATATATATATATATATATATATATATATATATATATATATATATATATATATATGTATGTATGTATGTATGTATGTATATCCATTCCTTCAAGCATAACAGTCGCATAGAAATATACTACTGAACCAAGAATATACTGAATGAAAATTCAGAGTGAAAATTGATATTGGGCTTTTGCATTACAGGAGGCTTTTAACTCAATGGTGAAATAACATTTTCTTAAAGCTGATACTCAATCAGTTGTGGGTTCGATCCCTGCAGCAGCCCCATTTCCTTAATTGTTTCTCCTAATTGCTTCGTCAAGGCTGAATGATACATTAGCTGTTCCATGGCAGGAGATTATTTGAAATGAGAGTTTTATTCAAAATATTATGCAATTTATATATATATATATATATATATATATATATATATATATATATGTACATATATATATATATATATATATATATACACATACACACACGTATGTATATATGTATATATCGATAGATAGATATATAGATAGATAGAGGGAGGGAGAGCACAGATTCGGGGATCGAAGATCAAATAGTAATCGCATTAACATGGCTCCAAGCAGTGTGGAACATATCAATACTTTCTGTAGATTTACATTAAATATCAAATATTTTTTCAATTTATTTGGCCAACTCAATTCTGTACGTCTTTTATATCGAATGAGTTTTGGTTGAAGAGATCGATTCCAAAAGAGCCCGTAGGTGGGCCCAGATGGTGTGCACGCCGGACTTTCCTTTCTATTGTATCGATGTACATAGGCAAAACATAGTCGATAAAGAATGGGCAGGCAATTGCATCTCGAACAAGCAGAGGTGACATCGTTTCAAGTATGTTTTTTGGTTGCAAGAGCTGTTGTTCAAGTGACAGTAGAATATTGGAAATCGAAGCTCAGGAGGAGTGACACAAAGATAGAAAATGTACATGGGTTGCGTTTGAAGAACTGATTTGACTCAGAAACTAAGAATAATGTTATGCACACAAGAATTGTATATATTATACAATATATGGAGTGATTTAAAGAAAAGCGGAGCATTTTTTTAGAAAAAAAAGAAACAGGAATCAAAGATATCAAATCAATCAAATGGGCAAGTCATTTTGCAAGAAAGTCCGACAACTGCAGGACATGACTCGGGGATACTGGCAACGTGATGCCCAATGGATTGATGACAAGGTTTATCTCGACAGACGGTACAAGACTGCTACTGCTGCCGCTGATGATATGATAGTGAATATAATGGAGAATAAAGGGGGAAAAGGGCAGATATAAAGCCAATTAAAGTATAATATGATAGACTTGAGGAGTGATTTGATGAATGCCGAAACAGAATCTCGAAGAGAGACTTCGAGTCCAGTCAGGTATGTTTACATTCACTTAACAGTAATGGTGTTTGAACAAAACACTCAAATACTTCTTCTGCATCCGGCTCAGGGGACATAGCAGTGCAATCGGAGCACACTGCCCTGTAAGGATATTAAAGCTAAAGTAGTTCCCTTTTGACAGGAAAGGTAGTCATTACCAATGGTCCGAGGCACTGGTAAAGGAGGAGGAATAGGCATTGGACTAGCTACTCAATTCGATATAGACCGACTTCCCGATGTAACTACATCAAAGTGGTTGTACACCTATAAAACATGATGAAAATGGAGTAATTCTTATTTGAAAATGGATTGTAGTTGCTTACTATTGCTGGATTGTAAAATGGAAATATACATGCACTAAAATTCACGGTTAGTCTGAGGTAAACAAGCTAGAAAAAATTCAGGCTAAATGCAAAAAGAAGATATCGTAGTTTGGAGAAAATTACAAAAACAAAAAAATAGATTTTCACGAATAACTACTGCATTCAATTACCATAGTCATCAATTTTTTGAAAATGACTCTTCGTCAGACACGCCATCCCGAACTGATGTATGAAATGAAGATACACTACAGCGATTTTTATCATATTTGTAACTTCCAGATGATAAACTGTTACATATATTACTGAAGGATCTAAATTCTGTACATTTTCGGCTTCTTACCGTAGAAGAGCGAAATATCCTACTTGTCATTTTTACGTTCTCTATGTCAGTTCTATAACAATCATGTAATGATTCAAGTCTTTAATACTTAGTTGTCAACTTGATCAAGTAATCCTCGCTTTTTCTTGAAAATTCCATCAAGAAAATATCAATGCGTGTTTTCTAAAGAACCATAATTGCTTTGATCTTTGTGAACACAGTTGCATGAATGGGATATTACATTTTTCCTTCCGGAATTTAAGTTCAGTTGGGGGGTTGCAGATTATCTACGGTAGCAGAATGTATATCGTGAAACACAAAATTGAAATTTGTGTTAATTAAACGTTGGAAGAAGAAGAAGAAAAAGGAGAAGAAGAAGGAAAAGAAGAAGAAGAAGAGTATATCAAAAGAAAGAAAGAAAATACAAAGAAAAATGAAAGAAAGGAAGACAATAAAGGAAATAAAGGAGCGATATACAGGGGAAAAAATCAAGATACGGAACCATTCAATGTGTTCCTTAAGATCTTAATGGAAGTGAAAGATTCAGGGAAAAATCTATAATAAAAAAATCCCCAAACTCTGACAGTAAACCAATTTCCTACCAAAACTGGTAATTTCTGCTATGGTTATTGGGTCATAAAAATAGTGATTCAAGTAATTGAAATCTGAGAACCCGGAATGTTGCAGTGAAGGGAGACATTTTTATCTTCTTAATGTAACAGAGATGGTGATATATTTAGGATAACCAGTAAATTACTTTGAAAGGAAATAAACTTGAGCCAATTCCGAATAAGGGAAGCGATCTTTTTTGTTTTTCTTCCAGAAGTGTCGATCTTAGCTGCATTGAACAGATAAATATTAAGTATCCCTCTTATAGAAAATCTATTTACACACCGTAGAATTCTTTGGAACCAACATTATCAATTATCCAACCAAAACATTAGTAGTTTCCTTTTCTGGTAGTAAAATCATCCGAAAGTGTCCATTTACAAGATAATGACTTGCTTTTTTTAATTCAACTACGCATCTCTACTAAACGGTTCTTGGTCGGGATTTCGCTCCCTATTCCATTAGACAATAGGAATGAAAAGCAGGAAAATGGTTGAAACAATTAAAAGATATGATATCATTATAGAAATGATGCTGTTATAGAATGTACGATTTTTTTTAAAGTCAAAATGATGCACAAAGGATGGGATTGATATCTGCAGATTCTATTGAAAATGATACTTGTAAAATATTCCTGTATAACAGCATTTTCTAAGTATAAAAATCACTTGACGGTAAGAAAGATTATGGGGTCCTTTCTTCCTCCTCTTCCTCTTACCTTCTGTCTCTATAACCATGAATTTACACATCATTGGATACATTGATTGTATTTACAGATAGCGTAGTTATTTTTTAGTGTTTCGGTCCAAAATTTTGTCTTCTGCTCTCAACAACATCCTCGGTACGTAATAAAATGATATATTACAATGTATTCTCAAATCCTTGAGGAACTCGAGGACGCTCTGGTCACGTAATCGACAAGATATGTTGTCTGTTAGAATTGTAAAGAGTTTGCTAAATAATCCTCAGAGAGTGATTTTTGGGGATATACTTACTGGAAAAAAAAAGGCCTGAGAAAAAAAAACAACCCGTGGCCAGCGGTTGTGACCTTTCTTTTATCCTTTTACAGTAATACAAATATACGTATGATATATAAACAGAACAACATCCTCGAAGTCAATAATTGAAAGACATAAGAGTCAAAATGTTTTCATTCTAAAAAATTCAATGGAAGAATAGATTTGGTCAAAACAATTCCTATTTATGACATAACTGATGTTTTACACTGGAAAAATATCTAAAATGGAGTAAAACATCAAGAGAATTTAAATGTTACTATTACAACAGTCGATATGAATACTGATTCTTACTCAAGCAGTTAGCTAATGGTGTAATTGTTTCCCCTATTTCTGATTGGTTACCCCAAAATTCAGAGTTGCATCTTCATAGGACGGGACTGATTTGGTCACCGTTGACAAAATTAAAGAATACATACGTTGGATAATATTTGGATTTTTCACGAATTTCAAAGAAATAATCAAGAATTTGAGACATGGAAAAAACCTACCAGTGGCTAATCTTCATTTCGAACGTAAGTTGCAGCTTTTAAAAGCGCAAAACAGCAACAGAATTGTTATATTTAAACCAAATATATTGAAACTATAGAAATCAAGAGGAACACTTTGACAAATTTCCTTTAATAATTTATTATTGAATTAATTTGATATTAGGATCCATTTTTAATGCCACGTCAATCACCTTCTCTATAGCTATATTCTCTGCCGAATCTCAAGTTATATAAGATCGATGAATTCAATGAGAAATACGTTTTGTCGACTGTATGTTTTTTTTTTCAACAAGGAGAAAATTACGTACATGATATTCATATATTTAAACATATCTACACGCTCCCAAGTTGATGGATTCTCAGTTTAAATTGAAAACCATCATTGAATGGCTGATGGAATTATTTTCTATATGTATCTATTTAGTTTATCTGGTTTCTATTTACTGAAATTTATAGCGAACTGGAAACGATTCATCTTCAAATATTTGAATTATTAATTACATTTTAGTATCTATCTTTTTGGCATCGATTCATCAACATAATCATAATTTTCCTGCATATTATATTCAAATCAGAAAAGTGAAAGAGACAAACGCCAAAAGATATTTGGTTTCCTTTTCGTGTCTTACAATGAGTATTAAGTAGCAGCAATATATGTCGTTGCTTTGGAAAAATAACTTCAAATATAACAACACATTACCCTTGCATTGGACCCCTAAAGAAATGGAGAAGAGGCAAGTTCTCTCCGATTTGAAACCCTAAACATTCCCCCGAAATTTTGATACCCAAAAATGAAAATCTTCTCCTAAATTTTGATCCCTGAATAGGAAACTATCCCACCCTATGATTTTGACTGCTGAAAATTGAATGAAATCTTCCCTCCAAATAAGAAAAAAATTACTCCCCTGTATTTTGACTCTTAAAATTTGAAAGTGAATCCTCTGCTAGAATTTGACACTGATGAGGGAAAACCTCCCACAAACAGCAGCAAACGGACTCCCCTCTCGACTTTAGTCCTGGAAAATGTATAATAATCCCCTTTTAATAATAACCTCTGAAAGCAGGAATCAATTCCCTACCCCGATATTGACCCCTGAAACCGAACAAAAAGTACAGTAGATGTTTAGGATAGAATGCAGAACGCCCCACCACAAATCAGTCCCTTATGAGAAAGAAAAACAGTCACCCTAGATTTTGATTTTCAAAAGTGAACAAAACATTTTTTTTCTTCAAATCAAAGATTTGAAAATAAAAGTGAATTTCATCGTAGAATTTGACTCTGGACAAAAAGAGAGAAGAAATTTTCCTCCATTTTGATCCTTACTAGCTGAAAGAAATTCCCTATCCTATTCCTCTGGTAAATGTTAAAGAATAAATTCTACCCTACAATTTTGATCTTTAAAAGTGAAAGAAATTTCTCCTTTTTTTTTTACCTGCAAAAGTGAAGAATAAAATTCTGCTATATTTCCTACCCTGATATAAACACAGATCTCAAGTTCCACCAATAAAAGCGAAGAATAAAACCTCCCTCCATATTATTTACATTATCTTTTATTTTAAGATTCTCTTATTTTGAAATTTGTTTAATAATGAGGCAAGGGGTTCGAAAGCATAGTTTCATTGTTGAGGTGACCCCCTCTTTACCGTCTTGGTAATGTTTTTTTTTTCTGTAAAATCAATTGATATGTTTTGAACAATTACATAAAAATAAGGTTCTCAAAATATGACGTTGCGTGAAATGATTTCTTTCAAAGAATGAATTTGGTCAGGATAAATGCTTTAATGTGACATCACGACATTTTAAACTGGGAATGCAAACTGGGTTCTGGGTCAGAATTAAAGTCATGTTGTGAATAGAACCATCCAACTCGTGACCATTAAAATATTAAAAATCACTCTACATATTTTGCACGTTGAAGTCCTACAAATTTCAGGAGTTCAAATCATCAGTTCTGGTTGCAATGCACTGTTTTGGTGTTGAGAGACGAACATAGTCCCAGATAATCACAAATATGTCTATAGATGATGATTATGATGATGATCTCAGAACTAGAACAATCCATAACAGGTTATTTAAAAAAGGTTGGGATACAGGAGAACATTCAACAAGTTTCAAGCAAAACATTTTCTTTGATCTCTTTGAATCATTTGAATATTTTTGCTCATTCACAATAACTACCACAACATCAGTGTCAGATGACAAGAAAAAATTTGGGAGATTTAAATATGGGATACCATAAAAATGTCTGATGATATAGAAAAGTCAAATGATTGAAAAACGTTAAAAATTGAACCTCTTTCAGCAGTCGATGCGCCGTATCAAAAAAGCACTATCAAACGACAAATGTCTGGCAGTTTCAGGATGGTTTCATATATTGCACATTAACTAAACGGAGCTGCCTTTTCCCTTTAGTAGTGATTCGGTGGTTGGAATAAAAGGGCAGTCACCTTGAAGCTCCTGCAGTACAAAGTCACCCAGTTGACAGTCTTTGTTTTCTGGTCACAGTAGTTGATTCTGAAAAGACAAGTTTTGTATAAAAGGGAATCACCGTTTCTATTTTGTGATGCCCCTTTCTTTTACGTTGCTCCGAAACTCGCCTTCAAAACAATCAGGTATTTTGAAATCGACAGTCGTTCATCCTCGCCACGTGGCCCGCCCTGTACGGCTGGAGTTATGCAACAGTGTATTAATGCTGAAAGTGCTGGCACCTTTGTAGTGTTGGGTGTTTGTAATGAAGAACTGATTTACTCTATTAATCAGTAGCAAATCATAGAATGAGACAGTGCCGGAACAGTCATGCTGAATACGACACCTGGTATATAATCATCCTCTAGGTAATGACCAGGCATGATGTCGTTAAAACCTCGGTTATCTTAGGATAACTGTTATTTTCCTTAAATTTGGTGTTGCATACATTAACATATTCACACTCATATATTGATATACGTAGTCTAAAATATTGTTATTTCATATCTATCAGAATATATTAAAGCATGGGTGTGAATGAAAACTTAATCCCATATGTGAGCGTAGATTCAACCATCCATACCCAGAAATTCATAATTATATAAAAGTCTATACCTATTACACATAACCTATTATCATATATGTTCGAATAATATGATATTACTATGGTTCCGCTTGGATTCTCAGAATTAAAAACCAATCCATCTCCATTCCTTGCAATTTGCAATTTTTGTCGATAAAAAATTGTTACATCGTTGCAAAAAAAAAAAAAAAAAAAAACAATAAAAAAAACAAAACGTGTTCGTATTTATTACATTTTGAATAAACTCCCAACAGAAGTTTTTGTTTGACGATGAGGATCCGTCAAACAGAACTGTCAAAACCATCATATTTCAACATCATCATATTTCTCTGACTCTTCATACGTCCCAAGTATATGCTGTACCAAGTGGGTAGAGGACTGAAAAAGGTTAAAATGACTTTAATATCCACTTTTTACAATGTTTGGATAGATCATTATCATTTAGAAAAATTTTTTTTTTTGGTTCAATTTATAATGTTACCGTTTAGTCCACTGGTTTACATTTGGTAGCGTTCTTTTACATTGGCAGTTTTTGGTGATCACTGCCCCCAAAAAGTCGGGAGAATTGACTCATCTATTGACATCTCCTCCGTCTATTTCGTTTTTTTAAATTCATTTAATATCCTGGACTCGGTGTGCCACCAAAAGACATTGGTCACATGATAGTTTCTATGGTATAACTAACCCGGTCTGTCTATCAATTATCTGCTCAATCTTTGCATGATGTTCCCATGGATCGACTTTTGAATAGATCTCAGACAGGCGCTTCACAGATGAATTAGAAAGTTAGATCTGGAAGAAGAAAAGAAGAAATATATCACGCCTTATCCAACAGCTATTTTTAAAAAGAAATATCCGTCAATTCTGAATCGTAGAGGAATTAAAAAACACTCAATCAAAAAAGGATATTGTCCATCTTCGTTTTCAGTGGAGAGCTGCCTGTAGAAGTTTAACAGGGGTATAGAATTAAGTTTCGGTCCAATTCAGTTCAAACCAGCTGGTTATTGAATATTCAATTTGTAAGCCTTGGTAGATAGCAATAGGGTGACGTTGTTGGCGGGAGATAGAAATTCAATTTATTTTCAATGCTAATTTGACTGGCAAAAATTTTAAATAATGGTTGGCAAATTGGTTGGAGTGAACATAAGATGATTCTTTATATTCAAGTTTACCAAATTTCGCTCTGCAAAATAATTGGTGAACATTTTCAAACTTTAACCATAATCATGTTTTCAGTTGATATTGTATGTTTTATTTTAGGGAAGCGATCTTTTGGGGAAAGATCGGATTCATCATAAAAGTTTGTTATTTTGTTGAACTCAGTCAAATAAACTACATAGGATAGAAGTTGGAGGGGAAGTGGAATATCTGCATATATACATATAGTAGTACTATTCAATTTTATGGTAGAGGTGCATCTTTGTTGTAAATTTACGATTCAGTTTTACCAATCAATTCGGCATTTTTCAGTTTCCCATGCGCTTTTGGTCGATTGCAATTTCGACTGGTTGTTCAGGTTCATTGTTTTACCATCGGGTTTCCTAAGGTTTAATTTGGTTGTCAACAATAGTATTAGAAATCCCATCAATTATTATTATAGTCTTGGTACATGAGCCTTACTGATATAATTGATGTGTCAGACTAACAGTATTTTTGTGAGTTAAGCAAATTCATGTTTCACTCCAATCACTGTGACTAACTCGAATATGTTTTTATGCTTGGCAAGCCACTATATCTACTGTGTTGGATCTTTGCATTAATCTGTAATGTGACCAGGATTATCTGAAATACCTGTGGGTACATAAGCGTTGTGAATATGCCTGAAATATATTGTGTGTATAACTAAATTTTGAACTACTCTTCAACATACCGAATCTTCGAATTCTTTTTAGATTAAATTGAGATATTAAGACGTGCAGATATGTTATAGTCTTATAGCAATCGCTTAATTAAATGATTAACTGATCGTCTTGCCTCGTTACTCCTTGAGTAAATACCCTACAATTTGTTGAGTATTATACTGTTCATTGAACAGTCGAAACTTATCATCCTTGTGTGTATTACGAACAAACTTTTGACGTAAGACTCTCAACAGTCCGTAGAATTTCAATAAATTTGTTGTATAGCTAGATTGCAACTATCGGCAAAAAATACACAGCCTTCACTATAATGTGAATCAACTCGTCAATATCCGACGAGAGTTCCTTTTTCAAGTATACGTGTGGTGCGATTCTGTTGAGGTATATGTCCTTTTACCGATGCTAATATCCGTTACAATATCTCCCCTTTTGATTATACGTGACAAATAAGGATTATATGAAAATGATGCTACTCACTTGAAGAGTAATATCCGCTTTCGTTTTTATTATGCAATTTTGGGAAATGGAAGTGACTCTTCACTTTCCCAAGTTTCGAGACTTCTTAGATGGTACCATATCTAACATTCTCAAAAGCTCTGAATGCGCACACAACACTTGCACACAAACACACACAGACACAGACGCACAGACATACACACACACACACACACACATTGGCAAAAGATGATAAGGACGTTGGAGATATGTAGGTTTATGCAATGGATATTCGAAGTCTACATTGACATTCATACAGACAGATATATACACAGAGATAAATCACAATATTTATTTCGCTAATACACATAATTACACACACGACAACAATATATATATATATATATATATATATATATATGTGTGAGTGTGTATATATATTGTATATGTATCGATTACTAATTAGTACTTTGATATATATATATATATATATATATATATATTTATATATATATATATATATATATATATATATATATATATATATATATATATATATATATATATATATGAAACAATACAGAGTTCAGCCAAATCTTAAGTCACTTGAAGGATAGGATATGTCTAACACTTTGCTAAAAACGTATCTGTAAATATACAGGTGATTTATAGTTTAATTATCCTCACCTTGTATGACACGTGTCCCTCCTTTGACTCCAATGTCAGTACACGCATAATTTTTTGCAGATATGAAGTGCCAATTTTTTAGACTTTCTGTAATTTCATTCAAAATATATATAAGAAAGGATAAAAAAAAACAAAAAGCAAAACAGGATTTACTGATACCCAAGGAGAAACAATCAAGTGACCAACGTCTTTAGACAGCAGCATCCCTCGCTGGGGTAATCGATTAAGTACTGGAGAGAAAGTTTTGTCAGTAAATGAGTTACATCTGTCTCTTTTGTTTTGGCAGTGGTCAATAAAGAGTTCTGAGTTTCCCAAAACAAAAACTAGCAGGCACCAAGTAGGGAACTAGTATAATATAACACAAAATATCAATAGAACATCTCTCCGAGAAAAAAAAAACTATTGGGGATTTGAAAAAAAACACACCTAAAATGTTTGATTTACACGTAATGCGGAATGGCTCTTCAAGTTTTAAATCCTCTTGCCCCATCTTGCTGGCCTGTGCTCGTGATACATACATTGCCAACTAGGCAACTAGACGATTTTGAAAACTGGAGAAACCTACGTTGACATTTTGGGTGAAGGTTTTTCTTGATACTTTCTCACATAAAAGAAGGATGCAAAAATGGATCAATTTATAAGAAGGTACAAAAATATAAGATGTGACTGCTCCAGACGTAACACACTGGGAAGAAGCAGCTCAGTCGGAGCGGCAGAAATATTAGATGGCTTTTTTTGTCTTTCCGCACAACAGTCGTGATTAAATGCTATTGTGTTGAAGACCATTGGAAAGGTCAAAATCATGGCTCTGCTCAGCTGGAATGAAGTCATTCGGCGGGAAAACTGTTTCCCCCAAAATATTTCCTGGATTAACTATGAAGTGCATTATTTTCAAAAAGAGATTTCAAAAACAAATTGATAATCATAAAGAAGAAGCCTCTAAATATCATAATGTTATCAAATGGTTTTTGGTGTAACAACTAACCTCTCAAACACTCAATTCGAAGAGATCACAATAAACGGCGTCATCTATATATTTTTTCGGCTGATAGTCTAGAAGAACCTACCCAAAAGCGATTAAATTCTTTGGCTTTCTCTGGTTTTTGTATTTTTTTTTTGAGAGGATTGCTAGATGAGTAGCATGTCCGAAACGGAATATTATGTCCCGTGCTGATGATGATTATTTGATTTACGTTAGAGTTGGTATCGTCTGAATTGTCCTAATACCATTGTTATTTTAATTTTGAACGGAATCAAGATATCTGCTCAAATATCCAATGTGCCATAAATCTGAAAAAAAATGTATCTGCCAGAAGTACAAAGATGAATTATGATTATTATGACTTTTATTGTAATTGTTTCCTCTACCTGAATTACGAGTGGTTTCTTTCACTAATTAACAGAAGCTGTTGCATTCTGACAGTGTGAGTCGGAATGAAGAAGCTCCCGGTGATTTGGGAACTTACATTCATTTTTTCCCGTAGATGTTTGGTTCAACACACTCACTGTTTTGTCATTTTAGCTACAGGGATTTTGGAATAGGGATTTTAAAAAGTTGTATATGTTAAGATAATTGTCCGGAAATGTTACAATTTTTCTTCGGACAATGAGGGAAAGACAAGAAATAAGCCAAATAGAGATAGATATTCTGCATGACAGGCATATATACGTACGTCTCATGGAGGCAATAAATTCAGAAAAAAACGCACATTAGAGCTACGTTTCCCCAAATCTCCTCAATGAATCCTGGTTCAATAATCGTGTCAAATGATACAATTACAGACGGTGTGGAATCAAGGTAGCTCAGCATTTGAAAGATGAACTGACATTAAAGTTTTGAATTTAGAAAAACATACAAGTGATACTTCGAATATAATGTTTCATTTGACAGGTGCTCAGTATCAGAAAAAAATAGACCACTATAAAGAAAGACGCCCAAATTGGTTCAGAAGAATCGATGTATAATAGTAACTGCTCTCACCAAGAGATAAATATAGAATCAATGAACGACCTAATCAGATGAACCAACCTTTGTATAAGTAACCAATTCTAAACTGAAATGCTTCATCCATGATACTAAGCGGCTGACTCAATCAATGTGTGTCGTATAACTATACAAACTAGTACATCATCGCCATAAAAACTTGATTAAGATAGTTTTAGTTATGCTAACTTGAATATAAAACGTGTAAGATGACCAGATATTGATAAGTTGGGATTTGATTTCTTGATCACATCAGCTATAACAAATGATCAAGGGTGGTAGATATTGAAAGCTGATTATGAAGTCGTTTCCCTTTTCTCTTTTTTTTCCCCATTTATCTATGCACTTACTTAATCATTAATTCATTTTTTTATTTACTTATTTAATGCTGTTTTGTCACAACACATTGCATAATTTTTTTCTCTGGAGTAAAGACCAGACAGATCTGAATGTTGTTTAGTATCTGATACAAGTGATCAGAAAAGAAATAAGGAATACGATGTCGATTCACTTGTGGCTTTTCTGTTATAAACTCCGACGAAAAACTTTTTTTTCAATGTTTTCTCCTTTTGCAACTGATTTAAGTTTAGGAACTTTGGTCAGATTAGTGGGTGTTAAGGTTGAAATAAGAGGATGGCACCAGAGGAAAGAATGTAATAAAAGTCATCGCTTTTGTCTTTATGTTATCCAACATCTACATTGTCCGTCTCTGGGATTTTTTTTCCTCACCAAATCTTTGGCGGATTTAGAGGCAAAGCTTTTTGTCGAGGCATTAGTCGATGGTGGCTACAGTGCGATTTATGACACCTGAGCGGATTCCATAGAATCGAGTTAATTGAATGCTCACTCCGCGTCGACTTGAGGGTAATGGATGTCACCGTTGGGGTTGACACGCCTGCCCTGGCCTGGGTGTGGATCAGTGAGGTTTTCATACGTTCGATACAAGATAGCCTTTTGTGACTTTCGAGTAAATGACTTTTTGGCACGCTGAATTACGATGTCATTGAAAACTAAGCCGTTGTACGAGCTGACGGCATGATTTATTACGAAAATGAAAAGGATAACACAAAGGTCTTTTGGTTGTGTCAGGAAATTTGTCAAACTTGGAGCAAGGATGAAATTCTTCACGTTCACAAAAGAGATTATGTGTATGTACTGATAGTTCGTCTGAATTTCTGCCCGTGTCTTATATCGCAAACGTTATGTTCGTGTTTTCTCAACCTGGTCAACTTTAATTCGATGTCATTATTGTCTCTATTAATTGATGTCTGTTTCACGTTGAGGTTTCAAGCAGGGAATTTTGCTGATCAAAAGTCATTTACCGTCAGAAGTAAAGACTTCAGGGCAATCTCTTATTGAGCGTAAAGCTTTATATCCATAGGAGGAAGTACCCTCGGCTAAGAAGAACAGTGGAAAAAAATATAAAAGAGATATTTACAAAGTACGTAAGGACGTTATCAAGTGGTATTGGATATTTTGAGAATCGGTTGCGTAACTTCGATTCAACACGGCAGACTGTTGGACACTTCTTCATTTTACAAAGATGTCAGGAGGACTATTCAAACAAAGCAGGTATTGAGTTGCCTTGTGTACTGTATGACTACATTATCCACAATGATCGAGCCAGTTGATCAGCTGATATACAACGACAAATTTTTCAGGTAAAATTTATCAACTGTGTTTACCTTCCCGGTCTTACCTGAAACAATTATCCTAATCCCTAACTTCAACTAATCTTTCACTTTCACTGAATGCTGGCTGTTTATATAACCTCTGATACGGCTAATAGGATTTATTTTTGCATCCGGTAAATATGATGTTTACATACGAACGAAAATGTATCGATGTCTACGTTTGGAGAAAAACATGGTCATTTTACAGGAGAAATACTGATCCATAAAAACACGAATAAATTTTCAACGGTGTTACCCCGAAAATGTAGCCAAGATCCCATGCGTACACGATCACACATAAGCACGGAGACCAGAAGAGAGAATCATGTTGCCAGCTTTGCTGATGGGTCAGCCATTTTCGTGGCGACAATGACACATAATTAATCACATTGATCAGATATACACTTTTGACTTGTTGATCAACGATAATCTATTCAGATTTTCAATATCAAGATAATTTTATGCTCAGTCCTACATATTTTGCAACTGAACACCATTATTAATGGTAGATTTTGGCCTTTAAATTGAAGTTTAACATTGTCTTCACCGAGATTGCCATACACAAAGCTTTCTCTTTGATCTTAAGCATTTTTATATGAAATAAATCGAAAAATCAATATATATATATATATATTTATATGTATATATATATATATATATATATGTGTGTGTGTGTGTGTGTGTGTGTATATACTTTTCTGTATAGAAATTACAGATATAAATGAATAAACAGAATATGCATGCACATATAGATGCAACATATACATATATATATATATATATATATATATATATATATATATATATATATATACGCGTGTATATCATATACATGTAAACATATGCAAAATCAGTGAAGTATTGATGTTTTTTTTCTTTTTTGGATTTATTTATTCATTTATTGCCAGAATATTCCAGACGTACGGCTCAACATACTATCCGCTTTGAATACGAAAATATATATGAGCACCAGGTCCGAGGGCAAGTAATTCATCAAATTCATACACAGTCTGTAAGTCAAATGCATGAGCCCAAAAAGAATTCTCCCAGGCAGCCGCATCAAAAAAATGGATAAAAATAAAAAACCCGGAGTTCAATAAAAGCGAATATCTCTATTCTTATGTTATTGCACTTAGACTAGACAATAACTTTTTTCCATGGGTTTTCATGTGGTCTTCCCGTCGTCAAGACTTTAGTCTCTTCGTCATTAATCACTGTCATCTGGCCGACATATGATAGAATGTATCGTCTCATTTTATTGATTTGTTGTTCCTATTATCCAGTACACACACGCACGCACACGCACACACACACACACACACACACACACACATATATATATATATATATATATATATATATATATATATATATATTCGTGACCCAAGCAGCATCACAGAAGAAATGAATGATGAGGGTTTTATGAGGCCAGCACCCGCCAATTATGTTTTCTGTTCTTCATAAAAAAACAAACACGGAAAAGTAAAAAATGTATATATATTATGCTTTGTTCCTTTGCTATTTCAATCAGATTCACAATCTCTTCCCCAATTAAAGAAAAATGATGTTTTATTCCAGCCTTGTATTTATTTTCCATCTTCCACTGAGACTATGTCCTTTGTCTCTCATTTTTCGATAGGTCAGTCCTGTCTAAATAATTTTCCCTCAGTCTGGCAGTCAGTAAACTATTTCAATTTTTCTTTTTTTTTCTGGCATCTCATTTAACTCTTAAAGTCATAAATAAGTTTGAATGTCATCATTGAAGAAACAATCTTTTGAATAAATGAATTAACTTCTCAGAATTCCATGAAAAAGAGTTATATTAAATTCATTGAAAAGTTCCACTAATTCTAATTCAATTAATCGAAGAGTTTCACTTACAATCACAAGCAGTCCATGAATTTGAGAGTTAATCTACTGCTGCAGATTAAAAAAGCTTAGTTGGAATTTGAAGTTTGAAATTAAATGATTTCCTCTCATCTCTTCCGTTGAATACTTTTTCACTATTCATTTACATCTTTATCAAAAATGTCTCCCAGTATACCCATCAGTCAAAGTGTAATCTTCCTTTTTGCATTTCGGCTCTTCTACTTCATCTCTTTCTACTTTTGCCAGGTTTGGCAATAAATGCTATAACTTGATTCAGCTACTAGTTTATGATCGTTGACAGTGTACGAATAAAAAAAGATAGTTAAACAATCATAAAAAGAAAATACAATACTCAGGTGGTAATTTGATAAAACTTCACGCTTATACACCGGCCTATTGTCAGGGTTTCTTGCACTGAGTAAGACTTCAAACAACTATTTGTTCCAGTTCTGTATTCGACGCTACAAGATTAGTATACTGTCTGCTTTTGCTCTTCAGAAAGGGCCGGTCTCGTTGATACATTAAGTCGTATTGATGTGTTTGTACCATTCGCTTAACACATTCATTGTTTTGATTGAATGATTATACAGTAAACAGCTTATAGGCGACCTATATGGGGCGCTCAGTGCTTTTTTGACATGATAATAGCTTAATAACTGCTCATTCAACGTCACTTGCTAAGCTGGACAATGCATAGAATGGAAGAGGGTTCTGAAAAAAAAAGGCCTTTTGTCAGAATGGTAATTCTGGACCTAAAATACCAACATATTTTTCAAAATATTTTCATGAAAGATCTATTATTTCAGATAATCTTACACGATTCTTTTTAGATAAAAGTGGCGATAGATACTTTGTGTGGATTGTAGCGCTCAAACTTGAAAATTAGTACCAGTATATCTATTATGAAATTGTTTTTTTCTAACTTTCTGCCTTATTGTGGTAGGTTCATTAATAACTTCTACATTCTCCTGAGGCTAGATGTTTCTAATCTATTTTATGTGTTTGTCTGAAAAAATGACAATGATACCTAAATAGGATTTATCCTAACAATATTCATCTTTAGATGGATTTATTTTCACATTGCTTCGTTATTCTATCCGTGTGTATTTTTATGTTTCTGTTCTTCTCTATCTGTCCCTGTCTCTCTATGTCCATCCGTCTGTCCCTCTCTATCTCTCTCCCCTTATATATATTGTTGGCTTCTTTGAATTACTTTGGTACCTAAGGAGAGAGCCTGCATGCGATGAGCAAATAATTAGTCAGATCAAAAAACACCGTTGACGAGATTTTCGTTTGATGAATTGGAAGAAGTGAATTACCGTCCAGAGGCATCGGTCAATACAAGGTAAGCGCAAACATCATCCATCAATTGTCAAAGTCAGTAATTGTGCTCGAGTACTTCTCACCGCTACAGCTGCTGCTGGGATAGCAACAGCAACTACACAAGGTGCAGAGGGGGGAACACCAAGAACGAAGGACTTGGAAATCCAATCATTTGTTCGTAATGCAGACACTAAAGATTGAAGATTTCCCCATTGCATCAAACAGCAAAATTAGACGTATGCATCAATGCACAGTTGCATCCTCGAGTGACTTGAAGGATCTCTTCCCCAGGATGGGGTTTATTTGATGGCATGAAAGAAAAGACTTGTTGGTTAGGAGAACAGGAAATTAAGTCATCAGCGTACAAGACTGGCGTGAAAGTATTCGAACAGTTGCAATTTCGGTATGAGCTCTGCTGTTAAAACACAAAACTAGCATTCAATGAAATATCCGGACAAGAACGTACAGCTTTGTATCTCTTTCTATACGTTTTGTCCGATGTCTTCACCAGATTTTATTGTATTCACTGATGTTCTGATATATGAATGACTGTTATTCAATTACAAATTTATCAATGCTGTGAGAAGAGACAGAATAAAGTATAATGGTACTTTGTCAAGCCTGTGTTATACTGACGGTGAAAATGGAACTTATTAGATAAAAACAGGTCGAGTTGGTCACTCAATAAAAACTGCCATGTGACCAATATCTTTTCTTAACATGTCGTGTTGGGGGTGAGGAATTTAAACATGGAAAAATGGGTGAGCAATGGATATGTAACTCCTGTAGTATTTAGTTGATCAGAATTTTAAAAAAAATTGATTTAAAGAAGAGAAAACGGTGAATGCTGCTGGACGCAAATTAATGATCAGTTTAGTATTAATTTATATTGCTGATTGATCCCCCTCACCGAAAAGTTGGAGCACATTTAGGAAAAATACATTTTCTGAACATAATAAGTAAATGTTGAAATGTTTAGCCCTATAGCTCCATCGTTGCAGTCCGTATGCGGGATAAATGTATAGTCAGCCAACCAGCCAGACCAATTTGAAAACTGAAGAAACCTATGTTGACTGTTTTGATGCCAGTTTTAGTTGACTGTTCCGAATATGCCTGTAGTCAATGAATGGAACTGAATAAGATTATGTGAAACATGTATCAGATAAATCCCAGGAAAGTTTTTCCAAGAGACTTTAATATACAATTTCACACTCGACAGAATTTGGACCAACAAATCCTTAAATTGGACATGCTTGAGCATTGGAAAGATAAGTCAAGATGCCAAATGTTTCTGGCCCGATTTCTGTCAATTTCGATGCTGCACATCTATCTATGTTAAACTGAACTTCTGTCAGGCTAACAAATGTTGTTTTTTACCCTCCTTATCAATATACTGCTCTACGTACTCAGCATTGCTCCGCTTTCCCTTCGAGATGTTGAGGATAATATACGAATAAAAGTCAGTAAAGGATAGACATTGTAGCTTGTTAACATTATAGATTCACAATTGGTGCCTCCTGAGGCCAATTCTGATTTTATTGTTGCACGTAGTGTATATTCTAGTCTATCTGAATTAGACAGAATGTTCAATGTAATCTATTATTTCCCTAGGAAATATTCAGACAAGTTTCTTCCTGCATTTTCTTATTTCCATTGTTTTGCATGCTGGTCTCCTCCCTACATTGCATTTGTTTTGAGATATCTCTATTTTTTTTAGATTTCCCCATGAAGTTTTGCCTTGAAAGGATGCTGAAATTTAGACAATGTTGATTCCATAGAAAGGTATTTTTCAATTTTTTTCTGATCATGAAAGTAATGTATTGATTATATATATATATATATATATATATATATATATATATATATATATATATATATACATATGTATATATATATATATATACATATATATATATGTATGTATATATATATATATATATATATATATATATAGAGAGAGAGAGAGAGAGAGAGAGAGAGAGAGGGAAAGGGAGTGATTGACACGGACTTAAACACATGCACATGTAAACACACATACACACAAACACACACACATACACACAAACAAACACACATACACACAAACACACACAAACACACACACAGATATATATATATATATATATATATATATATATATATATATATATATATATATATATATATAATCAGACGGATAGAATCAGAGAGATGGGTAGAGTGACGAAGAGAGAAAGAAATATAGAAGGCAGAAATCTCGATACCAATGAATAATAATAGTCTAAATCTCAATTAGAACTGCATTTTAAGAATTAATGTATATTCAGCATCGAGGTTGCAATTAAATACCTATCAATTAATTTGTATAATTGATGTGTGCAATGCCATAGAAAGGTTTAAATCAAGAAATCGATTTGACCGGCCGAAAATTTCAACTTCCATTCTCTAAAGTTCCTGAAGACAAATAAAACCATCCGTCACTAGTCTGAAGTTAGCTGATGTTAATTCAACTGGAATGCTGGAGCAACATCAGGGAAACTAAACTTTTTAGACATTATTAAGACAATTGAATGTACATTTGAGTCTTCATGACTCTATACATACGTCAAGTATACATGAGCGTGTGTGTACCAATGTGCATACACATGTTTATGTTCATATGTTTATGCCTATGCGAGAGGATGATGGAAGATTTTTAGCGTTGAGTACAGCACATGGGTTTCCAAATTATCTTGCTTGAAGTTGGTATAAAATTTCTTTAAATTTGAATATGATGGGCACACGTACTTACTTATTATTACGGATTGTTGCGAGTTCGTATCCATCTCATTGTATTCATGTCTGTACAATTTCTTACAATAGAAGCGTCATAAATGGAGCTGTTAATGAGACATCTGACAAATGGTACTAATTGACTTTATCAACTGACGAGACTTGACAAATTTAACTGACGAACATTATCAAATGGAAAAAAAGTGTGATTGTGTTACAACTGACATCACGAATCCAGATTATTTCTATCGTAAAATGTAATCAGTCTATTCAAAACAGTAGTGAACGCAGTTAGGATGATTCGCATACAAATAACAATGATATTGATATGTAGATATATTTAGAATAGAAATGGTAGAAAAAATGTTAGCCTACTGTCGATAGAACCATGAAACATAGTTGCAAGGACGAGGTGAATCTTTTATGATTTCTTCACTACACAATTGCGTTTGCAGTATCCCTGTATTTAACCTTGTGCCACATGGTTTTTGTGGGGTTTCGGACGGAAAGGAAAGCGTGGCACATTGACAGAGTAAGTATAAATGTTTGCAATGGATTTTGAAAAAAATAAATGAAGTTATCTAAGTTGATTAACATTGTCATAGAGTGACATAAACGGAGGAAAATAAGTTGATTGAGTTGAATTGAATAAATTCCCTTTCTGCAAACACAATGGTAGGCAAAACAGAAATGACAATTATCCGTTATTTCAAACTACAGACATATCAAAGTACTATTACGGGAAAATTCATGACGGTGTAGGGGAGATAATGCTCTATGGTTTACATTTGCAAAATGCCCAAGCTGCTATTTTACGGAAAAAAACAGTAACAGGCACATAAATGCCAAAGAAGATAACTTTAGGATTAGTCATGAGATTGATCAATGCCTCATTGACGACCCCATAACATTAAATTTGATATTGCATGAAGGAAAAAAAAACTCCCAGAAGTCAGGTGAAATCAAAATAAACTCATTTTTCCCCTAACCACAAAAGTTTGAAAAAAACTCACGTTTTGACTATTCAAATAGAATAAAATCATTTAAAGATTGATTTAATTATTTTAATCGTGGTTCAGTATATTAAATACCTATTTTTTTTATTATATAAAAACTGCCAAGTGATAGTCCATAAAATAGTGTCCAGTCCACGTATGATTCAAATGGAAAAACTGTAGCCATAGTGGCTGATAAAGTGCGAGTTCACGTAAAGTTATGACCCAGGCATTCCTACTGACTTACTGACGCTGTAAAAGCTAATGATCAAAATCCTGCTCTGAATTCATATGTGCCGTAAACGATGCCATTAACAGATGGAAAATGGAACTATTTCATCTAGTGAGTAGGAATTGAAAACGAGCAATAACATTTTCTTCAGCCACTGATTGGTTTATTTTTTGTGGAGCAAATTTTCAATGAATAGGAGGGCTGCATATGTCACACATACAAGAATGCAAATAATTCAGCCACTGAGCTAAATGTTCAAAAACCACCGAAACATCTTTCTTATTATACCCAAGTGATAATCTGATCTATAATGTTTTACCTCAAATGACATTTTTACCAAAATGGCTTTCAAATTTTATCTATTAACTCCTCGAATAATGAACGAGCTCCGATCCCATTTGATATGTATCATTGCCCAGTTGGAATATCACTGCTGCGTGATTTAAACCCACTGGATCAAGTTTAAAAGAAGGCATTGGATGTAAAGTTCAATATTCCATATCATTTTTATATGCGAAAGAAATGCATGAGTAGAAATAAAAAGCAACAAATTCCACAACTATACCGTGTTAAAAAAAACAAAAAACATTCCAAAGTATATTCAATGCTATTTGATACGGGTGAGTAAAATTCCAGATTCTACGACGAATGGATCATACTGTACTGGCATCATTGTACACAAAAAGGCAACACTACTTCCTCATTCACAAGCCGAAATTTCAAATATGAACGCTATCTGTATATTTTGAATAGAAATTCTAATTTGTATAGTGAACTGTTTGGTCTAACAAAGGACACATACAAAGGAACTGCGAGTATTCCGGTAAGCCAACTGAAATTTGAAGAAAAAAATGATTCCTGCACAGTTGGTGAAGTGTCTGTGTGTGTAGGGTATATCAAAATTCCACGATGAACAGCTACATTGACATCCTATATATACATGGATAGAAAAACACAGCTATTCTAGCCATTAGGCCTTTATTTTTCAAACACCACACCTACTTAGTGAGAAGGGGTGCAAATGTCAAGTTTTCACTCTTGTTTTCAAATCTGAACTATTTCAGTTCTCCTGACCTTTTCTTTTTTTGTCTGAACCTGGGCGTCATTTTTTTTAATAATCGTAATAACAGGATTTCGATAAAACTATCATTTCTGAACCTGGACTTCATCAAATTTTGGAAAATAAAGATAATCCCCTCATATGATTTTGACACAAATGTTGAAAAAAATCCTGTAGTATGATTTGAACAAAACTGTATGAGAAGAAATTGGAAAAAAAAGTCATAATAATCTCCGAGGTGTTTTTCTACCATTATCATGAAACGAATTGAAAGCAAGCAACAGAAAAACAATCATCTAACTAAAGTTTTTCTAAAAAATATGATGCTCTTTAAAACACACTCACTTACACACACACACACACACATTCACACACACTCGCATATATATATATATATATATACATACATATATGTATATACATATATGTAAATACACACACACACACTCACACACACACACACACACATATATATATATATATATATATATATATATATATATATATATATATATATATCCTTTTTTAAGAAATGCTTTTGGGATCCCTGTAAAAACCCATCCATGAGTTTGTGACGGTTTGTAAGTACTTGATCCTATTCCGTTGCAAAAGCAATGCAAAATCCTTTTCATTTATTTTCTGACAGAATCTGTACGTAAATGATCTTTATAAAGACTGCATTTACTTTTGTAAGTGATGCAGCATAGTCATTGTAGAGAAACCGATTTGTAAGTACATAACACACGTAGTGGCCATGTTCTAATTGAGCTCCTATACACTCAATAGTAGCAACGAACTCACTAATTCAGGATTTTTTCGTAGCAGTGGAAGGTCAGCTCGTCAGATTTCTTGCTGTAAATCCTCTTTAGTTGCACCATGTTGAAAGTAAGTTGCCTCAAAAGCCTGAGATATTGTCAACAGTTTGTAAGATGGCAATCCTCATAACATCTTCCAATTCAAGCTTTAGTTAATTCTAAAGGCGTTTCAGATATTAGATGTAGTTGCTATATAACTATGTTCTTTTACTAAATTGACAATTCCACATAGAGCAAGTGGTATTGGAGTTACAAAATGATAAGAGTCTACAAACAGTGTCTTCCATATGTGTCCAACTTTTTCGGTGGAACAAACGCTTAATATCATCATGAGAGTTGCAAATCTTGCATTCCCTTTTGAAGTACAGCATATATTCCATGGATACAGAAAAGGTCTACTTTGTGCAGTAGTTCTCTGATAATCTGAAATCACTGATGTGGAAATATCAGGCTACTTTACAAACTTTACAGGCGACTTTATCAGATTAGTTTGGTTGGTTGACGTGAGCAATTTTTGAAGGATCTTGAACTACTGTCACAATGCAATGATTGAATCCTCATGGGTCAACTAAATATCTTTTGGGTTGTTTTTTTATATTATATTGACTAGCCGAATCATTATGGGGGTTTAAACTTTGTACCTTGTATCCTATCATAGCAGACCTGGGACAAAAGTGAATATGGGTTCTCTTTTTTTTTTCATGTTGATTTTGCAGTATCATTAGGATCCCATCTATGTTCTTTAGAGAGTGAAGGTCCATCAAATGTGTCAGGGCTCACAAGAACATATTACAGTTTTGTGTGTCAAACACAATGTTTTCAACAGTGCCTTCTGCGGCATCCCTGGCTTTGGTATGTTGCTAGTTGAGATTACCAACTGTTGGATGTATTGTTGTATGATTACGATCAATTGACTAAGTTCACCACATCCCACCATACTTATACCTGCATAACATAAGATATTGCAATGAGGAAACTCTCCATACCTTTTAAATTATGAGATATTCATCAAGTATACCTTGAATCAAACGTTAATTGAATTTTACAGGCATTCCTTAACCTTGTTTTATTCTAGCCATTTTTCTTATTTTCTTCTATGGCTTTCTAAGCCACCTCTTATCGGTGTATGAGATGTTTAATTGAAGCAGCAACACAAATATTATCCTTTTTTGAAATTTTCAACCATGGGGGTGCGTATATGAAACCTTGATCTATTTCAAGATTGATTTTATATCCACCTATTAGTGTGTTCTTACGGTTCTCTGATCCTTATTTATTGGAAAAGCTAAAGGCCCAGTGAGGTGTGTTTCTGAAAAAAAATAATCAAGAGCTATTCATATTTCCTTGCAATCTGATACCATAGATTTTTTATCAACGTTCAGGACACTTTTTTCAATTACTTTTGGGAGTAAAAATGGACCATTGCTGGGAACTTGCCGCTAGAAATGCCTTCCTGTGCTATATAAGCCTGAGAACATGAAGGAAGTATTTAGCAAACGTGGTTTTATCTACATGTGTGTGAATCTCCATGCCATACATATCTTTGAAAATCAAAATCATATCTTCTCCAAAACACAGAATAAACTGAAAGGATGGTAGACCTTTCCGAACACAGCAATTTCAAGAAAAGGGGATCCTTGTGAGGGAAGACAAACACAAACAACCAGCAAAATAAGCTTCAAGATCATCATTATACAACGTGCATCCAGAACTGTCAATTTCTCATACGATTGACTAGAGTCATCAATAGTGGAAGATCTAATGGAGATCGAACCCAATATTATTTACAAAACAAGTATAGCTTGCTGATCATCGATTTACAAAGTGCATCCTGATCCAATTCTCCATTTCATCTTCTCGGGAATCTGTTTGTCAAATCGCATGTAAATTTGAATAACATATTGCTGTTTATATGGGATTTTTTTGGGAAAAATACTAGATTTTCCACCAGGAAGGAGGCATAGTTTGCAATTGTGATTATGAGTGTTTTTTTTTTTATCAGCAATCTAATTTATACATACGTGGAAGAGTGCAGTGTCATAGACAGCAAAATAGGAAAATCACACGATGATTATCGAAGATTGTGCTATGATTGTTGAAGATGGATGATGACATCCTGTTTCCTCATCTCCTTTGAGTATGTGCCTGAGCAGAATTGCTTTATTATTCTAACGTTTACAAAGTCGAGAACTGCTACCGTAACATGACCCTACGGTCGCTATATCATGTTGTTGGGTTAGGTTTTTTTGTGTGTGTCGTTAAATCATTGGTACAAGATTGGCCCTCAAATTCAGAATCAAGTAACTTGTACTGGGGTGAGTCGGGCTTAAAAGCTTGGGTAAGGATGCATAGAGACAAGCTCATATCCAGAACGAAGCATAAAGTTCCTCCGTCTATCTTCTCATCGGTGTTATTTAGCCTCACTCTGTTCAGATGCTGCCAATAGATAACCGACTCTATTCTAATCTCAAAATGTTCTGAAAAGTCAGTGCCAACGCTCTTGAATCAAGTGTTAAGATTCGAGCTTTTCATAAACCATTTTCACAGTTATTCAATAGATCTTATATAACAATTGGCTTTAACTTCCTTCTATATAAAATGTTACCTGAGGTTTTTATCGTTCTTATTTTACTAACATACATAATTGAATGCTGAATTTTATTGATATCTGCCAAATTTGATTTACTGTCATGCTATTGCTCAGAGCAATGTTTGTTCTGGAGTTTGAATCCTGACCTATATAATGCAAAATTTTTTCAATCAAGTTAATCTAATGACTGGTGAAGTCTGCTTTGCACGCTTGTTTACATGCCTGTTTACTAAAAATGTACGATACTACTCCTTACAATGTATTTCGCCGCTTATTTTTATTCTTTCAATATTCCAAACAATCGAAATATTTCCTTGCTTCACATAAAATGTGGCTATTTTTACATAAAATAAATTTATTGAATATCATTTGAAATCAGTAGAAACACAGATACAATTTGGTATGATTCGAAATTTTTAAACCCTTAATAGCCCTAGTATTTACGCATGAAGTACTCTAATTTCCAAGTACGATCACAAATTAGAACGTTGGAGAGGTGCATTTATGGAAAGGGTCAGACTTTATTGTTTATGTGTGTATATATAGCGTAACTACCATGTAAAAAAAATCTTGTCAGTCGTACGGAGCTGTAATTTTAACATATTCAGTCCTCTTATCTTCTTTTTTTACCATTTTAGATATTTGACATTTAAATCAGGATTATCTAAAGGGATTTAAGTCAAGGGAAATCATTCATATTCATAACAAAGAAAGTGTCATAATATATAACTCCCTATTTATTTTCATTACCTATCTCAAAAACAGTTGATGTTTGCACTGCCCTGCCTGAAATAAATGACAAATTTGAACTTTGTACAATTGTCAGTTGCCGATCATAGCGGTGTATGATAACTCATATAAATGCTCAAAACACACTGAATTTTTCAATTATTAGATGATACTATTGTAGCCTATAACATCAACGCAACTACAGAAGAGAATTTCAAGCGTTGATTATAGATCTTTAGATGTGTGAATATAAATAGCAAAATTAAACTTTACGGAGAGACCATACCTGTCCTTTATGATGATAGCCGTTCATAGTTTACGATGTAGGATTCCAAGTGTTAACCGGCCTAAAAACGAGAGTTAATCTCCAGATTTAGTAACCAGTTTATCAGCTTTTGGCATTTCATCTCTATGTAGTCCATGAAGAAAGATATACGGTTCTTGGTGGTCAGGCATTTGGCGTATCGTGATCCATGTATGGTAGCCATTGCGTAACCCTCCCTTTTTGTATGTAGCTTTTATTTTGAACGACTCAGAACAAAAATCCAATATTTGTGAATCCATTGTCTCATTTAATGTCAACTCCTTGATGATCCAATAAGTCCCCAAACAACTTTTGTTAAGGTGATTTTCATTTTTATCCATATCTCTTCAAAGATTAGTATAACTTTAAAAACATTTGGGTACACTTGAAATCTTCGGACCTTGTGCAGCATTCTGTTTGCACTTCCTCATGTGCAGCCCAGAGAGGTGTGCAGCATTGCAACAAGAAAATGCTTTTCTGCTCCGAACCTTGACCCCGGCTTTGGTCTCAGATTTGTATGCAAACCATTATTTCGTTAGTAGTTTCTAACACATACATTTGCCAAGATATTAATCAATATATTCCTATGATATGTTCAATCAATTTTGAACTGAGTTGTCTGTTCCAGATTATACAATTGATGGTTTTATTGTTATCAATTCATATTCATTGCCTCTTCCAAATCCAAGTGCCAAACATTTCCTTTCCCTTTCAAAACACTTGAAAGAGAGGAAAACATATTGAGAGGATTCCTGCAGTTTTCCGTATTGTTCATCATCATATTCCTGCCAATCAAAATTCTTAAACGCTTGGCCATTTGCCAAACAATAGTGTACAAACTGCTAAATCTCTTCGGTATTTATAAGCGATTGAAAGAAGTTGAACGTCACTAAAACTCTTCAGTGGCGTTTGTTCAGTCGAAAGACATTTGGGGCTTTGCCAATGAAGGCATCAGTAATTTGCCATGTTCTCTGAGGCAAAGAATAGAAAGTGCTGATCATAAGAAACACTTATCAGAGCTTGGGGTGGTTAAATGCAAATAATCTCAAAAATTAACTACTGTCTACTTACATGTGGTTGTAATTTGGCAAAACAATTAACAAGGCAACAGTTATTCTGTCTCTCACTTGATGTGGTTGTATCGTAGGTTGCAGAATCAATGAGCATGCCATAAACTCCGATTGGAAAAAAAAGGGTTTTATTCATAACACAATGATAAAATCACTTCCTTTTTTAGCAAAAGTTCAAATTATGTCAAATTAGCAGAGTCAAGTGACTGGCATAAGGATAATTTCTAGCTCTTAGCATATATTTTGAAGGGGATTCATTTTATAATCTCATAATTACGAACCTATAGCGTACCGAGAGCCGCTCAAGATCATTTTGGAGTGTATGCACAACGAAGTGGATCATGAGCTCTCTCAACAGGGACGTCTGTTGTTAAGGCCAGCAAAACACTGCTTTCGATAGTTCTATGTATATCTAAAGTTGCCCTTCGGACCAAAAATCGAATTTCAGCTGAATCTGACAATCTTAGGGGCAACTACATTGAAGGGAAGTATGAACAGTGCATCCCAGCCCCATGGCCATATGGTCTTTGTGAGTAAATATTTGCCTAGCTCTGACAGCGATCTTCCATTAAAATTAATCAATAGTTGGTAGAGATTGAGTAACCTCCCTCCAAAAATAAGATGAATAGATTGAGTCGAGAACGTGTGAGCATCTTACTAAAACTCACCTAATATACATCCGTCCATATGTGGCAGTATAACAACGGAACCATGCAACTTATAACTATGAACAGTGACTCTGTGTACTAAGGGATCCAAAAATTATGTATGCTCAGGACTATGTTAAGAAAAATCAGAAAAAAAAATGATATTGCAATATCAGCTTTAGAACTGACCCCGACAATGATGATCTGATTTCTTTCTATCTATCATTAACTGATATCTAATTTACCTATGTTTTGTTGTATTCTCCTCATTTTCTTAAGATATTTCGTCCAACTGCCCATGGTGATGATGATTTTCAAGTAAAATATATTTCAAAAAACATATTCAACTCCTGATCATTTAAGTTTCGCAAATACCAATTAAGCTTTCTGTGAGAGAAAAAAAAAAACAGGGCAGAAATTTTTAGGATAGTTTCTTACAGTTTTTCTCTTAATTTTGAATGAATAAAAAGACACAGTACCTTCATAATAAGATTGATTGGGGATGTTCTTTAAGACAGGCATGGGAAAAGATAGAATTGAATATGGAAAGTTGGTATCACTTCATCTTGGGAAACTTGTTAGTTACGATACGGAGAACAGCAATGAACACAAATGACATCATTACTAAAATGCACGAAGAGGAACCGTTCTGCAAGAGAAAGAAAAAGATCTAATTTTTTAAATGGGCCACAGTCAATAACTTTGAGATGAGTCATTAAGATGCCCACTCTTGTTTGGGCGATCCAATCTGTTCTTTTTTTATATATATCTAATCTTGACACAATATTTTCGTTTGCTAAAATAGAAACAAAACGCAATATCAGGAAATTTTGTTGTTGCATTTGAATTTTATAATGAATACAATCTTTGCGTTACAGAACAATAAAGACAGGCCTTTAAAAGAGACGCTCTCTATTACGGATATTGCATATTATACCCGGAGAAAGACGTATGACCGAGTGACCAAAATGTCATTTAAGTGGCAAATGCCGGGAGAAGAGATATAATTGACAAGAGTTGGCAAATTAGAGAGGACACAGCACTCGTTTTGTGAAAACATCATTAATTGTTGTAAACGCACAGATGAATCAGTCAGAATAATTAAAAAAGAGTATCACAGAATAAATCCCAAAAGACATGAATTGGTATATCAGACCACAACTTGAAACGCTCAGATGGTTGCTCGTCATGGCTCTCCACGACATCGTTTCAATCATCTTCTATTTGTTCAGTCTTTGGTTTCTGTTTTCACTGTGAGCGTTAATTAGTCCGACAGTCCCCTCTTCAGTAAGCATCTTTTTTAAATTCTTCCGTCAAATGATTGGAATGAATAAAAGTCTACAAAAGTGCATTTTAGTGAAAATACTACGGAAAATGTAGGCTTGTTGTTACTTGATTCCCAGCAATGACCACTAAATACGTCTGCGCTGAAGGAACTTGATAATAGTTGGTGTTCCAATGATAGTGGTGCTTGGGATAATGATCTCGAGGAAAAATAATAATCTTTATGACAATGTTGATATTATCGAGTGAAATTCGAGATAATGATATCTTAATCTTATTCATAATAGAGCGTAAAGAAACTAGATAAAGATAATGGAGTCCCTTTGATTCCCTTTTATAAGTGAAGAAAATGACGAGAAAATTAAGAAAATGGAAGATAAGAAAGGAAAAATAAATTATTGATGAGAAAATACAACAGATCTGGTCAGTCGTTCAACGGAGACTGTCACATGATCATTGTCCTTCGGCAGTATGCCATGTTGAGAAATGGGGTGATCAATGAAAAAAGTAATTTCTCTTGCTTTCTGTTGCGCAGTTATTGCTAAATAAAGTCAGAATTTGAAAAGAAAGCCAACGTAAAAGCTTCACACAAATCAAAGGACCAATCTAACAAAAATTGGCATGAATTTACTTAAAATGTTATAGCAAATAGGAAACCTATTATGGTCAGATTTCTAAAAACGCAAAAGAAAAGTACCAATCATACATTGAAAGAGTGAATCTTGAAATTTTGAACTTTTCAGCTCCAGTGGTGCAACTAGTACATACATATATACATACATACGTACATACATACATATATATATATATATACATACATATATACGTACATACATATATATATATATACATACATACATACATACATACATATATACATACATATAGAGACTGCCAGGCAGCCAGACAGCCAAACCATTTTTGGAAATATGAAGAAACCTATGTTGATAATTTGGCGACAGTTTTAGTTGACAGAATCGAAAAATATAATAAATAGTAAATAAGCCACACGAAACTGATACAAAAATCCAATTAAGACTTTCGGAAAAGCCAGAAGGGAATTAAATCTTTCATAAAATATGTTTTATAATCGAAAAAAAAAAGCCTTTTATCCAAAAACTCATTACGTCGTACTTTGCGCTAATACCAAAATATAGAATCGATTTAAGATATATTTTAGGATGTTTTCTATTGATTACGGAAAATGAAAATGGTTGAGTACGGCAGGGGAAGTGACACACTCCAGCTGATTATGCTTTTGTTATAATAATGAAATATAATAAAACCGATTTACTGACGGTAAATGAAAAAATGCACACCGTCTACCTCTTCCTTTCTTTCATTGTTTTCTTCTCTCTCTGTCTATATGTCTGTCTGTTTGTCTATTTCTCTATCTGTCTATCATCTATCCATCGATATACATACATACGTACATACATACACACACACACACACACACACACACATATATATATATATACATATATACTCAAATACGTATACATATCTATATCTATGTATATCTATCTATTTATCTATCTATATATATATATATATATATATATACATATATACTCAAATACGTATACATATCTATATCTATGTATATCTATCTATTTATCTATCTATCTATATATATATATATATATATATATGTATATATATGTATATAGATATATATATATAGATATAGATATAGATATATAGATATATAGATATGTATATATATAGAGTGAGAGTGGGATAAAAATTTCGATATAACAAAGTGATTGGGGGAGGGTTGTGTTTCTCATTCTAGGTGGTTGATCATATTCATTGAATGAGAAGTAAATCAGTACTTAAAAGACATTTCGATTGCTCCTATTCCGCCTGCATAATCCTATCCTTATATAACATCAATCAATAAATAATTATTAGATTCGTAGCACATTCCTAGTTTCAAGGTCCAAACTTCACCTGATCAAAAGGTAGTATCTGTTTCACTTTTCATTTTTTCTGTTCATTTTCATAGTTTCCTTCGTCAATTTTAATTTGATTTACTTTAAATTCATTTTAATTCGAACTTATTCGATTCATATTTAGTTTTTAATTGACGAATGAAAAATTGATATCATGTCTGAATTTCAATGATTTTTATGAAATTATAATTTATATACAAAACCAATAATTTAATCACTCAAATACGACTCAAACAATTATATGTTCAAATACAAAAATCAACAATATTTTAGATAAGGATGAGTTGAAACAAGCTTTGTAAATTCATAAGTCAAGATGCTTTAGTATAATTAATTGATTTGCTTTTTTTCAGTGTGTGAAATATGATCGCAGATAAGTTTAAAATTCAAAAACAGGAATTATATGTCACTCGGTCACAAAATTAACATCTGTTCCAGTCAATTGAAAACAGTTTCAATTTCATATTGAATTTCATCAAAACAATAATTGAAATGGCGCGATAACGCCATTTAAGATTTAATACAGAAAGCTAAAGTTATGTTTCGTCTACACAAACACGTTATACTTTTTGCTCATTTTTGGCCTCACCGGGTGAATGATTATGATTTTTAGATTCCTTTATTGAGAATTCGGTGAGAGTAACCTTGGTGTCGCTATGGTCGGAGATGTTTTCGTTTTGATTTATTGTTGTTTTTTCTTCTGTTTTGTTTGTTTTTTGTAGTGTGTATGTCTTGCTGGTAGTTATAACTTACCTGTAAGTTACATGTCAAAAGGTGTTGTTTAGTCGTGGCAGTTATCTATCAGTGGATGCTAATTTGTGTTCTAAAGGATCTTTCTATCCAAACCTTTATTTTTAGATTAAATTTATTGTGTTTATTAGTGGAGTGTATTGTTCTTTAATACTTGTGAGGAAATAGATAATGTTGATGGGATGTTTTTTTTCCGGGTGACAGATGTGTGTAAACTGCGTAGCTTCAAATTTATCTATGTATGGATTGTTGAGTTATTTCAGTCAATAACAATTTTGAGCAAAGCCACCATTTTAGTGTCATTTCATTTTTTTTTTTTCAAATTCATTCACGTGAGGAGGCCAAGAGAGGACAGACACATAAATATATTTCTGTAGCAAATCTATTATCGACTCTATTACCAGCTCTACTCTAAACCAACTAAATCCTTGGGGGTCAAAGTTGAACGAACCGAGCACTCTACGAAATAAATCCATCATGTATCAGACATTGCTTTATATTATGTTATATTATATTATGCTGTATTTCAAACCTGACATGTACCATACAAGAAAGAAAAAAAGAAAAAGAGAGAGACAGAGAGAGGGAGGGAGAGAGAGAGAGAGAGGGAGAAAGTAATATACAATGAAATTTTATGTAGCAGCTTTTAACTTGAGTTCCTTGAAGGTTGGTCGAAAATGTGAAAAAAACGGCCATAATTGACCGTCAGAGCTATCTTATGTCAATCGTTGCAACTTCCCCATGAACACAATTTCCTAATCAGTATGATACAGTCGTATATCTGATTTGAATGAGCCAAAACCAACTTTATTGAAAATGCAGATACTGACTTGGCCTTTAATTAACCGTCAGGGGTCACCAGTGAACAGCATCATCTATATTTCATCATTTTGATCATCGGGGAAAGTTACACACGTACACATATTTGCACTGTATAAGGTGCATCAATCTCCTTTACATTGCCAAAACCGACTTCACCATGACAAATGTGATATGACCTTGAATTGACTTCGAGAGATCACCAGAGGTCAAAACTGCCAATCCTATGTTCATTCTGGTGTGAAGTCGCATCCGTAGAAAATTTTGTAAGCTTTCCAATGCTGTTGTCTACGTTGGATTTGAGAATTTCCAAATTGATTTGACCAGCAGCTGTACAGCGCTGTATAAGAGCCTTTGCAAGGTTTTCTCGTGACGATTGTGATTGCACTGACATCCGTCATGACATACTGACACACATGTCTATGTAATATCTCCAACTTGTGTATAATATTCTCTTATTGCGTCCTTTCTGCACCAGATCTCTCGTATGAAAATCGTGTGCATCTTACACCCTTTGCAATGGACCGTGCATAAATTCTTGTACTATATTTCTCTGCTTTCATATTAATTTAGGGTGTTGCAGGCTCTTGTGCACTTGTGGAATTGTTAGTAGACTCTACAACCTGCTCATCAGGTATGCTGAAGCTTTGTTCAGCTTACAGCACTCGGTATTGTTCAATGGTCACCTATGATACTACTGAAAAGGGTCGATGTTGCTCGAATCCGGCACCGATCTATGCAGTGTGATTTGGTCGTAAACCGTTCGCCTCGAAGAGAGCTTTCTCAACTTCTTCCTAATGCCAAATGCTTAGCAGGGATGCATGGTATACTATATTAAAAGTTTTTGACATGGCAACTGTAGATTGAATCATGGCTTCCCAAACTGGGGTTATCTATACACATCTAGGCCACAGAGATCGGTACCACTACTTTTGAGCGTGTTTAAAATGCATCAAAGCACCATTTAGGTCAGATGCACCTGAGACCGGCCGGGTATAAAAGTCAAAACCTTGCATAAATCGATCGTGTTAATTCATGCCTTGGTAATATACATTACTGCACTTTTCCCACCTGGGTCTCTATATTTATTCCACACATATATTGCAAGCCATATTGTAGACAGGTGTGCCTTAACCTTTGACTACAAATTCCTAGCTCTCAAATTACTATACGAACCATATTGAGAACCTTGTCTCCACTGTAAATAACTGGTCACCAATTTATCGATATTACATTCTATTGTCAATGTCGAAGGATGTAAATTCACCGTCAGGTGAATATCAACCATAATTAATTCTCAATGCGAGGTTTTCGTCCTCTCGCTACAATGAAAGAAACCTATGCCTTTGTGCATTCACTGTGATTACTTGACAACTGGTCATTTTACAATGTTAACGTTCACTAGAAGTATCTGCCAGAGTTGTGTCGAGTTCAAGTTGTTTGGATTACCAATTTTTGAAAAATCTAATATGGATGAATAATTTTTTAAAGGAAATATATAGATATTTCTTCTTAGATGCAGTCGATCCTTTTCTTTGACTTCCTCTGTTTTAAATTATCAAGAATTATTTAAATCAACTGAAACCCAAATAGCGAAAATATCACGTTGCTGTATATTGTAAACACGTAGTTCTGCGTCATTGGTCGAAACATGGACCTTTTGAAGAAGCACTATCCTAGCGTTGAAAAAAGTCCAGAGACAGTATTATGCCCTTTCAAACGAATACAAATGTCCTCTCACAGCATGCCGTATTAAGGTTCATCTATTAAACATTTTGGAAAGTCGGTAATCTATGAATAGATTACTTTTCTCACCTTTTCTTGGGCAATGATCAGTAGAAATTTAAGAACCGGTGATTTTGGTATTCATGCCTATTCCAACCGTGGTACAGTCTGGAAAGATTGTTTCAATTGTGTATTGAATATGAAGCGGTGTTTTATGTGCTTAGCTTTCACTTTAATTTTTGGACACTGTCCATAAGGTATGATTATCGTTTCAATTCGTTGCAGCCTCACAAATGACCTAAGCTACCAACAAGTCATGTTGGCAACTGATTCTTTCGTAATTCTTGTCCATGCTTATAAGTGAGTGCATGTATGTGTGGTCACACTTCTTGGATACATTCTTGAAAAGTTGCATGTACACAACCAATTACCAGTTTGAATGTTTTTGTTTTTCCTAAAACTGCAGAAAAACGAAATCTTAACGGAAAATTGAATCTGAAAACTCTGTTGCTATCATCAGTATCAACATCATCTTCTTCAGCCTGTAATAATTCAGCTGCATTTAAAATTTTAACAAACATGAGTGTAAAATACGTTGAGTTCTGAAAGTTTCCATCTCCAGTTTCAAAAACCATTTTTTACATAAGATCCAGATTGGATTTTGCTGATTATTTTCCTCTACGTAACAAGGAATTGATATTTTCAATGAAATGTTTTATTTTATGATGGAACAGTTCAAATTTAGAACAAAAATAAACTTTTTTAGCTACAAAAACAGTTTTTGAATGTAAACACACATCTGTATAATACACTTTTCGGCTGGTCAGTCGGTATGTCTGCCGGTCCAAAATATGATGAACAATAGAAATAAGAGGGAAGGACGGAAGGAAGTCACTATAAGCAGTGGCGTCACTGAGAGGTGTAATATGATTTTACCAGCCTGAACTGATGTCGTGGCTGGATATCCAAGCTGCAAAACTGAACGGGACCAAAAATGATCAAAAAGTGCCATTTAAGATTTTATATGGAAATGATATAATAGAATAATTCTAAATCGCGATATTTAACAAATATTAAAATTTTTTAACTACGTGAAAGTTTCACTTCCTTCCTTCCATTGATACTGCAATAATGGACCATGGACGCAGCATTGATATTATGGTTCTTATTACTTTTTAAAATGCCGTTGCCGAGATATGTGAACTTCCGGTGGAATATTGATACAGGAATCCTTCATTTATTAAAATTTAGTGTTTTGCCTCTTTTTTTTTTTTTGTCTTTCGTTTTTGCGAAGGAAAGATGGAGCAAAAATAGCGTCCAGTCGTTTTTCTTTCGTAGCCAGCCATTATAAAGGCAGCACGAACCGTTTTACCCTTTTTGTCATGCAGGAATTTGTTTGTGCCTTCCTTCATCCCATTCTCCGATGCTTCAGAAAGGCATCTCATCATAACATTTTTGTGTCAGGAAATGCTCTCAAAATGTTTAATACCTTTTGATAGGAACAGTTTTTTTGCTTAACACTATTTCGACTGCATAAATTTTAAACGTTTTTAAAGTGACTTTTTTCAAATTGCATAGGGAATTTGTAATCACACAAAGTCGCCAAAATTAATCATTTATCATCAAAATCAAGCACATATTTTCTCCAGTTGGATAAGCAAAAATATACAATATGCAAAGTTAAAGTACAATCTCCGTTATTATTTTGTTTGCAAATCTTACTTTATAATTGATTTGAAGAAAGAGGCTTTAAATGAGTATTCTCAATTTTTTCAAGTATGTAAATTGATAGAAATGAAAAAAAATAGCTGGTTTTAGCTATATAAATGATAGATATAAATGAAGTATATATAGCAAACCGCATTGGCAACCATGAGGAATCTCAGTCGCTTGAACAAAGTGCAAAGTCATTTATGAATCTGTTGCTGGCACTGTCAACACGAGACATAGAATCAAAACATCATGAAATTCAAACAAGCAGTTTCTTGCTTATACGTCTCGTTTATTTCATTCCTTCAGTCATTGCAACTTATCAATTATCTTTCCAAGAGGAACTTCACGGCATCAAATGATATATAATATTTATTACAGGGGATAAGGGTCATCTGGTCAGTTAAATGCAAAAGAAAACAAATGCAAATTGAGGATGGAAGAGATAGTTCGGTCACCATTCGCACCGACAATAGGACGTAGTTTCAAAAATTAAAGGAACATCAATTACTAAACTTAGAAGAAAGACAGGACGGTTGAAAAGGATACGATATTAAAAGTAATGATCAACAAAACTATTTTCTTAACCAGTGGGTTTTATAATCCATACAAATCCAATACTAATATGGCTGAAATAGCCCCATATCCCTTTGCTATGTTAGAGCTCCGAATACTATAATCAAATTCATTAAATATTGGGAACACTTTTTTATTTCACCCTCGATAAATCAAATACCTTAATTATTTTTTTTTTTTTGAGTGCTGGCTTTAATAAAGCTACGAAATTCTAAAACAGAGGGAAGCAACTATACACTGAATGGGTTTTATCGTTTCTTCCTTGTGTGCAGTTATAAATCAATTCACATTGAGAACCAAATTGTAACTAGCCCCCTACTAAAAATGTACATTCTGAGCAAAAAAGACAGTATTGGTGATTTGATTGCTCTCTCTAATCAGTGCAACATATCAATTGCGACAACCTTTTGAAAATGCCCCCAACAGCATGGAATGATAAATGATTTTTATTGCATGTAACAGGGGCACGTCTGATCAGGTGAATACGAGAGAAAAACTCGTCGAAAGAAAGGACAACGGCAATAATTCCGATGTAATAGGTTTGCACCAAATATGAATCTTCCTGATAAATGAAAGATGAACATTCATGCAATGGACCACCATACAAGACAGAGGAAATCAATTTTCTTGTCATACAGGAACCAATTTATCGGATTATTTTCCTTCATATTATAGAAAATCTCCGTCTAAAACGGCTAATTTTTTTCATGTGAATAGGTATTGTACCCCCAAACCAATGGACATTAGTTTCATATAGTAATAATGTTCTCACTTTTTTTATTAAAGACACGTGTCGCATGATCACATGGAATATATAAATCATGTTGAATAAATGAATAATCTAGTGTAGCCAGTATCACATGCACACACAAACACACACGCACACAAAATAATATATGTATGTATGTATATATATATATATATATATATATATATATATATATATATATATATATATATATATATATATATAACTTTCGGGCAGAACTGTCGCCTAAACTATCGGCAGAGTTGTTTTCTTGTTGCTGGCAATGTGTACCACGCAAGCCCCTTTACCCAAAATAGGGTCAAAGGGTCGAAAACTTCAACATTCATGCCTTATCATGTTAAGGAGAATCAACTGAAAAAAGCTCGCCGTAAATTAATGTTTTTAATAGGGGATTCAATTTATATTTTGAGTTTTTGCACAATCAGGTTCACGTGTATATTTACTTCATTCCATGAGTGATCCCTGCCTAAGCCTTAAGTCCTAAGCCCCAATAACTTTTAAATATATCATCCTTTGTTCCATTTTTTGATCGATCAGACCCAACATGGTACATTTTCAGAAGACGTTGTTCATGTGATTTTTTATAATTTAGTAGCTAACCACACCATAGACTACATATCTCTGTTTTTTTTATTTTCCTTTTTCTTACTTTTAGCATCATAAGAGGACATATTGTCCTGTGTCAAGGTCTACAATGGGAATTAGACAATTTCGCTGCCATTGCTTCTGAAGAATAAAAGCTAGGGAATAGTACTTTTGCCAATGGCTAACAGATCTATCCTACTGAAAATCCATGCCACCATGGGTGTTGCAGGATTCGTAATTACTTATTCATATTTCTACAAAAGAAAAAAGAAACAAAAAAATTGTATTCCTGAAACAATAGTTTAGATTTCCTAGTTGTTATAATAATATGCATGGAATAAAGGGATGCGCAAAAAATGTTTTGGATTCTTAGCTGACCTTGTAGTTCCATGTAGCCATAACAGGCCTCAGTTTAGAATTGGAAGCGGGACTGTCATTCAGGTATATGACACTAGGCTCGTTGTTCCAAAGCTTGCCTCTAAAGATATCTTTATTAAAGATGTAAATTAATTCACTGTCCATATTTGGGTTTACAGGTGTATTAGGACCATTAGAATCAGTGGTGATGACATGTGTCCTGTTTGTAAACACTTATCAACGTTAGAACTTTACCAGTACTCACTTCACACAACTTGGTGGTATGGGAAAAACTAGTATGAGGCGAATGATTGACAACAAAACGCAGTACCCAAACAAAAAATATTATGACATATCATTCAGTAGATTTTCTGTCGATGTGTAATGAGGAAAAGAGATTTATGACCTACTTAAGAGTATTAACTTCTACAGAATCGAAAACCAAATCATGTTCAGATAACAATTTCATTAAATAAAACTAATTTCCTGAGTGTCAGCTCAATACATAGCTTCCTGAAGTAGTTTTTAAATATAATAATTCCAAGAAAAAGTGTGTCCATGAATCGGGCAACAATAGGAATTTGTCATTAGATACGCATTTCGATTTCAGAATTTTACTCCTAAGTTATCACCGGTTTTTAATCAATTCTTTAAACTATTTCATGCCAATCGAGTCGAAAGTCCTATGAGCTTTTGTTAATCATCTGCAAAGCACCAAAGTAAACCTCTCAGTATCTGTTACACTTATCAATCGAGGAAAACTTGTGATCAATATTCATGGTATCTGGCAACATCTTCAAGATAAAATCATGCCTAAAGCTGCTAGGTGAATCTATCAAAAGAGATGAAAGACAGACACCTGATTTCAACAAACTGAGCAGGT
>OY735218.1:14065052-14107552 GCA_963457665.1 Thysanoteuthis rhombus
TCATCATGAGTATGAGTCTGCGTGTGTGAGTATCTTACATATATATATATAATGTGTATGTGTGTGTGAGTCTGAGTGTGTGCTTATTCTATATACATGATTATGTGTGTGTGTGTGTATGTGTGCCTCTGTGTGTGTCTGTGTGTCTATGTCTGTGTCTGCGTGTGTCTGTGATTCTGTAATTATCAAAATCAACCATGCAAATGGCTCGTTCCAAAAGACTGTATTCAGCAATAAACATGCTAAATCCAATATATCAACTAATGAAATGGTCATTAAGATAAAACAAACCAATTCGTTTTGCTTTTGTATATCATAAGAATGCAATTGATTTGGAAGAATATACAACTGCCCTCAATTAATTTCGAGAATAATGTGCTGGTAAGAATTATACACATATCATTTAAGACATATACGAACCTTGCACTGCAATGATCATATCACATAAAGATACAAGCAAAATCTTAATAATAGGAAGAGACGGATAATGAGAAGATGGAACTATTTTGAACAAGCCTTGAAAGCATCAGATGGGAATGAGAATAAATAGAGACGGATAATATTCGAACCACTTAAGGTTTGCCAATGATATTTCCATGACTTTAGAGAGCACCAGAAGAATTACAAAACATGTCGACTGATCTGCATCGGCAAAGAAGGAAAATATATTTAAAAATGAACAGGATAAAGACAAAAGTGACTATCAAGGAGGATAAGAATAGGGGCCAAAGACTTAGGGGTGGTTAATCATCACGTTTGTTCATTGTAGGTGAAGGAGTTTAAGTAAATGTAGCGAGATGAAATGACTCACAACGATGGGCAGGAAATCATTTGCAGATGTATCGAAAATTATTTTGCCAATGTACTTAAAGGGCAAGGTATACAATCGATGCACAATACAAGCTGAAACTGACTGATGCAAGAATGTAAATTAACATATAAACTGCGAACCACGGAAAGGCATACAGAGAGTAATGTTAGAGAGGGAAAAAGATATCATGGTTTAAGGAAGGAGTCAGGGTTTGGAGGATATTGAAAAATTAAAAATGGAGTAGAAATGGACACTTAGCAAGATGGGGCAACAACGCATGGAACATAAAGTTGAACAATTGGTACCGATGGAACAGAGAACACTGCGGTAAGACCAGATAAAGAACGGAAGAAGAAATAGGAAGATATGTTGGTGGGACTTGGTTGAGGTTAGCGCAATCGCAATTTGTCAAGGGAGGGGATTGGAAACACCCTTTGTCCAACAAATGAATGGATGATGATGATGATGATGATGATGATGATGATGATGATGATGATGATGATGATGATGATGATTTTGGTATCACTGCTACTGCAGCTGATGATATATGCAATGTCTAGTAAGTCCGTAGGCTCATGCAGTTTTTTAGTTGAAATTTGATCTGAAATTTTCATTATATAGTGTCAGATCAAAGTAAAACCGTAACACTGCGTATATTGACTGAGGAAGAGATCATATCGGGGATGGATGTATTCGCTGTATTAAACGAATGTTTTCCACACGTAAACTTGAATTCATGCATCTGTGAATAGATAAATAGATGTGTGCATTCATCGTTTTTTCCTGCCTCCTTTTCCCGATTTTTCTGTCCTTGATACATGCATACACGCACATACAGACACACAGACACACAGATACACCCCCACGCATATATATATATATATATATATATATATATATATATATATATATACATATATATATATATATATATATATATATGTATATATATATATATATATATAAATATATATATATATATATATATATATATATATATATATATATATATATATATATATACGTACGTGTGTGTGTGTGTGTGTGAGAGAGCATGTGATTTAGTGATTTCCTTACATGCATTTACGTCTAAGAATATTTGAATACAATATCCTCGGTAAATTACACAAAAGGAAAATCAAAATCCCCCTCTTACTGCTTTCCCTCATCTTGATACCGGGTTTTTTCTCGCTGTTTCCTACTTATTTTCCATCCTATATTCATTATTACCCCGACCCTTATTTATCCAAATCCTTTCTACTTAGCATACATATTCATGCATCCATTGTGATTGCCCGACAATTTTTATCTCATATCGTCCGTAAGATCATATTTATTCATATGGATGCACGATAATGCATTAATTCTTCTCAACTTTTATTAGAATATCTTGAAAAATTCAGTGAATGCTAATCAGCTTCGAATAGCAACAACTAAACACAAAATCGAAAGAAGTACCAAGCAGCACCTTCCGTAAATTATACATATCTCTATGCTCACAGATTCAACGTTTTCATTCCATCCCTGATAAGAAAGATCCATTGTTATGATTCTATATCCAGAACCCGAGGTTAATCCCTCCTTTGATGCAAGCTCTTACACAAACATGATAAAATTCAATTGAAATTTATATTCACAAAGAAAGGTATTTATTGTCAAACTCTAGCGAAATCAGTCGGTGGGTTGACTTTGTTTTTCAACCATAACAACAGCAGCAACAATAATAGTCCTCCCTGAATTTAAAAGGAAAAATGGTAATAATAATCTACAAAGGAAAGAATGCAAGTAATCAGGGGTTAAATAGGCATGCTAAAATATGCGGAAATTGTGCACCAGATACCCGTATCATGAAGTCTGTTTTTGTCAATTTTGCACCGGAGATTTCAAAGCCATTACTTGGTTGAAAAGCCACACCCATTCCTGGTATACTTGAATGGTTATTCAAAGTTATATCTTGTGATTACCATATTCAAATTCAAAGTGACAGCCGCCGTTCGTATGTATGTATGTATGTATGTATGTATGTATGTAAGTATGTATGTATGTATGTATGTATGTAGGTAGGTAGGTATGTATGTATGTATGTATGTAATTATGTATGTATGTATGTATGTATGTATCTATCGATCTAAATAGAAAAAAATCATGTCTATGAAAGCGTGAGAGTTTTTCGTATGAGTTGCTGTTCTTCAGTGCACGCATTTTTATAAATTTCAGACAATTTTGTCTGTCATTTGAAAAATGATGAATATTTTTGCATTCCTCTGATACGTTTTTCCGTATCACTGCTCAAGATAAATTGATATGCTATGCATTCACTGCTTCTTCTTTTTCTTCGTTCACTTTGTAAATTTCACCTAAAATATCACCATGCTGAGAAGTTTTAAATAGGTGGCGGAAAACATGTTCAAAAACATCAGAAAATAATATTGATGGTACATTAGGAAGAGAATGTTCAAGTTGTTAGATAATTGTGCATTTATGGAATGGACATTGCAGTGATAATGGGCAAAAGGGAAATCCAAGAAAAAAATCTTCCAAGAAACCGTGAATTGGAAGAAGAATATGTAAAGAGAAATCGAGACGGCATCTCATGTGAAAATTACAGGAAGGTATATCAAAGTAGCAACAATCTGTAACGGCACCAATAGTGTGAAACGCAATTCAAAACACACGGTTATTTATTGTTGGTAATCGATATGCAAACATGTTTTCAGCAAATGATCGGTCATCCTATTTTGTAAGGACCTTGAAATGATTTCAAAACACGGTTCGAATTTTATATGCATCTGTAAACCCCTGTTGCTTTGCTAACTCTATAAGTATTTTTTTTTACAACGAGTCAACATGTTTAGACGGTAATTTGAGTCGGTGCTAAAAAGTCAAAAAGAATGGTCGTTCAAATGTATTGGTAATAGAACACAACCATAAATCAGAATATATTATAGATAAAAGCGTGCATCTTTGCCATGTGATCGAAATTATTCGGAGGGCTTGAATAGATTATGTTAAATTGCCCAACCTGGTCCAGCTTGATCATTCACCCTGTGTACAGCTTTATGAATAAGAGACGAATGGAGATAAGAACATGAGATTTTCATCAAATAGCCCATAGTTTAATGTTTTGATGTGTGTATACGAAAGTTTGATTGAGTATATTCTGTATTGAACTTGGAATACATCAAAATATTTAGCATACTACTAGGCATACATTGGTAATGTTTGGGCTTTATTGTCATCGGATTGCTTAAAGTACAAAGGCAAAAACTCCTGATAGAGAGTTGTCTGATACATTTTTCCTCCCAGCATGTTACCATATTCAATTATATCCCACATCTCAATGTTACAAACCGTCAATTAAAACTGTCAATGAAGGTTTCTTTAGATTTTTGGTCTTGCTGTCTGTTTATGTATCTATTGCATGTAAAAACCGCTCAAATTGCGGAGAGACCCTGGAAATTATAACGTCTTTTATTCATGTCAAAAATCCTTTTTAGATCCTCCTAAACAGGATTATAGTGAGGATTCGTTCCGAAATATACGAGTATGCTACAATGATCCCAAACTCTGTTACCGACGGAATTCATGTCTGTTTCATTAAAAAAAGATTGGTCATCTTAGTGATCATTGTCAAACAAGAGGGGAGAGAAGTAACCTAATCATTGATCACCCATTCTTCCAAGTTTTTATTTTTATTTTATCAGCCCCTGTTTGTGTGTTGCCAGAAAACCTTGGCCAGATGACTGTATCTTTTGACTGACAAACCAAGCCTGTTTCTGTATATATTCCAGAGTTAGTCAATGAGACCATTGTATAATTGAGTGCTATAATAAGATAATGGTGATTGCAATGAACAATTCAATTGATTTATTCATTAATAGTCTCTCTTTGTGGATCGGATCATGAAGGATAAACGAGAATTCAAGACATTATTTACTGAATTTGAATATGTATTGGAGCAATATTGAATTTCGACGTGGAGAGTGAAAAACCGATTTGTGTTTGGGTTTGGGCGAATATTTCGTGATTGCGCAATCATATCAATTGTTATTGTTCGCAAGTGAACGGTTTTTAATAATATGGAGAGAAACTAAAATGCTGATACAACTGATTTGTATTCAAACTGAGAGAGGGGGTATCAGAGAGAATATGAGCTAGAGGTAAGAATGGTTGCAGTGTGGATTTGACCAAAGCAGCAGCCAGGAACTGAAATGTGTATTACTTACCTTTTGCTTCACGCTAGCCAATTCTTCTCAGCATACAACTTCCTTACATTCGTACATTATTGTTTCTATTACCTTTGAATTGAAGAGATTAACTAAACGGATTCAGAAAATACTTGCTCCACGACGCCCATGAGAGTGAAATATGGTGGATCCTCGGGAAGGTCTATATCCAACGATGCTCGTTAGAGGACTGACAACGATGACAACGATGATGATGAGGATGATGATGATTGTGATGTTGATGATTAACTTACATGTTTACAGTTTACTCTATATGTCAGTACATTTGATGAAAACCCTCTCTTCAAAGACTTAGCGGAGTCTTGCTTTTATTCGCGATGTAAAATTAAATGTGTTGAGGTATTATCCAGAGATAACAAATATACTGGAATTAAGGGGTTCAGATTTTTTCAGAGAACGCACATAGACGTTCACTTTAGAGCCAATACTCCCACTTGTACTTGCATAAAAACACAGCTGAATGATAACAGGAGTTTCTATCCATTGCTCTATTCTCTGCTTTCTTTTTCTCTCCATTCCATCCTATACATATTTATTATTTGAAACCTGACATGCAGTGCTTCCGTTTTCATTTTAATCCCTTCTTCTTCCTTGAATTTAAATAAATTCTGTTGCTGATTTTGACTCTTCTGTTCAACATATCAGTTTCCGAATGAATTTTCAAAATTTCGCTCTGTTAGTTTTTCTTATTTCTGCTTCAACTCAAATTGAAATACAACATCGATATTATCTTCGGTTTTATGGAAAAATACAATTGAAATGTTATGAATTGAGGATATTTTGAGGAACAGAATTATTTGGGAAATCATTTCCTTCCTCAAATCCATTACTAAAAATATTTTACTGGATAAAAATATTGCAGAAAAAAACAAAAAGAAAATAAACTGAGAAAAATCAATCGAGTGAATTTGATGAAATTCGATCAAAGGGAATACAAGCAGCCACAATGAGTCAGTACTCAGGTAAACAAATATTTCCATCAACAGGAGCTGACCTTTTCAGAGCAATGAATTACATATAGTTGTGCATTAAACTATGGCGTCAAAAATTATTATGTGAAACTAAGATCTGCCACTATCTGTCGCGCTATTTCATCTGTAACAAACGATTCATCATGACGGATAATGATAGAAAAAAAAAGCAATATGTATTTTATCGATAATATCCAAATCATTATGTAAACATCCTTCTTTGCACATTGAATTATTCTACTAAATCAGATCTAGACTTTCAAGAAAAAGTTGTTTTTTTTTCGCAAAACCAAATCGAAAAAATTAAAATCAGAATCACAGAGTAAAATATTTCGAAATTCAAGGGAAAGAAATCAAAGTCCAAAGGAGGAGGCGTCATTCTGTCTATGATGCATAATCGACCATTACTTCTCCACTTATTTTTAAACTATTTGGGGATTGATAACATTCTCCTATAACTTATTGTAAGTGTGAGGCGCTAGTCTTTAAAGTTGGGGTCAAGTTCACATTTAAATTGACGTACAAATCATCGATTGATTTTCCTCTCTTATTTCATTAATTCAGGGATTATGAAATCTAAACCTATAGGTAAGGGCAATTATATGTGCGTGAAACTAAGGGGTTGGCATCCCGACTTCTCTTCCTGTTGCCGAAGTAAATATGTACTTAAAAACTCTATATACCAATTCCCAATGAAAAATCAAATAGGAATAGTTTTTTCGTACAAAAAACAAACGGAACAAAAAACAAAAAAAAACATCACAACTGTTGTTGACGTCATTCTCATCATGGCGTGACTATTCTTGATGACGTCAGAACATTCACATGTAATTTTTTATTTTTACGTTCGTATGCTATTTAGAGCAATATTGCTAAAAGGAATGAGTTCAATATTTTTTTCTTAAGATACCTGGTTTAGAGCCAATAATACCCTTCAACAAAATACTAATGAAATTTTGAAGAATTCACCTGTCAACGTGACGCCTTGAAAAGACGTGTGAAATATATTGAAAGTAATCAAGAAAACGTTTCGTAGTCTTGAGTTTTCTGAAATAAATATTTAGAGTAAAGAATGCATCTGTAATATATTGGGTGGATATCCTCTTATGTATGGCTCAAGGTACGTCTAATGTAAAACGGGACCCTTGTTTTGCTAACTTTATATTTCATGAAAATAGCTCGTTCGTTTTTTTATAGTATGACACATAAACATACTTATATGCACAGACAACGTGGCACCTCTCAAATGCATATAGAATAACAATGTAATACCCCATTTTATGGGTAGGTTATGAATTTCAGATGATCGGTTGTCTAGTGCCTATTTTTTTGGCTTACACCTACTGTCTCCGTGAATCTAACTGTGTGTTTTCCTCCAGAGGGCAGATGCCAGAAAGGTGTTTGGTAAGGTACTTTCGATATCCTCGCCAATTTGTATTTTCATTAGGTTAAGTCCTTCCGGCCGATGGCCTCAAATAACACTTTAGTAGAAAATGTTTAGTGAAATCATTTAGAATTCCCTATTCTTTCCTCGTTTTTGATGACGAAAAAAATACCAAACAATTTTCTTTGTGACCATACTGGCTACTTGGGTATTCATGAAGAATTGTTGGGATGGATAATATAACTTTTGACCTGAAATGGCAGATTCGATTTCCACTGGAAAATTCAATTATCATTTCTTACGTTTATGCAAATTCTATCTTTCCGTCGTACCATAGGCGCCTATTCTTAATTAAATGAGTTTCTTTTAATGTGATTGCAGCTAATATTAAACCAATTAAATTCATGTGATATGTATGACTGCAATAAGAGGATTGTATGGTTGATTAATTTGTTGATAAGATGGATCGTATTACGATTGTACTGCAACAAAATTTCACTCAGTAAACGAAAAGTAGGTACCTTAAATTTCATAAATCAGTATCGTCGAAGGAATATGTCCAATGATGTGTACTTGAATTATTCATATGATGGGGACATCAAATCTTTTCAACCATTGAGAACCAGTAGTGTATTGGAATAGTGGACTTTTTATGTGCATTAATAGACGAGTTAAACGGGGAAACTTGGGCCGGTCGCAACTCATTTTACATTTTTTCAGTTACTCGTATACTTTTTGAACAACACCTATTATTCTGAAATGCTGATTATCCATAACATCTAATGATTATAACGTATCATTCAAAACATTTATTCAATAGAATAAATCGGATGTAGCAGCTGATCTCAAAGCTAAAAACAGTTGCAAAACTTATCCAGGGATGGCTGAAACTTGTTGACAATACAATAAATATCATCAGTTACCTCTTATGTCTTCATGAGAATAGTGCTCCAAAAATACGTAATGTTTTGGATTAATATCATTTATTCTTACATCATAATATTATCGTATTATACATCTATTTATCAAATAACAGTTGATGAGTTTTGTTTATTTATGCATAAGACAAAGGCTTACTGTTAAATTAAGTCTCAATCTCTCCGTATTTCAGCGTTAGCCAAGAAGAATAGAACATTTTGCAATGCAAGTATTTTTTTGTTAAATATGTAACTATTGTATTTTGAAACTAGTTGCAGCCGATCCCAAACCAAATAAAATACCATGTGTCAGCTACACACACTGACTTAGACACAGGCTAACCATATCACCTAGGAGTCTACAGGTCACTAATCTGAACTAAATAAGTTCAGATGTCAATCAGGCAAGCAATCAGAAAAAAAAGTATGACATGAATGCTGTTAATGAAAAAAATCACTTCATACCTTCAGAACACATTTCTTTCAGTGAATGCTGTAGCAGATTGTGAGTGTGCCTTCTCTCTCCTGGAGAAGAGGTTAACTGTGCGATTTGATTGAATCTTCCCTACCATATTGGGCGAGGGAAAAGATTTGCAGCCGTCCATCATCAAATCGTCCCAAATATCTCTAATCACTAGTAAATCAGTTTTAAAAAGGAATCAATTCACCCTAATGACGTAGAAGATTCTGCTGAATAGCCCAGTTAGAACACTGAGTATTATTCAAAAGGTGAAAGATACTGAGGTCACCGAGGAGGTGAAAATCAATATATTCAAATTGATCTCATTGTGAGGGAGATGTCCTCTATAGCATAAATAAAAGGTGACAAGACAAATGCATTTTCTCTGATTGCTATTGTCAATCTACTATGAGATTAGAAGTGATTGATGTTGGCAAGATGTACTGTGTTTAAAGATAATTAAATGTGTCTAAGTGCACTCGTAATTGCACCCCTGGGGCAAAAATTGCAGGATTAATTAGTGGATACTAAAGGTTACTGGGTCAGCACGAGTTTCCAGAGGTTGGGACTGAGTTGATGGGTAGATTGAATATAATCACGTTGCGTATTTATACATAGGTTGTTACACCGATATTATCAAATTTCCAATTAATTGATTTGGACAGCGCCCATTCAGAAGGAATCATGTTTGAAAGGGGAACAGACAGTTTGGTGTGTAGACAACCCTGCCAGAATAGGCAAGTAAAATAAATTTCCATCTGTTATATGGAAATACAACTTCGAAATATTTCAGTTACTCCCATTCAGTGTTACTAATTCAGATATTTTTCTTCTAAATTCAGATCTCTTGCTGATTTATATTTTTTCATATCCTAATTTTGATACAAAAATTTAGGTGAAAAATCGATCATATGTGACTTTAGCTTAATTTTTATAATCACAAAACTTGCACATCTACATCAACGCAAGCTCAATAATCCAATGCGTCGTGTATTGACTAATGTATGAGGTAGATGTAAACTTCATACAATGTCAAATTATCAAGTTATCTCGGTTGATACACACCAACACATCTGAATGCAGAAGTTTCCCTAAGTAGATTTAGATCATACAACAGCATTATGCATTAATTCATATTTCTATTATTGTTCAGTATTTTGCGTTTTATGATACAATCAAATCTCAAAATGTGACCCCCATATTCAACATTTTGAAAGACATGTTCTTGGCTGGGGTGGAGTAAGGTACAACAAACTACCTTGTTTTATCGATCCAGGCAATAATAGAATGAAAACAAATTGGGTTACCTGATATGTCAAACTTTGTCCAGGTTTTTAAATATTCAAAAATGATACATCAATTGTCTCCTATTGTGCAAGATTAATGATTAGGAAATATGAATTATGCATATTCCTAAAAAAATAGGTAACTGTTTCGTAACTTAGTGATGAAGGTAAATTTTCGGAAAGTTATGTCATTTTAAATCAAGTGTATGATCATAATTATTCTTAAATTTTCTATAAAATCATTAAATAACAGGAAATTCTCTGAAATTGGTAATTGAATCCATTTTTAAGGCTGATATGATTAGTCGTTCATATTAGATAAAAATTCAGAAATGTCATACACAAATTACCAATTTAATTAACACAACACACACGAATATGGAGCATACAAAAACAATTATTTGCAAATTTGCAAATATTCCACGTATGCCTGTAATCTATTGTATTATGGCATCCGTTTCTTTGACAATGTTTTTCCGTCTGAGGCAAATTCTGTCGGTTCTTGGTTTGATTAAATTGAGGTGACAACAGTTTCTGTCATCAGAGGAAAAAAATTCAAATTCAATTATAAACGATGATTGCATCGTTAGCTTTGAAAAATACTCAGTTTCACTTTGGAGAAATTATAATTGGAAAAAATTTCATATTTTCATTTCATGGAATCATTGGTTTCTCGGTGAGAGGCAATGATTTACCCCTTGACTGTGTAAATCTAGCTCAATTATGCCAACAGGCTCTTCCTACAACCCAAACGATCCAATTCCAATTCGTGGAAGCAGTCAGGCATTTACTGGATTCCTCTGGCTACCGAGTGCATGGTCGATTTTCATTGTGAACTAGCTCTTTATGTTTCAACTGCACAGTTCAATTCTGGCTGTAAGATCACAGTCTAATTCCAAGTTGTGATAAAAAAACAAAAAACACCTGCATTTTGATGGAACGTTAGCAGTTACTCTATATTAATTGAAATCCAGTCTTGTTTAGTGGATCGAACTTCCATCTCTGGACTAATATGAAATACCAAACTTGTGATATAGACTTGAATAATATAAATAAACATAGAGATATTATTTCAAGTTTCTACGCTACAGAATTAGAAAAATAATTCAAAGAAAAGAAACACATAATAATTGTCCTGGACCCTTATCATTTACAACTCGTGTGTAATTCCTTCTGTCTACATCGCATAATTACGAGCCAAACACATGAAAAAAAAATATTGATAATCTTTTGATGTCGATAACGAGATGTAGCAAACAAGTGAGTCTAATGAAATGCAAGCTAAAATACTCAAATTAGAGTGAGTATTTTTTTTCCAGACAATTGTCAAATTGCATTATTCCTTTCTACTAATTCCAGCCTTTTTATGAAATGTTCACGAATTCATATCCGTGTCTGCTAAGGTTATGAATGAAGACTAATGCTAAAGAAATATTTTAATCGTCTGACTTCAAAAGTCATGAGAATGAGCGAAGATAGCATCTTTGGAAAACTTTGAGAGATAAAAATGAAAAAAAAATCAGTAAAAGAAGGGCTGGTTCGTCATTCAATAGAAACCGTCATGAGTCCAACATTATTTGGCAGAATGACAATATTACGGGCGGCCAGTTACATAAATCTAGAAAAGGATGTTATCAATGTTTAAAAAGTTTCCCTTTTTTTTGTTATTTGGATCTGATCATAGAAAAATTCCGAATTGAAAATAGAGCAAATAATCGGATGGATCAATTTAGCATGAATTTACCTTGCAAACTGATCCCTGCATAAAACATTCTAGAGGGGGGGGTTGATTCACAAATCACAGTAATTTATTTGATTTCACTTCATAAGTGATATCTGTTCAGTTATTTAGCTCCATTGATGTAACTCGTAACATTATTCATATACGCATACGTACGTAGTTAGTAAGCTTGACCAACATAAAAAATGAAGAAACCTATGTTAACATTTTTGCGGACAGTTTTGGTTAACAGATTCTAAATAACGTTGGAAACAGAAATGTAAATACGAAATGGGAATAACACAAGAAACATGTGAAAACAAGAGGCACTAAAAAGACGAAATGGCAAATAACAAAGGAAACAGAAAAAGCGAAACCTTAGGTTGCCGTAAAAATACGGAATGACCAATACAAAACAGGAAATGAAAAACAAAAGATAAAGCAGTACGAAATAGCGAGTTGCAATAAGAAAGTTAAATGAAAAACCGTAACGATACACGGAATGCTAAATATAACAGAAATGAAACATCGGCAGCAACAGCCTTTTAGTGGATGTCGTTGGACATTTATTTTCCCGTAGATTTGCAAGTTTTCTCTATCGTGTGAGTCACGAGGCCAGTCATTTATGAACATGTTCAATTCGTCAGGTCATCTTACTTTCTGGCAGCCAATGAAACCCACACATGGTAAATAAAAACAAACACGATTTAATAATTATACGAAAACAAATTTTTGATATTTTGAATGAGAAGAAAAAAAAATTTGATAAATAAGTTTCGAAAATTTTATTTGATTCAAATGATATGCTGATTTTGTCAGAATTAAAAAAAAAAAACCTTGATTTGCCGGTGTAATTGCATCCATATTGTTCCTCTTCACTGAAATATCTCACGAAAGATTGCCGCTGGCATGTTACGATAATTAACGAAGATGAGAGTGATTTAATGAGCGTTTAAGCAAACCATATGTACTTTCGTATATGTTACCTAGTTGAAAATCAATATATCTGCTATCATCAAAGTCATCATCATCATTATCATCACCATCATTAAACTTAGATCATTAGCATCCGTCGTAGAACCAAGAACTTCCTGAAGATTCGCCATGCCTTCGTATCATTGGCATCTTTGAGCCAGTACTCTCTAAATGTACCCAACTCTTCACGAGATCTTACTTTCTGCTGGCCGTAGCCTTGCATGTGATATCTGAGATTCACGTTGTGAATCATGCTTTCCAGCGTTTTTTTGTTGCTACATGGCAAGCCTCATGCGTGTTCAGATTTCACAATTGATTTCATTTTAGTCTTTTGTTTGACTTTCATGTTTCTTCTCCATAGGAAACTATCAGGAGAATAGATCAGTTGTATAAATCTATTTTTTAAAAATAGTTGGATTTTCTCGTTTTCAAAACTGAAGATTGCTCCACCGAAAGCTTGCCAACTGAATGTGTTAATTGCATTGATTTCTTTTTTTGAGATTCGTTGTCCTAAGTAAATGTAGTGTTTTACTCTCGTCAGATCAGCGTTTTTTATCTTGGTTGTAACGTCTTTATCCTCAACATGTTTTCCTTACATAACATTCATTGTACTGAAGGTCACTCAAAAAAGAAATGAAACGTGGCAGTCTTTTATTGTGATCTTAAATGAGGGGTTTCATTTGATATTTTTCGAAAAGTCTTGATTTTGTAAGCAATTTTATAATCAAGAAGAATATCATGATCAAGAGGTGTCCATACTATGCATCTTTATAACATCCTTCTTAATAATTATCAATGTTAGTTTAGCTCCACATATCAGTATCATTGGCGGCTTAACGCCCAATATAGAGATGTCTTGCGAAACCTGTGGGACTTTATGTCCTATCTGAAAGCACGTTATATGGCTAATGATGATGATCATGGTTATCACTATCTAATATCTACCGTGACAGTCGAGTTATTTGAGCTTAAATAGAATATGACAGAGAAAAAAGTCGATCCCCTGGTTTTCAGAAAATGTTGGCTGATGAGCTATTGAAAGCATTTGCAGAAGTTGGATCCCAACTTCAAACATTTTGACTAAACGTCGAATGTGAACACCTGATCTAGTACTGGGACTTCATAAACTTTAAAACTTACTTATATGACTTCCCTTTTGATTAATATACTCGAAGTAAACAAGCCAACTACTGACAATCTAAACTTCACGACTCGAGTATGCAATATGCATGTATCATGTTTCTGTACCAAGAGGAACCAAGAACAAAGGTAACAGGATGCCACACGGATATATCCCTTCCATATGATAATGAGAATATGCATGGACAAATGGAGGGCAGGGGACCTCTACACAATCAGAATTTGCCAAATCATCGTTCGAATTATATCGACACTAATATGACTGGACATTAGCCGTACCACGCATCCATCTGACCTTTTTTTTTTCAAATTTTCCGACTATTTTGGGTCCATATTGTATATTAAACGAGGAATAAAATGGAATTGGTACTATATTCCTTGATGTTATTTTAGCAGAGATAGAAAGAAGCATGTCGATTCAGAAATAAACCAAATACTATTTTACTCATGTCCCTATCAGTTACAGACATTCTCTCAATAATCTGATGCAAAAATGCCTGCAAGTCATCAAAATGACTTGTCATCCGATAATTTCCAACATCCCCTACAGCAATCTGCACTCATTTCGAAGTTCCCACAGTGCCATAAGAAATCATTCACAAAGGTTACTCCAAGTTTCTAAAACTTGCACAGTTTGTGCACAGTTTGTGCACTTCCTCAAAATTATAATAAGAAAAGATAAACCCACGGTATTTTCTTTCCATGTCGTTCTTAGTTGCATATCATAGAATATGGTGCGTAATTGAGCCGCCGAAAGTCAAATCAAGTGCAGGTGAAAGGGATTCCCTGTGTTCGTCGCTGTTTGATAACTTTGTGAAAGCCAATGTTAGAAATGTTCGTTCTGTAACGAAATTCAAATTTTTGAAAAGATACACAAAGCAAATAAATAACTCGAGAAGCAGTGACTCTCAGTAATTAAAGTTGCATTATACCGAACAAAAATGATGATAAATTACTCTTTCGAGTAAGATGTTTGGACGTAGTGGCGAGTAATCATCGAACTTTATGAACCCATTTGTGTTTTCCGAGTAAAGCTAAGATTAACTCAGGAACCTATTTGGCAAAAAGGTCTGAACGATTTGCAGTCGGGTCCAACGAACTCGCCTCATGGATAGGCTAAAATATGGTATCAGATACACTTGGACCAAGGAACACATATTTGCATGCATCGGACTATAGAAGTGCCCTCCTGCCAGCTAAGAGTTCAGCTGTTCTTGCCTAGAACTGATCTCAGAGATTTGTTGGTTTTAACACTCTAAAACAGTCTACACCAGCATAACAGCCTAACATATACCCATCCTTGTTTCTAGACGATACCCAGAGTGGGTTAACCTGCTTTAAAATCAGGTTACATTCGAAACTACACAAGTATTAATTTACCGGGGCATACAACAGGCTAGCTAAATCCATACCTTCTTAGCGCAGTATATTCTTATGTTCATGAATGAATCTGTATTTCTATGTTTTATCATTCTGTTACATTCAGTTACACAAAATGAGATTTTATTTCACGGACTCTAGATTCAATGGAAATACTTTACCAATAACAATTTAACGATGTGTGAAATGTTTGAGATAAATCAATGACAAGGAAAAATAAAATGGAGATACTAAATGAAATTAAATAAATTCCGCAGACAATTTTTTTTTTAATTCAAGCTGCAAAAATTTTAGGCACATGAAACTCAAAGTGTATTTTGTAGTTTAAAGAGGTTTTATTCAACTAATCTTTCACATCGTAGTTCATCAGTCTTTTATCGTCCGCTGATGGACATAAACGTTCCCGATATTTCACTAAACTACGCTATCATGGCTATTGCAGAACTGATGCTTCCTAAACATATCAATTTTGTCTCTTCATTTCCAGTTCGAGTAGCCCAGGTTTGGCACGTGATCTCTGTAGACACTCGTTGTGGTATCAGAGGTCGGCTATTCTTGCAACATTACAAGCCAATTGCCAATGGATTCTATGATGTCTCAGACTCCTATTTCTTCCCTGATATATTGTGCGATCTTTTGATCACCGTATGAGAGGTCGAAGATGGTTCTCTCATGTGCCTTTTGTAAACTTCTCCGTTTAGGGGCCTGTCCCTTGGTTAGGTCGCATGTCTCAGCTCTCGAGGTGACTATAGGGAAGTTGAATTGTTCATATATCCTTCTTTTTTTTGGACTGATAGGACATTTTTTTGTTCTTAAAAGGCTCCGAGTCTTTATCCAACCCAATAATAAATATTGCAGTACTCTGATGTATAGGGAATGTACATTTCATGATAGTCTCATTGTCAGAAGAACTTTCAAGCGAGTTCAAGGCTTTTTTGAAGTCAATAAATATTACAGTCAGTGACTTTTCGATTCTTCAACTTTCTTTTTCAGTTGATTTATCGAATGGGGATGGTGTATGGTTGAGGGGCTTCCGCTAAAACCATTTGCTGCCGTGGTCAGTTTTCATCTGGAGTTTGGCGATTCAATTAGTGACGATTTATGTGAAAAGTTTGTAGATGCAGCTGAAGAGACCGATTGGTCTGTCATTATTGAAGTCTCTTAGGTTTCTTTTTTCATATAGAAAAAAAAAATGATTGCAGTGTTCCAATCTCCCATGACTTTAACGCGTTATTTGTAAGAATAGCAAATTTCCTTAGGAGCCTCCCTTTTCTTTGTTTGACAGTTTGTTTCACCTCCCACGGTGTAACTCATGGAGTTTCCTTGAACTGAGGTCAATGTCTTGTGTATTATGGTCATGCCTTCATAGTCCTTGCCTGGAGGAATGGATTTTTGCGAGAATTCATGGACATGTTTGATAATCCAAACTCTGTTTTGTACGTTTTTTTTTTCCGATAAAATACTAGTTATCTGTTTGAATTCTGTACTGAGGATTGTATTCATAGATTTAATGCTCTGACATTTTACATGAAGTATTTCAGTGAGTGCTGTCGTGTGTATTTTCTTCCCTTTGTAACTTTTGGATTGTTTTAATTTAGCTCGGTTGCTCCAATCACATGATTTGATTTTGTCAGAGACTTGAGGTATTTAGCTTGTTCCCAAAGAGTTTTTTGGTTTCAACTGAGATTTTACTTATGATTTGAGTGCGGTTTGGTTTGAATATAGTGGTGACTCCTTTCAAAAGCCTCTTATTTTCCATCTTCTTTTTTCTTTCTCACTCAGAAACACACAAAAAAAATAAAAGGGCTTTTTATTGTAGTATGTCACAAACTCCATTTACACTGAATTTAAAAAAGTTATTCAAAAAGCCCTACCCAAAAAACGCTAGTGCCCCCTATCTGCTGTCAGCCAGGGCAGTTAAATGAATTGCATCCAAGTCTTCCCAGGGATAATAATCAGAATAAAAGACAACTACAATCGATATAGGGAGAAAATTGAAGAGCTATCAGAAAATAGACAAGTCTAGACTTTTTAACGAAAAGAAAACTAGCAAGGTCAAAGAATACCCCTCAACCAAGAAACGCCTTTGTCAAGGTCAGATTTGTACAGCTTGTAAGTTCAACTCTCCATATTTTAAGTTCTACTCTAACCCCTCTCTCTCTCTCTCTTTCTCTCTCTCTCTCTCTGCCTATGTCTCTCTCTCTCTCTGTCTGTTTGTCTGTCTTTCTGTGTCTGTCTCTGTCTCACTTTCTCTCTGTACCTACACCGAGAGAAGTAGAAAAATTGGTAGGGGCTAAACCTTCGTCAAAGGTAGTCAAAAAATTAATTATGGCCAAATCTTCCCAGGGATGAGCTTCAGGAGAAAAGACCACTAAAAGTGGTGGGAGAAAGGAATTGTTCAACCATCAGGAAAGAGACAAATTCAATGGAACAACCAATTATTTTAAACAAAAAGCAAGATAGTTCAACCATTTCAAAACCATTAGAGTCAAAAGAATGTCTTTCCAATCTAAAAACGTCCCAAACAAGCTCACATTAATGTTGGTTTCAGGTTCTATAACTAAATATTCGAATTTTAATTCCACACACAAACACACAAAAATATGATTTGGTAATTCGTTCATTATTTATTGTCCATTCCAATCTTCAATGCGAAACTTAATGACTTTGTTGACCTTTTGTGAATGTGTTGAAAAAAAGAATCAAAAGTAGACGGAGAAAAGTAAAACACCAGATTTTTTGTGTAAAGAATGATCGTTCACGCTCGAGTAACTTATAGATTATGCAGTTGATTTGTTTTAGGAGCTGAAAATAGCTCTTTGCACTTCAAGATACCCAATTTAAGTTTCCCTAGAAAGTTGATGAAAGTTATACAGATGAATCCCACAAAAATTTTCCTACCCCCAAAAAGCCAAGATACATGAAACACAAGTTTTAAAGTAAATTATAGATTAAGCTTCCTTTAAACATCCCAAAGAAAACAACTTTAAGAGTTAAAAGACTTAAAATTTAGGTTTCATCCTACTTCATGTTTATTCCAAAAGCAAAGATAAGGACAATTGTGCAGAAATATACAATTTCATTTTCCCAAGAATAAATACGTTGCGGAGCCCACCAGGTCAATCACTGGTCAAACTAAACCGTCTTATGATTTGGTTTCTTCTCTTAGAAATTGAAAATTTAAAAAAAAAGTTAATATACAAGTTCCTTTTTTTTGAAGTAGCAAAATGTTTTTTTTCTATTATTTGAAACAATAATCCTCATTCTCTATTCATTTTTGCAAGATATTGATTTTCTATCGAACAATTAACAAATGTCCCATTTCCATTCAGGTAAATTCTCAAATCTTAATCTTTACATATCAACTTAGAACTATTAGTAAACTGTGTCCCAATGAATTATACACTTGATAGGTATCTGTAATTTGCTTTTGGTAATGTCTTGTCGGTTAATCGTTATCAATCGTTCACTGACTCACATTGATCACAACATTCTGGTACTGTGATACCAAGGGATAAAGAATGTATATAGCTGTTCAGATTAAAGCCTGTAAGATACATCAGCACTGACCGACCAATGTGGGTACTGAATACAACCAAAAACACACACTCGCACACACATACGCTCACATACATACAGATCACGTACACACATGTTGCAACGGCAAATACACTTACACACATGCATCATACGGATTCTGATGCTCACCACATAAATAAACATACTAAACATAATTTACATGCATGCACGTAAACTCGTCGACAGATACAAGCGGATACATGCTTCCGTTCGCATGACACAGGTGCAACTTCATAGACACATATCAAATCAGCACATATCAATACACATGTGTCACACACACTTACACACATGCACCTATTCTGACAAATCATGTATGCATACACATACACATACACACATATATCACTAACACAAATCTACACAGATGACGCCTCGTAAAGTAGGCCAGATTTAAACCCCGAGTTATAACTTGGTCAAAAGATCAAAATAGCAAGATTTATACCCAGGGTATGAATTGGGGTGGTTTAGAATATACCCCGATTGATAGAAGCTGTTAACCGACTTCAACCCCTGGAATAGTTTTGTAAAGGGATCGATTTTGCCTGAGGTGTTTTGTAACCTGATTTATTCAATTTCTTTATCGCAATTCACAAAACATGCGGTCGGGCATTGTCCTGGGAAATAATTTGTCTTTTTCGATTGACTGATATTAGACGTAAATCTTGTTATTTGTACATATCGTCAATTCCCAGGCAATATTTCTTTCACCAATATTCGATGACTTATAGTGAATGATTCCACCTGTCATTCAGTGACCACAATCCTTTTTCAATGCAAGTTTGGTTTGATAGAGTATTTCAGTGTATTTTAGTGTTTCACCTCTGCCTAGCCACTGCTATGCAGAACGCTATCTTTTGTTGTGTGGAAATCATTTTTTGATTCGATCGAATCAAAGAATACATTGTTCTATACCAAAAGTGGAGATTTGTTTCTTACTCCCTCCCAGATTGCTCAGAACCCATTTACCGAACTTTTCCTTCCCTTTCAATCATCCGTCAAACAACTGTTGGATAGTCAAATTTTTTTCTTCTCGAGATGTTATGCTTGGCTGTGTCTCAATATAGTTACTAGATTTTTTGTCGTCAATCACAGAAATATGTCCACAGCCGTCCATATCTTCGAAGCTCACATTTAAAAATCAGTTTCCGTTGCTTTGGGTCCCATATTTAACTTACCTGCAACATAATTGTCTGAATGTGCTCGTTTTTTTCATTCTGGAAAGGTATCTTTAAATAAATCAAAATGGATATTTGACAAAGGAGGTTCAGCCTAAATGAATAGAACAAGATATACACTTATAAATCGAGATCGTCAGATAAGAAAAAAAAAACAATAAATATCATTACTTGAAACGACAAAACACATTTTTTCTTATCCAAACGAGTACAATGCACCTGAAGATATGTGCGTCTCAGACCAGGAAGGCAACAATATTAATGATCTGAAATGTATATCACATTGATAGGATTGGGACGTTCCTATCCTGGGGCCATCAAACATTGTCAACGGCCATCTCACAACTTCATTATGTTGAAAATCCAAAAATGCAACTAACTAGCGACATCTTTTGTTAAGGATTCCAGAGTTTCAGGGGATTCCTCCAATTATACTGCTTTTAATGTCTTTCGGTAAAATGTAGCCCATCACAATCAGTTCTACTCAGAGTCAGATATTGAGAATAGTGACGAATTTGTAATTACACCATCCTGGGGGCCAAACAATCTGAAAAAAATAAACTAAATGGACACAATGCCACTTTTTAAAATGGTAGACAATTTTTGTAATATGCCCTACTTCTAAAATTTGCTATATTTCAGAAAAAGAAGAAACAAAACAATTAAAAATGAGCCTTTTTAGTCAGCCATGGGAACCATCACGTAACCAATTTGTTATTAGGGGTGAACAATCAACAATTGGGAAATGAATGATCGATGAATAAGTCACCCCTCTCACCTTTTGTTGGACAGTGATCACTAAAGAACTGAAGTTTTCCAGGAACAAACGTGCACTCAAACTAAGATTCTGCAATTTGGCTTTGGAGTGGATCCCCTTTACTAAACAAACTATTTTTGGGGGGTGGGGATATTCTTTGAAAAGACGAATAAAAATAAGTTTTTTGACATAAAGGGGACAAAATCGAAATCACCAGCTTTTTAACTCGATTGGTGATATATAAGCTATCAACCAGACCAACCAAAAAACTGGAGAAATTTATATTGACGGTTTAATGGTAGTTTTGAATTGACAGCATCTAATACATCAAATTTGATGATATTTGATTATAGCCACTCCGAGGTATGGTTATAACATTCAGATGCATTCTTGCTGAGTTTATCTTGCGCAAAGCGTAACGGATAAATGTGTGAGATTTCATAGTAATCGTATCTTGATTGAATAAAGTGAAGAAACGTTAATGTATTTATAGCAAACAGTGTTATGGAACTTTAGATCTTCGCTCTTCACATTTATTTCGATATGGGGCACCTTGGAAACAAAAATAAATTTTGATCCTGAATGCCTGTTGATAGTTTTAATGCACAGAGCCTCAGAATATTAAACCTCGGCGATATCTTCTATTTATCAATATTTGTTCCGCCTAGACCTTAGAATGAAATATCATAATTGTAACTTTTCTGACGGAGTCAAAAGAATACAATCAGAATGATATATTTATTTCTTTAGTCCAAAATATTATTAGAAAGAAATGTGTGCATACTGCTTTTGAATTTTGTGGTGTTGTGTGGAATACTAAAACGAACACATACATACAAGCATACACATTAGGCGATCCACGGACAGCAGTTTTTTGTATTACAACAATATATACGTATATATATATATATATATATATATATATATATATATATATATATATATATATATATCATGAATTCACCAATAAATATAATTTTTTTTTTAATTACAAAGCTTTGGGAGATGCATCTCTCTAAAGAGATAGTTGGATGTTCAGAGCTATTCCTGACGAGATTTTGTTTTCTTCAAGTTATCAATAGACAAGATATGCCAATATGATCCATCAATTCCTGTTGAAACATGGTTTATGGGTTTGAGATAATGTAATAGCATTAAAATTTTGCTCGAGTAATTGGTCGAATTTTTTGTGCAATTATATATATATATATATATATATATATATATATATATATATATATATATATATATATATATATATATACATATATATATATATGGAGAGTGAGAGAAAGAGAGAGAGAGAGGGGGAATAGTATCGTATCAATTATAGAAGACAGCACTATTAAAGTCGTAAATGCTAGATTAATAGATTAATTAATAGATGTTTAGTGAAAAAAAATACAGTTTTAGTGGTGCAGGTATTTGTTTAAAAAGATTTCCCTTTTCAGAGAGTTAAATATTTTAACAAAACACTATATTGATGCTATGCATAAAGGGGGACTATTTAACTTACATTTGAGTAATTGCCTTGTTTGGATTTGATATCTGGCAGAAAGACAGAGGAACGGACTGAAAGAGAAAATCATTCGATTTACATCATGACATTGTAAGATGATGTGACGGTAGTTATCAACAGATTGACATATCTTCGAATTATTTTTTTTCTCTTTTTTCCATTCATGCAGGTTTGCCTTATCAATACGACCTCCGTCATTTTCATGCAGTTTGATATTACAAACTAAATTAAGCTCAAGTCATTAGTCCTACAAGGACGTCGATAAGACTGAATTATCCTCACGATAGTCACACATTGGGCTGAAACACGGAAACTAAACAAAAATTGAACTTCAAGGTAAGAACCTTGCAGTGGGAATGGTGAAGAATCATGTTCAACACCATATTGAAATGGCACACACTTAAGAGGAGAAGATATGATCAGATATATCATGAATCTCTACAGAAGACTCAAATAGCAAATGTTGCAAACATATCATGCAATTGCTTAACATCATGACTCACAGATCAGATGTGGAACTGCAGCAGGCCGAAACAAAGATGATGGGACGGGATACACAAGTTAAGTAAGTATTGGCCCCTTGGTGCCCATAAGTGAGAGGGTTCTGGCGAATCTTGAAGATAGTCTATGGATTTTTTCGTTTAGAATAAAACTCAAATATTATCAAGTGATATGATACTTGTATATAATCAAATATTCCGGTATGAATATTTTTTCAACGTTTCTATCAATGTTTTTTTTTTGTTCTTTTTTCGGATCTAAAAATGATCTATTGTCACTTCCTGCAACATAGTATATAGGGACTTCTATTCTGTTTTTTGTGACAGTGCCTCTGGCAGTGGAAAGTACTTTCTGAGTCTTTTCATACATATATGTTTGCTTGTTTTTTACGTACACCAGGGATTAAATTATTGATTTGCGGGCTTTTTTTCATGGAAATACAGTCTTAAATCCCTCTCGACATTTGAAATCTCCTGTCTCAGATGAGATAGGAATACATTCATAGGTGTCATACAAAAACATTTCAAAATAGCAAAACACCCAAAAATTCACTATCCTACTATATGGGAAATAAAAGATTATTTTGGTGATATTGATTAAAAATGATGGTTTCTATTCCCTACATGATATTGCCAACATGGAAATAAGCACCATGAGAATCCCTAATAGGTGTGTAAATGTGAAGGGTTCCATATTTCTTATGTATATGTACGTGTATTTATGAGCTTATTTGTTCTCATATCAATGTATTCCTTCATGCATTTGTGAATACAACGCCCCTAGCCATGCATTTCTTCTACAGATCTGAAAATTGCCATCAGTACTCCACAGGATTCTTTTTAAAGACAATTTTTTTTACATTTTCCGGTCCTTATCTAAAAGTGAAAACGCCTATAATGACACAAATATAGTTGATTCTGGCCATATTTTACTGTATCTTCATTTTAATCATTCTAGATGCACCATTAAAATTTTGGACCTTATTTGGACATACATCCTGTTTTTACACGGTGAATATTCCAGTTGATTTAGACGGTGTAAATATAGTAAAGTTTTGAAGTAATAGGCTGCTGCCGGAATTATTGTATTATTATTATGGCAAATTATTATTATCAAGCAAAATAAAAATTCATGTGAAGAAATATTAAACAGTAGATCTTTTAAAAACCTACATTCGTATATATTCTTGTAAGTTGTAATATATATATATATATATATATATATATATATATATATATATATATATATATATATATATATATATATATATATATATATATAGTGAAAGAGAGATTTGTTTGTCCATAAACAGGTACATGATTTGGTTTACAGTTATTTCATGCTGGGCGTTGACTTGTTTTCCAGTAAAAATGCTCCTGTAAGAATTGTTTTATAACTGACCATAGAGGCAAACAGCAAAAACACAAATAGATATTCGATCAGCGAACCGTAAATCTCCATATAAAGTGCGTATACGTAGGAAAACTGGGGAATCGACGCACACGTCCATACTAGTTGTCTGGCCATGGTTTAGCATAGTTCACTGGTTGGATTTAATGATCGTTCCCATCAATGCAGATAAAATATAGAAAATGAAGGATTGATTTAAAAACATCAGCACCAACAATGCAGGATAGTTTTTTTCGTTAGTCGTGTTGTTAGGAGAGACATGGACTTCAGATTGAGGTTTAACTTGGGTTTGAGAGCGTTTGAAAAAAGCACAAGTGGGAGTGTTGTCAACTTTTGGTTGTATAGAGGAAGAAAAGACTATTTTTTTAAAAACTTTTGCTATTATTTACGTTTTTTCAAATGTTTTATATTGGACAATTTCACGTCTTATATGTTAAGGTGCACGTCTCTTTTAATTATTTTTTACTGTACAGTAGCCTCAAAACTCTTTTAATGGTCTGGTCAGCAAATTCAAACCTGGTTTATATAAGACAATGCGCGAGGAAACAGAAATGACGAAAAAAAAAAAAAACGCAAATAACTTTTGATATTTATGCTGCAAAATGTAACATAACATTCTGGACAGCGGAGAGACAACAAATACTTTAAATAAAGGATGAAACGAGAGAAAAAAAGAGGGGGGACAGAGAGGGAGAAAGAGAGGGATGTGAAAAAACAGGGATCAAACTGTGCTTTGGTACTTATATCTGAAGTTTAAGGGTTTCAAATTGGCAATATCTTTCGATTTCTGGCGAACTAACCCATGAAAATATGACAGGGGCCAATTTTCAATGCTTAGCATGGGCGTTATTTTCCATACGTAAGACCCTGCTTCCAAATAATCAGATATCAGTGTAAGCGGGCAAGTGATCATTTTATATCATTACATGTGACGAATGCTGACCAATGGATTGAGTGTGTTATATGTTATGAACTTTTCAATGCATGTATATGCATTGGCATGTCCACACAGATACACAAACGTACTTACAGACACACGCATGCAGACACACACAAATGCATTCACACACAAATGCATTCACACACACACACATATATATATATATATAATTAATTACTGTTCTGAGTATTGTTTTGTGCCAAAAAGTATAATTGTCAAATACGATAACTACTGAACTCAATGAAGAAAAGTTCATAATCATAGTCGTGATGTCATAGTTAGGAGGTGTTTTACTAGCTCCTATGTCGGAACTCAAGCTTTTACCCAGAAAATACAAGCAATTCGACTGAAAATCGGTTCGTGAATGTGGATTCGAATACATTTAATTACACATGGACAGTGATTTTATGTCCTGCAGTTGGTGTCATGGGTGCATTGAGAAGAAAACATATCAAACTGATAGCTACACATTTGTTGGACATGAAAATTGTTTCATTCATTTTGATACAGCTTATCAATGAACTTACAGACATATAAATTGACACACACACACAGACATGCACACACACGCAACTGCACGCACACACACACACACACACACACACACACACATATATATATATATATATATATATATATATATATATATATATATATATATATACACACACATACACACAGATAGAAACAAATGTTTGTCAACATGTCCGTAGACTAATGATAAAATAGCCTTTGCCTTTTCATCGAATGTATATTGTGAGGAGTAATGTTACATGATGTCGACCAAATCTGTCAATGACACTGTTGAAAATATCTTCAGGTTTAAAAAGTTGGTCTGGTTAGCTTCTCATGTTTATACAGACCATCCCTCTCATAACAAACACCGACGACACACTGAACAAATTGCCTTGCATTTATTGAAAAAAATATGGTTCAAACAGACATGATAAGCCTGTGTCTAACTTGCAAATGATGTTCTGTCAGAGGATGGTTGCGAGGTATTCTAATCAGATTGTTTCCAAGTTATAGATAGTTCATTCGATCTGCTTTTTTAGGATATCTCTGCTGTCTTTTAATAGGTGTCCTAAGAGAAGATTGAAGAAACTCTCCATGAAACTAAATGCTGTCGACACCTACATGTTCGGTAAAGCTTTGGTGCATTGGAATTTCATTCTTATGCCATTCTGTCCAACACTGGAATATGGAGATATTCACTAATATCCGTGGCAACAGCAAATAGTTAGAATTATGGTCTATATAAGACCAACAAAACTGCTGAAAAATAGATAAAGTAACACCGTAACACTGAAAAATACATGTTCTCAGAATATTATACTCGTTTCGACAAAAAAAAAACCCAAAACATAAAAACAGAACATGTTTAGTGGGGTATTTTGAATTGTTACAACTGACCTTGGTAGGTTTTGAACTTTCTACAGGGTTGGGATCACCAGACGACTCTCATTCAAATCGATCGATATTGTAAACGGTATGTTATGTGTAATTATCATTAAATGATTGGTAATTAGCAATCATAAGTGAGTTGACTCTGAAAAAAGAAGAAAAAAAAGAGAAAATAAGTTTGCTTGATTTAATTCAAATAGTTTCTGTGTAAATGTAAGAAAAACTTCAGAAAGTTTCCCAACAGTTGCCACTCTCCCCTACTTGACTACAGCTACCTGATTAAATTCACACATGCATAATACTGGTTGCCTCACCATTGTGCAAAACTTTTGCGGTAGTCTGTCAGACCGTAACTAATAGAGCCAGTTTGATCTCCACATGGTGTCCAGCGGACCTGACACTGTAATACACAGAACTAAAGTAAACATTGGTAAACAAAATATCTATTGTCTTGTTGGCGCGCTGGTCTTTCCTTCCTTCACAGAAACTTTTTACTTTTGCAACTTTCTGTATTGTGTGGATACAATGCAGCAACGGTCTACTGAACGTGTTTCCTTTTGCGAAAGACAAAATCCAACGCTAGAAATCCACAATTCAAAATGATTCAGGCGCTATCGATATTTCTGCGATCACAATACAGGAGTGGGTAATGATGATAGACACACAATAAAACTGAGTATAGACTTTCGATACCGAAAGAAAGTTGTTCTAGGAAGAAGAAAGAAATAGATAGAAAAAATGCGATTTAAAACAGTTTCTCTATTCGTAAGAACAGCTGAGAGTGTTTAGGAGGTGTAAGAATATAACCAGATCGTAATTCGGTTGAAGGAAGTGAAGTTGCTTAGCGTATTTTGGAACTGTTAAGAATGACTAAATGCTGATGTATGGATGCACTGAATACTAGAAAAAAAATGTGTGTAAAACTATGGCAAAAGAAACTAAAGATGAACAAACGGAAAGAGGATTTGGGTTAAGAAAAACTGTAGACAGGTGGGAGCCATTGGGTTAAGAAGATCATGTGAAATATGGTATAAAAGTAGCAAACGTTAGACATTTAGCAGCCGGTGAAGCACAGGCAGGTGAATAACTCTGGCTTTTCAGTTCTCGATATCAAAAATCTGATTACAAACGTTGAAAGTATATATATATATATATATATATATATATATATATATATATATATATATATATATATATATTAGAAAGCATACAGCTAAATGCACTATAGATATTACTGAGGTGGGAAAGTTTATCAGCCCTAAACATTCAAGATATTACTACACACAGTCTGAACAAAGTTTTCACCAACAGATGTTTTGTTTACGTTTATAAGTTGATTTGATTTCTGCTGTGCAAATCGATTACTTGCAGATAACAATTACTCAAAATATATTCATGTGAGTGTGTATATGCATGGATACTTTCTTTCACTGAGATGATATATGAGTTTTGTTCTTAAATACACCCATTGAATAAGTTTGTTGTTCTACGCATACTGAAAAATACGTCTGCATACATGTATATTCATCTGCCTAATCATCACAGTCGTGCAAAGACAAGTAAGTTAATACCACGATCTTATATCTCAGTCGAAATGTCAATATACGTACACACTATCTTTTTTTTTCAATTCTGTCCATTCTTTAAAAAAGATTCTGAATATTCTACGGGATTTAAGGCGAGCAGTCCGACCTTTTTTTTTTTTTTAAACTTTTATCACTATATTTCGACCAATTGTTTCAGCGTCTTGACTCGCGTGTTCATTGCATCCGGTAACTGCTAAACAACATTTGACTAGTTCAGTACATTTTCGATCAGTGATGAGATTTTCAAAAGGAGAGAAATACGTATGTGGTGTTAGATTGACTTTCAGATACTCATAGATCCGATTGACCGAGACAAAACGTATTGCGTTTCAAACCTTTTCAGAATGCAATCGATTATTTCAGAACATTCGACAACACATTGCCATATACATTGTGGAGATTTTCGGGCACTAACCTACAAGCCCATTGCTGAAGGACTCAGTTGAATTTTCCCTTTCTTTTCGAAAGATTTCACCTTCTGCTTGACAGAGATAGGCAATGTTTATATCGATGAATTCGATTCATTTTGCTTTGTTGGCTGAGGGGGTTTTCTTTCTACACAGGACGTTGGGAACAAAAAAGAGTTTGCTTGCTTCTGTTTTTGTAAGACTTCCAATATAGTGTTGATACAATGTGGCACTGGTCGACTGAACTAGTTTTTTTTTTGCAAATGACAATGTCTAACCCGGGAGATCCATGAATCAAGCCATTCAGTCGTTGCTGATGTTTTTTTGCTATCTCAAAAGAATGAAGGGAGAATGAAAGACCATCGATGCAGTGAAGATCAGAATTAAGCTTCGATAACACACGAAAGGTTTTCTAGATAAGTGAAAAGTGAAGCGATAATAACCGTTTCTCCGCAGGCTGCCTTCAGATGATCATACAAGATTGGAATCGACAGCAGATACCTGTGTAACCACGGATTTGCTGACAACATCATTTTTCTTTCCTAAGAATTTTCACGATCTCAAAAAGGAATGCTAGACGGACGGAATGAAACAAGCAAGAAAATTGGTATCATATGGAATTCTGCAAAGAAATGTCGTGTACAAAAAAGCACGTAAAGGTCCAAAACACAACGATTGAAATCGAAAAACACAGTGCTGGAAAAACTCGTTCCGTATATCAACTTAGTGTAGTGAATCTCCACAAAGTCATCAGAGAAGAAAAGAAATAAAGCAAAATATGAAATTATGTTGGCAAGGTTTTGGTACAACAAGCTGGACTTTCAAGAACACATAAATCCCACTAATCCTGAAAAATAATTGTATACGGGCGATATACACTACCAATACCCTCTTTGGGATCTGAAACACGGATTTTAAATAAAAAATTGATACTCAAACTGAGAACCATGCATTGTCCAAATGAGGAAAGCATGTTCAACATCCCATGGGCAATCAGCCAGGTATCTTAGAGAAATGACATGTGTCCGATACATCATAGAAACAGCAAAAAAAAAAGAAAAGAAAAAAGAAGAGACTCAAATGGCATTCATCAAGACATGTTGCAAGAATGTCAGACATCTGCTAATCTTCACTTTCAACAACTTGAACCTCAAAGATCAAATGTAAAATAGTGGCTGACTGGAAGTGAGATGGCATGACTAGCTAAATGAATTCTGAACTATTGGCTCCACGGAGCTCATGATAGAGACGTGTTGTAAATCTTTGGGAAGGTTTATTTCCACAGACGGATGTTAAAAGGCTGCTGCTGATGATGGCGATGATGATGAGTGGGATTTTCTTGTTCTTGAAAGTGGAGCTTGTTATAACAAAAGTGTGTCCATCGGTGGTGATTCTTTGCTTGATTTTATCTTCTATCATGGAAGTCATGACATGAAGTAGATGTAGTGTTCTTTCTTTCGTGCTGCTTTTCCAGATTCTAATTGTTTTGCATCCAACGTGTTTGTTGTACATGACGTATGTTCTACATGAATGCACATGAAATTCAACTCTCTTGCTTTGCTTGGTCTAAAATTAGATGAGAATCAAAGAAATTCTTTGCAAAAATGATGATGTCAACAACAATCATGAATTTACTTAGATCTGATGGATTCTGCTTTGATTCCTTTGATTTTCAGAAGCTTAATTCATTCACCCTCTCTCTGTCTCTATCTCTGTCTCTGTCTGTCTTCCTGTCTGTCTCTGTCTCTCTCTCTCTCTCTTTCTCTGTCTCTCTCACTCTCTCTCTCTCTATATATACATACATATATATATTTTTTTTTTCATATATACAGGGGAAAAAAACAAACTAGATAATTTCTTTATACATCTAAACTCGGCACATGACTCTATTAAGTTTGACTTCACAACATCCACTGACTCCCTAGCCTTCTTAGACACACGCATATATATAGATGACAACAGAAACCTCCAAACCACCCTCTACACTAAACCCACGGACACCCACAATTACCTCCACTCCAAATCAGCCCATCCCCTACACTTAAAAAGAAGCCTACCATTTTCACAAGCTCTTAGAATTAGAAGAATCTGCTCTACTGATAGTGAACTTAACAGACACAAACATAACCTAGTACAATACTTCACCCAACGAGTTTATCTGCTAGATGACACAAAAAAACAAATGAAAAAAACGACTTGAATACCCAGAGATGAAACCCTTTCACTGTCCCACAATAACAAACCCAACCGCATACCCCTTATAACAACCTTCAACAACACACTCCCACCCTTAGCACACATCATCAATAAGAGATGGAACATTCTCACGATCAAAACAGATCTAAAAGAAACATTCACAGACCCATGTGTTATCTTCTACCGCAGACCCAAAAACCTCAGAGACATGATCAGTAGCAATAATATCGTTAACCATAAAGTCGTACGCAAAAATACTCCTAGAACAATTAAATTCTGCACACCTTGCAACATATTAAACAGTATATGTTGCAACCACCTCAAGTACACCAACACATTCACAAGCACTACCACAAAAGAGAGTTACCACATATATCACAATAGCAACTGCCGCAATAAGAACATTATATACCTTCTAGAGTGAAATAGATGTAAGCTACAGTATATAGGCAAGTCTGAGTGGCAATTTGATATCAGACTCAACAATTATAGACATAGGATTAAGTCAAAAAATAATCGTAGCCCACTTTCCGTAGAACTACACTTTCCTACACCTGACCACAATTTTGCCACTGACGCTAACTTCACCATCATAGAAAGAATAGAAAAAACTACTCCATTTGACATAACTAAAGTACTAGAAAAACAAAAAGACATGTGGATCAACAAACTTAAAACCCTATATCCTAATGGATTAAATACTAAACTGAACAACCTTCACCACACAGAACCCTAATATACACAACTCCTATCATTTATATCCTCACACCCACATCTAAGACGCATTCAATAATGGAAGCTTCAAAGTCACCTAGACCCATAGGAAAAACATCACCTTCGCCTGTTATAACCCCTGTCCAAATCATAGCCTAAACATTTTCAGTAACTTTTAAGGTTGATACCTATGTAGCTCCTTGACCTCACCACCCCTCCTTCTACACTACATCAAACATACCAAAAAATCTAACTCCACATCACTACCCCCTAACTTGACACACTCTGCCCTCCCCAAGACCAACTGCTGCTGCTTCACCAAAGTCCTGATACATGCTGGTCATTCTTCCATTCAGCAGGAGACCTCTAGTCGCCCTGACAACAAAACTTACCCACAATGCATAGCCCCTGGCAGTGAACTCTGGTTCCATATGGTACATTTTAATACACACTCACACAGCACACACCACTGATGTTGGGAAGAATCCCGAAACATGTATGGACTATTGACAAATAAGGATTAATAAACCTTACCACCAAAAACTTCACCCTCGAGTCTGTCTCACTCTCTAAAGTACAAATTATATATATATATATATATATATATATATATATATATATATATATATGTACTCTTTCACCCTCACAAATGACCGAAAAAAATGCTCTAGGCATAACAAATAAACAAAACAAAAATACAACAAATAATGCGTTCAAAATTTCACGTACTTTATATCGACAAATACAGGCATACTTTATGACTAGTTAATGAGTCTATCGCTCACTCTAAGGCATGAAATGCCTCCTAGTTCTGACTTTTGAACCTTAGATAAGTGGTTAAATCTCATTTGGAAAGTAAAAGAAAAAACATCCAGATCAGATTTCGATTTGAATATTGCCAGAGACCCAAACGACTGAACCGTAGTGACCGACTGAATAGTAATCTAACCATTTACAGAATGAATAAAACATTTGCCATATACCTCATAAAATGAGTGCATGGGCAAATGAGGATACTTTGCCCGACCCACCATTGTTCAATTGTTTGAACGGTAGCCCACCCTAAGATCGCTAATGGAATCGATTCGATTTACACATGGTACTGACAAGCATAGGCTTGTGCTATTTGGAATTAAACTAAGTAAATATCAGTAAATCAGATACCTTGCCTTGTTGGTAGGGAAGGTTTCCTTTCTTCACAAGTCGTTGAGAACAAAGGAGTGCAATATCAGGCTTCTGCTTTTGTGCAACTTTCGGTATAGTGTTAATACAATTTGACACTGGTCTACTGAACTCACTTCCTTTTGCCGACATCGATATCCAATGCGAGACATTCACTATTCGAAATGGTTTAGGCGCTACTAATGTGTTTTTCCCACCGCCTGAGATAGGTAGTTAATGATAATAGGCACACTCCTGTAATTTACGTTATTTTTAGTTGCAATAAAAAAAAGTCCAATATCAGAATAAAATTCGAAACTTTTCAAGAAGACTTAATAAAATCAATTGATACAATAACTCAACAATTCAAAATGAAAAAAGGGATTGTGAAGAGATAGGAATGCATCAAGGATCATGACTGCAAAAAAGAGCAGAAAGCTTGAGACCATCAGATTGGGATGATCGTATGAAAAATGAGAAATTAAATGTTTCAACAAAGGGTACGATCCGGGCTATTCATCTGTAGGTAGTGAAAATGCATGCAGATTTGTTTTTCATGTAGATTTGGCAGAAAAATGTATTCGGCTTATCGAAATATGCAGTTTTGCTTTGATATATCCGTCATCATATTTGAAGAATGTCAAAACTGCCTTGTTTCTCCTCTTATATTATTATTATTATTATTATTATTATTATTATTATTATTATTATTATTATTATTATTATTATTATTATTATTATTATTATTATTATTATTATCATTATTATTATTATCATTATTATTATTATTATTATTATTATTGAATATAACGTCATCAGATGGATGTATAAGATCTATGAATTCATTATGATATTCAAAACTCGATTTGAAGTGACCTACCATTATTTCACGGAATATGAGTCACTTTATTCATCAGTAAAATTGTTATCTACGTTTAAAAACAATAGTGCAGATATGGGAAATTAATTAACAAGATGATAATATGGAATGATACGGAATATCATAGGAGATTTCTTCAGTGGGGATGTTCTGCTCAATGGGAAATGTGACACTATGTTGAAGCCTTTAGCTCACTGGTCGTATGTTCGATTCTCCCGGCAACACAATCATTTTGTAATTGTTCATTCTGTTCATGCTCTTCAGACACAATGATTTTCTATCCGTGTAGCAATTCGGGCGATTTCAAATGCAGTTTATGTAGATAAATATATATTTAAATTCGTGTGTTTATAATAATACTCACATAATTATATTTAATTATCTATCCATCCATCCATCTATCTATATATCTATCCATCTATCTATCTATCTATCTATATTTATGTATATATATAAATATATATACATATATATATATATATATATATATATATATATATATATATATATATATATATATATATATATATATATATACATAATCGTGTGAGTATCATTATAAATACACACATTTGAATATAAATTCTCGTGTGTGTGTGTGTATATCATCAATGAATAATCGTACGTTGGTTCTTATTGAATGCATATTCAAAAGCACCCTTGAACAAATTAACAAAGGGGGGGGGGGTCGAACATAGAGACAGACGGACAGATACTGAGAGAGAGAGAGAGATAGAGAGAGAGAGAGGGGGGAATAATTGTATTTCCTGAAACGGCAGAAGTTTTTCTCCGATGGAAAGGTTTGACATCTTCAGCGTTGGTAGAGCTGTAGATGATTATCTAAAACCAGTAAATTTAGACATTTAAATTTAGGTTAACCTGTAGGTCAGCGAACTGAATTGATGAGGGTAATGGCTTTCTTGAGAATTGATTGGTGGCTTTTGTGAGTTAGGGTCATCCCGGAGCAATGTCTCAAAGAGCCTAATTGCCATTGGGACACACCTGTAGCGAGGAAAATGTGAAATAAATTGAAGGGATTAAAGCTAAACGAATGTGTACGTGATCGCAGAAAATAAGAACACGCCGAAATCTTTTAAAAAACACATCGTAATTGAAAAGGAAAATTAAAATTCAAAGTTCAAATTGAGGCCAACGTGACCATTGTAAACCTTCTAAATGCCAACTTCGGTATAAATTGATAACACCCATCGACCAAGTACAGACCAAAATTGTGTAATTTCATGGATAAGAACAAAATACAATCACCCAAACAAAATCATTAAGTAATTATTCCCAAATCAATAAGAAATATGCTAATATAGAACCCCTCAAATGAAACAATATTCAATTAAGTAATCGCAATTCTGCAAACAGAAAGTACACCTTCCACGAAACAAATTCCTGGAATCGAATATTGACCATACCATGCTGAAATAACATCCTAAGAGAAACCGTTTAAGTGAAGTATTACATAGGAATATCTGAGACATCCTTCATACTGAGAGTAGCAAATCATATATCATCATTTGCAAACGAAAAATACGAAAAAACCGATCATCACCGGCTCTTTATCATTGAAGATCAACTGATACCAACCTAAAAACCCGGAGTGAAGTACAAAATATTAAAACAGATCAGATTTGCTAAAAAATTGAAACCCTATCTTACCTATGCCTAAATTAGGTATTCTGAATTCCCACTCGGTCAGTAGGGCAAGAAAAAAAAAAAGAAAAAAGATTATCAAGTAAAAAGAAAATCGAGTAACGTTCAAGTGTCAGTGTCAGTAAAACTTTCTATTAAAAACATAATTTAATGCTTCAAATGCAGGTATACAAAATTCTAGCTACTCTAACCGACTTATTCCCTCTGTTATTTCTAAAAATATTTGTAGTATAATTATTATTATTCCTTTTCATTATTTCATAACCCCAGCAACTTCAACAGTAAAACAAACATCTTCTCATAAGCATCTGACGTATGTAAAAACAGACCAAACATTGAATTATCAAACCAACAACTAAGGTCATGCTTAAGTCAGCCATAAAACTTAAAAACAGATTCAAGTGAGGATAAAACGCTTACAGAGAAGAAACATATCTCAGAGAGTTAACTAGGTATCAACTGATGAAAAAATGTCTGCAGTTCAGTTAATTTATAATTCATAAATAACAGCAGTGTATCTCCATTATATAAAACCTAAAAACATAACAAACAATGATCAACCATTGAGCGGAAAGAAAAAAAAAAGAAGAAAGGATGTTCCAATAGAGTGAAAGTGAGGTACAACACACTACCATGATGGATATCCCAAAATGAATAATTTTGAATAAAGATTCAAGATAAATCATTTGCCTGCTCAATAGTGTAGAAGCATGAACGTGTTTACGTAGCAGAACTTTTATTTAATTATATATATATATATAAATACCTATATATATATATATATATATATATATATATATATATATATATATATATATATATATATATATATATATATAAATACCTATATACCTATATATATATATATATATATATATATATATATATATATATATATATATATATATCAGTCTTTTGGCGTCCATCGTTCGATAGAGATCATCCCATGGATTGTCCACATTTCCCTATCATGGGCGTCCTGAAGTTAGTATTTGCCCAGGTCATCCTTCCATCATGCATTCTGTCGGCCTCTGTTTCGCATGTGATCCCTTTTGTGAGTCATGATGTTCATCATTTTTCTGTCGTCTTTGCAACATGGCCTACCCATTGCAATCAAAGTTTCTCAACAAATTTTACCATGTCTCTGACTCTTGTTTTTCTTCCTAGTGTAGTGTACTGTGCTGTCTTGTGATCTCTCCATGTGAATCTGAGGTATGCATACATACATACATACATACACACACCCACACACATGCACGCACACGCACACACACACGCACACGCACACACACACACACACACACATATATATATATATATATATATATATATATATATATATATATATATATATATGTATATATATATATATATATCCTAAACACTTATGTTTCTCCTCATTTTTTTCAGCATTCACAATGGAACATATAAGTTTTGAGAACACAATGGGTTCTTACCAGTGTTTTCCAAATTTTTTGTCAGGTATAACATTCTTCTTTTCCTTTCATTCATCTAATGATGGTTTATTTCTTTAAATTGAGTTATAAATATTTCACTCTTTCAAAATTTTGAATTTCGATTGTTTTTCAGTACAACCTTAAAAAAATTTTCGAAAAAAGTTCCCCTCTCTGTTGAATTGGATCGAAATTCTATCATTCTGCAGTACATTAGACGCCATAACCGAACTGCCACCATACTGTCAGCATAGTGTTATCCAGTTTTTAAGTTGATCCGTCTGTCTTGTTGGCTAGCTGGCTTACTGCTCTCGTATCACACATACAGGCCGTAGAAATGGAACTATAATCATCAAGACCAGAGCATTTATCACTTATCACGGGAAAAACGTTTTTTCTTCTCGAAAATACCCTGTGAATGATGTTGTAATGGGGATAATAACAATGTTGAATTGATTTTTTTTGCATCTAGGAGTAATAACGCTTAGTCTCGGAAAAATAGAAACTTTTTTGAGTTCACTGCCCACCAGAAGGATTACAAATCGACTTATTTATTGCCTAGTTTTCAAATTTTCAGAAGATCATCCAAAACACGGCATGCTGCACAATATATTAACTGCACGACAGTCTCCAGTAAGTAACCAACTCGTCCCCGTCAAAATAACTTTGTATTTCATTTTATTCTATTCACCAAATGTTCGTTTTTTTGTTCCTTTGATTTCCAGATAGGATGTCATACCAATAATTTGGTTTGTACATTTGGAAATCCGATGATATCAGCCATATCTTCGCTTACTTTTAGCAAAATAAACTTTCACTTTCTCATCATACTCGTTTCTGGAGGGAAAACACAATCCATTGGTTACGATAGGAAGGAATTCTGAGAAGGTGCAAAGTATATTGAACAGATCTCTTATCTGAATAATATATACATATACGTATATCTCGCAGGATATCAACAATTAGAATTCCTGCAGCATGATACTATATATAGTTGAAATTTCAGCATAAATTTATGTGTACACATATTTATAAGTCTATTCTAAAGTATTTTTGCAGAAAACATTCAGTACATAGATCGATGGCAAGATGTAAATCTGCCCAAACTGAATGTATCTGTTGGCAAGTCTTCGTGGTAGATTCTTATGCGAATTGTTGTATGTAAATTATTTCATTTGCCTGAGAAACATGAAATATGTATCTTGCCCAAATCGAATTGAATATTGTAAAGTCGATATCATGAGATGAACAACAGGATAAATGATAATCGATGAACAAAGAGAAAAATTAAATAACATACATTGTTTTCTCCTAAAAAATTCAGATTTAATGTTTTTTTTTTCAATCTTTAATTTAACCCCCTACATTTCAGTAAAAGCATCAGTTCTCCAAGATGTGTGCTAATTTTGGTACGTGGATGTGTAAAGAATCAAATACACGTGTATAACCAGCCATATGAACGTCTTTCTATGTGTTTAAATACATATTGATGATAGCAATAAGGTATAAAAAACAAATGACTCTCAATATTGTGTGGCAATACTTATTATTATTGGTGTCTAATGTAGCTAAGTACATATTTCTTCATATATGCACTGACGTAATCTAAACTGTCAGTAATCAGGTTAAATGTCTGAAAATTCAAAATATTTTACTCTTCATTCTCTATTGAATTATTCAAATCAACCCCTGATGGACAGTGGTCACTGAAAGGAAGTATAAATGACTGTTAAATAAACAAAGATTAGTGCTGCCGGAATCGTGTGAAAAGAAACTTATATTGTTAACTTTCGTCCTTCACTGAAACCCTTTAAACAACATTTTCCTTTCTAGATATAATGAGTGATTTTCAATTTTTCAGAACTTTAGCTCCATTGGTGTGACTTGTAGACGAGGTGCTACCATCGTCAGATAACCAGATCAACTCAAAAATTGGATTTATCTATGTTGATAGTTTTGCTGGCAGTTTTGGTTGAGTGTTTCTAAATAAAATGATGTTCGTACATGAATGACATATTACCGTATATCGTTGTAAAGACGTTGTTAGTGATGAACTTCCCTATAAGAACTGAATCATCCATACGACATCCCTATTGAGTTTGATTGGGCAAAAAGAAGCTTGGTTCAATCTGTTGAAAAGAGTCAATTACTTGATCATCTTTCTCAGAAACAACACACGTAAGTGACGTTCCTATCTCACCCAAGATTGAATAAACTTCAAAAATGTCCATTTCTCAGGGATTGCTTCTCTGCCAAATGGAAGCCACACCAGTATTTCTGTTATAGATACATAGCGTATACAGGATGAAATTAAATCCAATGATTAGTCACTGAATAGAAACTGCCATAAGACCTCAGCCCTTTACCTGCAAGCCCTGTGAGGGTAATGATTTAAATCATTATACGAAGGGCTGATCAATGAACAAGACAATTGATTCGTCTTTAGTTGAGCAGAAATCACAAAAATGCCAGGATCATGGGAAAAAACAAACAAAATGTATTTGGTATGAATTCACATGGCTAATTGAAAACCAAATTAAAACCTATTTTGGGGGAGGTATTTAAGAAAAAAAAACAAATAAAAATTTTAACCAAAATCTGGAATGAATGTTAAAGATTTCATCCCTCCAGCTCTATTGGTGCAGCCTGTACGCATGATGCATACTTTCATATAGTTAACAAGCATGTACAGCGTATCCGTTTGAGGTTTGTGGACTGAGTTCAACCCTAACTTGTTGACTTGAGAAAGACGATACTAATTTTGCTGAGTAATTAAACATATTCATTTCCTTGAAAATAAGTGATTACGAATAGATAATTATACTATATCCAATTTATTCTCTCGAACTTAAATTGTAGAAGATCAAACACAGAAATTTCCTATAGAATGTTTTGCTTAACTGTTTCTATTTGGATGAATCATAATTCAATGCAGCAATTTGTTCTTTTCTAAACAGTTTCTTGAGTACGTTATTTAATCATATCTTTAAATTAGATTAGTTGTGGCATTAATTACCCTACCAACAAAAGGGAAGACTATTATGGTGATTTCAAAGATTTCACATTTCATTTTTCTTAAAAGAAAAACGACATAAGTATTAATACAGGGCCAAATCGGTGACACTGCCTTTTCATCTATTCCAGTTTGTTCATGCAGACAGTATAATGGTTCTTATGATCTGTCCTCTCCAATTAAAAGTACTCATTTACTCTTTTTTGAAGTCTAATAGCTAATAACAATGAAAATTCAAAGGTTCTTTACTTTATTGCACGAGATATTATGTCTCAATAACTTTACAAAGGACCTTGTATCTAAGTTTCTAACCGGAAAAAAAAAGTGCACAATTCAATCAATCCAGACCGTCCAGTTAAAATTTTCCGAAAAAAGTTTTATTAAAAAATCTTGGTATTAATGTTTTATTCAAATTGATGGATAGATAGATAGATTGATAGATAGATAGATAGATGGATAGATAGATAGATAGATAGATAGATGGATAGATAGATGGATAGATGCAACTAGAAAATTCTAATCTGCCCATATTTTTATTTCCACTTCTAATTTTGTTCACATAATACAGAGTGTTCATAACATTATGAACAGGTTCAGTTAGTCACTAAATCGAAACCATTATGAAACTAAAGTCTCTTGGCAGCCTGATATGATGAAGCATCCAATTAAAAAATTATATTTTGGATGATCAATTAATTGGTTATTTCTCTCACCTTATGGGGGCATTTATCGACTAAAACATCTCAATCTAAAAAAGGGGGAATAAACTAGAAATATCCGTTTAGCATAAACTAACATTGAAAATTGAATCCACTGCTAAAAAACAATTTTGAAATAACAGGATAAAAAATGTTGTGTCTTTTTAGTATAAATAAGAAGTGAATGTAAACATGTTATTATTCCTTCAAATACATCAATATGGTTTGTACGTAAGACAAATGTATAGCCCACCAGCCTGACCAATTTAAAAAATGAGAGAATAATGTTTTAACGGTGTCGGTGAGAGTCGAGATTAGCAGTTTCTGATAAACACGTGAGAAATGAGGTATTCCATGATGTCCCTCTTTATACAAAAAAAATCATATATTTATTTGTCTGCATGGAATAAGACGAAAACTGAACAAAAAATTGAGAAATTGTTGGGGACTTGACGTTGAATGATATTGGTATTGGGTTGAGAGTGCTGCATATACTTTATCAATACATTCAGTACAAGTATAACCAGTCGTGTGACCAATGTATTTTTGACAGTTTTGGTAGGAGTTTGGGTAAACAATTTCTGATAGACCCTCAAGAAATGAATTAATTGATGTTTTTGCCCTCATGGAGAGAGTTGTTCACTAAAGGAGAATTAAAAAATACATCATCATCATCATGATCATCATCATCATCATCATCATCATCACCATCACCATCATCATCATCATTCTTTTAACATCCGTCGTTGTACATAGACCTTCCGCAGGATCTGCAACATTCCTCTATCATGGGCGTTGCAGAGCCATAATTTCCTGAATCTAACTAGTTAATTTCTCCATCTTGTTTTTTGTTCACCTTGGTTGTGCATTTGGTCTCTGGGGATTCATGTTGTGAGTCGTATTGTCCATTGGTTTTCTTTCTTTTTAGGAATACTGGGACTGTCTTATTCTTGAAGGTTTGGCTTTTTTTGCCGGATGCTTGCCATTCTAGGGTAATTCTCCGCTTGATTTTTTCTTTTTTCGTGGATTTCGTAGAGATTTGGTGTACTAAGTATATGAAGTGGTCTACTTCCCCCGGTCTAGCATCATCAATTTTGACAGTTATATCCTTATACTTGATGTAATTGTTGCACATGACTTTTGTTTTACTGAAGTTCATGTGTAGGCCAATTCTTCGTCTGGAAATCTGAGGTTGCTCAAATTTTTGCAGTTTATTCTGTTTCCTCTATTTTCAGTGTCCTGGTTATGGGAAATCATCTCGAGGCAGACTGTGAAGAGTTTGGGTGAGCTGGAATTGCCTTGTCTTTCTCCTTTTTGGAGTTGGAAAGCTTCGTATGCTGCCTGATAAATTAGTTGCTGTGCTTGTATATATGCTGCAATCGAAATTTTATAAATTTCATAAAAATAATCATTTTCGTTCATCAACTGACTCAATAGTTCGGCCAGCTCACTAAGAACTGAAGAGTCATTTCTTTTGGGTGAAATGGGGAATTTTCAGTAATGTTTCAGGAATTGCCAACTGTTCGAGGTAATTTTACTGCTAGGTGTTCTTTACATTGCACCTGAATCAATCAGTCATAATAAAAAGGGAGGGCTGGTGAGTCGTTACAAACCATCACATTACCGACGTGACCTCAAATATAAACTGTTATGCGATCAACGGATAGGCAAAAAAGACTGATCATTGATTAAGTTACTTCTGTAGACTTTTGTTAAAGAATTGTTATCAGTAAACAGCCTTGATTGTCTAAAATAAATCAACAAATAAGTATTAATGCAGCCATGTGCAAATTCAGAGACTCATTCGGCATAAATAGTCAACACAGCTCTCTAAACACATTCTATCAACCTATCAGGGGAAGAAAAAACAAAATATTTTCAATGTGATAGTTGTAAAAGTTCAGATTTTTGATTGTCTAGCTCTATCGATGTATCTCATAAGCAAAAAAGATACATTCATACAAATTGAGTCAACAGGCCAGCAGAAGAGTAAAACCAGCTGGAAAACTGTGGAAAAATATGTTGACAGTTTTGGTTGACAGTGTTGAATTCAAATAACGTATAAGTAAATGAAAAAAAATATCGGATGGTTTTCAAGAAAACGGGTAAAGCAAAAAGCAGAGCATCAATTTTTATTAATTCCGAATGAG